>OZ026612.1:95287196-95567196 GCA_964020975.1 Hermodice carunculata | reverse complement strand
GCTGTTGACCACAGGCATATAATTTGGAATGATCTTCCATGCAAGTTTCATCCAAAATTTTGAAAAATAATCCCTAAATGAGTAAAATACAATTAGCAAACGACATTTATATATCAGCGTGAAAAAGGGTCATTAGGGTGGAATGAGTTAAAGGAGCCGAAAGAAGTGCAATGAAAACTAGATGACAAGGTATACAATGTTGAGGAAGTAAATAAGCTTTGATGGTGTACTGTTAACAACTTTTGATGCTGATGACCAGGGCACATGGTTTCCTTCACTGATACACCAGGACCTGGTGGATGCTAATATTTATATGAAGGCCCACCTCTTCAATGACTACTTGTTGCAGCAGTGTCACTGTGATGATCACGGGACTAATTTATCGAACAAAAATCCAGCACCAGAAACTTCATTATATATATTGGAGTTATATCGGAATCATTGTTTATTTTTTATCTATTCATTCCTCTGTTCATTCATTCATTCATTTATTTATTCATTCATTCATTCATTCAATTATTAATTAAATGTTTATTAAAATTGGTAGTAGTAGTAGTAGTAGTAGTAGTAGTAGTAGTAGTAGTAGTAGTAGTAGTAGTAGTAGTAGTAGTAGTAGTAGTAGTAGTAGTAGTAGTAGTAGTAGTAGTAGTAGTAGTAGGAAGCACTGTCACAAGTAAAGCCACATGTGGGAACAGGTTAGGGTTATAATAATGTAGAAAGCAGCTTCCGCGCGCATAGCTGAACCACTCGGAAAATAATAATGTTTTTCGAGTATGGAAAACTGGTTCCCCGGAAGTTAGAAAAGACCACACGTCAATCAAATTTATTAAAAATCAGTTTTAACTTCCCTTTGCAGAGACTCACTTTGCAATTTGTTATGAACAGCCTGACTTTATGCCAGAGTGATTCTACCATTAATCAACTTGTTTACTAATACCATGAATTTTCTACAGCAGCAGATATGCAAGATACATGAAATATCTTTGATATTAGTAAAACGTTAATCAGATCTGGCACCAAAGTTAAACTTTAAGCTCCACGAGTCTGGTAGCAGAGGTGCCATTGCCCTGTTCAGTACCTATCTCGGTGGTCATTCCCAAAGAGTGGTAATTCAGAGGGCCCTATTAAAATCAGAATTAACTCAAAAATCTGACTTTGGTCCTCTTATATTTTTTTACATATACCAATGACATTATCCATGTGGTCTAGTAACATATCAGGTTATTAGCTGTTGACACGACCTTGTATATCGATGTAGACAGCTCTGCAGCAGTTGCTTACAATTAAAAAAACCGAACCCATAGTTATTTCCAGGCAAGGTAAAATTGTTTATCCCCCTCTTCATTTTGACAATGTACAATCGGAGGATTTGATCCCCGTAATTAGTCCCAACAGTGACCTTGCCCAGAGTGTCCACATTCTAAATTTAATTCTAAAAGTATAAATTTAAAGTAGTTAATATACTTGAGGGCCTTCAATACCCATTGAAGCCCCCCCCCCCCCACCTCCATATATTTTGCTTTGGATAGCTTGACAAGAGCTTAGCGAAGCTTTCCATCACTTCCCATACTCCCAACAGGAGGCTCATTTTTCCTGGCCCTGCTAAGCTGCGTGCGAAATGTTAAGAATAGTTAAAAATCAGGAAATGCAATCAGCGCCATGTAGTGAACACACTTAATGGAGCTTGAGTCTGTGGACATTCCCTGCATGTTAAATCGAGCACGCTCCCAGGTTGAAGTCGGACATACCGCAAACACCCTAAAACTCTTTTATAAAAAAAACGGAAAACACAGCGCCACCTTATGAATAAATCGAGCTCTACGGATACTCAAAAGTTTTTCCATGCAATTTGTGAGAAATTAGAAAGACAGTTTAAAAAAAATCTAAATTTACCAATCTCCCAATTTTTTTAATCCAAAAATCACTGGAGCGAAACCATTTCAAAAGCTTTGGAAGCCACTTACCAAAGGTACTCCCCGCCATATTTGAAGTAAATTTGACTGATAATTTTGGAAAAGTTAAATGGCGAAGTACCATAGGAATCCCACTGACTTAACATTAGTCTCAATAAAAATTGTATGCATTAGCCATAAATACTCCAACTGATAATATATATATATATATATATATATATATATATGTTGGTCCTAGTGTTTGGGGATTATTGTTTTATATATATATATATATATATATATATATATATATATGTATATATATATATATATAATAAGTAAAACAGAACAACGCCAGCTGCTCATCGACTTTCTTTGACCCTTGCACATGAAAAATTTTTGCCACGTTTCAGCATAATCTGAATGATGATTTTGGATTAGAAGTTCAAAGTATCAAAACACACAAAACATTTAATAAAAAGGGGGGGGGGGCGCAAATACTGGCAACACTATTTCTTGACAAGTGGGGGTGTAGGGGTTCCCAGACGTTTCCCGATGCGATTTCAAAGCAAATACATCCTTACTGACCATGTTTATTTTAGTCTCTTGGTATATATTTACTGTAGATGCAGAGTAAAGAAAAGTCACTGTACATGTATGTTTGGACATCTCGCTCATTAAGTCATTAAGAACGCATTAAGGTGTTTTCCCAACTGTGTGGACTGGCAGTAGAAGCAGCCAGTGTTATGTCATAATTCATTGAGGTATTATCATAATCAGGGGTCCAGAAGGCGTACACCATAAATGTTTTGGTCCACTAATTGCCATCTTATTTAAAGTTAACTGTAAATACATGGGAAGCAAACTTCAGACTTTGTGGCACTCTGAGATATTATGATAATGCAGCAAAAAGAACCTAACTGCTTGTGGGCTGTCCAATTCTTTGATGTATGATTGATGTTAGTTACATGTATCCCTCCTTGGATATGCCACCATGGCTGCAAGTGTTATTAAATTTTAAGATATAATCTATGTGCAGCAAAAATAAAGAGCTTTTACCATTTAGTCAGCCTCCTGGGTGGATGTTATTATTTGCCAATAGAACGGTGATCTTCTGAGATATCCATTGCATGTCAACAAGGCCACTTTGTTTGTTTTTTTTTTTATCAGAAGTGAAATCTACGGGACTAGATTTTACTGTGGCGAGCTTGACAGGATAAATTTTAATTCTACTTTACCCGATTTTATGTGATTTTATTGTCTTCAAAACGGACATTTATCACACAGGCCAAAAATTAATGTAGATCAGTGGCAGGCTCTCATGAACAACTTGATGGGACTAAAGAGTGTACAAAATACCTTCCAAGGAGAGCAGGCCACTCAATGGCAGGCCCAACAGAGGAGAGATAAACTAAAAGGGCTGACCAATAGTCTCACCCTGTGTGATGGGGAGATTAGCTCACAGATTAGGAACTTACTGTACAATCTTGCTTTGATATAACCACAACTTACGCAGGACATTGTGTGTGTCTTACTGATTACCTTCAGAGCCACATGTGGGTCATTAAGGTAAGAAATCATCAGATTCTTAGAGGCACAGCATGAAGACAGAAGAAATGTGACCTGGGCAAAAGTTAAAGTGCATATCCAAAGAACATTTTTATCGGCCAATGAAAACAAAAAGTTGAGGGTAACAGTGGAAGAGCTGAAGCAGGCAGAGAATGAAACATAAGCTTCTTACAACCATGAATTCCCAAAAAGCAGTGCAGTGAGCTGACCCGAACAATCCAACCATGGATGCAAAACATGTAGAAATGTGGTGGTACATGTGAGGCCTAAGGTCAGCAGAGCTGGCTAAAAGCTGAGCTTGGAGTTAGCAGATCAGACACTTGACTCAGCAATGCAGAATACCAAGCACTTCAAAGCAGGATTGGAATGACATGTTGGGCTGAACCAAGCAGCACATAAGGAGGAGCCGGTGGAAGTGGCAAATGTTAACACTACAACTACTGGCATAAGCAACAATGATGTCGCGGCTACCCTTGCCAAAATACAAAAGGGGCAGGAGAGCAAAATAGAGTAAAACATGACAGGGAGAACCTTGCAACCTAAACCCTGTTGTGTGCTCCACCTGTCAAGGGAACCACCATCATGCTGGGTGCCTGCAGAGACCACGATGACCGAGGACAGATAGTGTGGGACCAAGAGCTGAGGCGATGCAGGAACACTAGAGGTAGCAGGAGTGGAAGATGGCTTCTCCAGATTGGATTTGGCTGTAAGAGCAGGTAATGTGCATTTAGCATTTTACTTCTACACAATGCAGTATTCAAGAAAATTTGTGAAGACACTGGTAAGACCAGGTTATTGAAGCCAACCCTATTTTTATTTGATGTTTCTGGGTCACAGATTAAGGTATATGGGAAAATGGAAATATTGCTTGATGTCTTTGGCAATCTGGATGTAGTTGTGGGGGATGTTATTGCACATCTCTGCAATATTGGAGACAACATGTTCATTGCTGCTAGAGTCCTGGTTGATTATGAAGAGAACATTCTGACGTAATAAGGTAAGCAGATGCCACTTCACCCTTAAATTCGCCCTACACCATTGATTCTATCAGTCCCTTAGAGAGCATGAGTCCAGCGGATACTAACCCTACCTCTAACATACATAACTTTGAGTATGCAGACGTAATTACCAGGTGATTCTGATGCAACAATCAAATTTACCACAAGTTACCGAAATCAGTTTCAGAGGGTATGTTGTGGTAACTTGGGGCGAAACCTTGGAGACATACTGTAGGGGGATGCCCAGCATTAGGCAGATGGTAGATTCGGGTACTTATTTGGTTATGGTACCCTCTGGATGTGTAGTTGCAGGTAAAGACGTCACTATAACAGGTATAGTAGATCACATTGGCCATGTATCTGTAAAGGCCTAACATGTTTTAGCTACCAGTATCTTCAATATAACTAATATCATACCCGAGTAACATGCTATGTCACTACTGAACCAACCTCCTTTTGATAAGCCAACTCTGACCTACTCACTGACCTAGCCCCTCTCTTTCTACCACCTCCATCCTTCAATTGGATCCAGCATGGTAGCAAACTATCATTTGGTCTGTTACTTACAATTGTAGTCCTAATTGCCCTTCTAATTGTGCCAGGATATGTCATTTGGCTAAAATGGGACTTCTTTTTTAACTGGCTCAACTCTAAGGTGAAAAGTATAACAGAACCAGCCTTAACGTCACAGGAACAGTCCTCTCCAGTGCTAATGAGCCCATCCCTCCCGCAGCGCCCCACTTACCTTTACCCATGTTTAGACAGCCAACTGTGCTACTGGACTAGGGGAATGGGACCACATTACCACAGACCTTTTATCACCGTGCCCCACTAATGAACAACTATAGACTGCAGAAATAATGTGAATGGTATGGTCTTGATGATTGGGGGGGGGGGTTGCTGGTGCTTTCCTCCTCTCCTAAGGGTTAGCCGCCACATGGAGCTGGGGACTGCCTGTTGGGAGTGGTAGCAATTTTCGTGAAATTGCTCTGGAGGTGAGCACTGGCATTGCACCTTATTTCCAAGCCATCTTTAAACTTTCATAGTGGAATAGGTGTTAAGTTTACTGGTGCCTTAAGACATCCAATGTACCTGTTTAACCACTCATGAAAAGAGAGGCCTGTTTCATTTAGTTCTTGTTCTGCTTTGACTGATGAGTTAATAATGGAAAGGGTTTGAAATTGGCACTCACAGTACCCATTGAAGCTATCTCACTCTTCAAATTGAACATTAGGGATGATACATGTATAATTTTTATATTTCTAGGTATATATATATATATATATATATATATATATATATATATATATATATATATATATATATTTGGGGTTCACTTACATTGACCCTGATAATTGTTAGAAGTGCAATCATATTGCATGCTTGCACTAGTAAGTGATTCATTGTCAGGGTGGTCAATGAGTGCTTGACAGGCACCTTGTGCCTTGTTAGACTTACCCGCCTCCTCAAAAAAAACAAATAAGGAGTTAGAGTCACCCAATCTGGTAGTTGACTATGGCCAAACTGGAACAAGGCATTGGAGGTGTTATTTATTTTCATCAAAATTGACCCTTGATGGCTTTGAACCTCCCTAGGGTTTATGAGCACTACTTGTTTTAGCATACTGTATTCTGGTGGTTGATTAACTTAGTAACTTCACACTGCTCCCTTTTTCCAGAGGTGGCAAAATCAGAACAAGGTATTATTATCTTGGTTGGTACAGATTCACAAACTGAATTATCATAATGCACCCCTATGATATTCTTCCCTTTTATTATGCTATTGCATATGTATTTGGTAATTGTTGTGTAATCTAGTGTACGTCAGGTAACTTGGAAAGGGTTAATATGTGGATTAGTACAGTTTACAGATAACTGAGTCTTAACTATTATGTACTCAGTTTCGGGGGATATTTTTGCTCAGGTTTTCACATGCACTACATCTTTATTTTGGGAGTAGGGATAACAGAGTGGAGTCATTCTAAAATCATTAGCAAGGTAAAGTTGTGTTTGTAAAGTACATAAGCTTTAAACATGGGTGAGCTCATGCAGTAATTAATAGGCCACTGGCAAGGGCATAAGTTAGACAATCTGTCTTGACGACACCCAGTCCCATTATTGCCTCATTGAAGAGTTTGAGTTTATTTGGCAATCTATATTCAGAATATAATTCTGTTAAGGCATGGTAAGGCATGGAGGCCCTTAACAATATATACGTGTATAAAAGTAGCAAGTACAGATGAGTTAAAGTATGAAACACAGATGGATGGCATGAGCAAATACAATAAGGCACATACTTGTTGATAAAGGGCCTAGAAGCGTTCAACACTTCCAAAATTGGGTCACTATCCGCTTGAGAATGTAGATATAAAATGTACATGTAGCCACAGGCGCTCGTAACGTTCAGTCAGTCAAGCTTCCGTGCTAATATACGCGGGGGGGGGGCGGAGTAGTGGATTAAGAGGGTGGACCTGGAACATCTGTGCGTTCAATAGCCCACATAGGGCCATATCTGCAATAAAATATTGTGTATTCATCTGTGCGGTCAATTATTTGTGCTAATAAGATGGTGGCGGATGGGCCTAAAACCACAACGTCGTCACATGGAGCTCCTATATAGAAAGGTATGAAACGAAGCTCACATCTGGACCACCACCCCGCTTCACGTTTGGCATGATTTCTTCGTTTCTGAACACACCGACAAGCTGTAACTCACCAGTTTATTCCAAAACTATTTTCTACAGGTATATCACACAGATAATCCATTGAAATCTGCATATATCCACAGCAACACGCCTATAATTGTCGAAAATGTCACACAAAATCCATTTCGGGCAAAAAGTCCGACATTCCAGCGCCAAATTCAAACGGGTATCCCATCCTGAATCGAGTTCGTTCCGTGGCATTAGTCGTATGACAACACTTCTCAACCATCGATCCAACCGTATTCTTTGATCCAAAGGCGTTTTAATCCTGTTTTCATTTCCACAAATCATGAAACCTGACCAAAACTTGATTCCGCCAGTGCTTCTCGAATACATCGAAGCGTTTTAGCGGCCATACTTTTGCCAGGACACAGACTGGTAGCCCAGCTGCTCTCTTATTGGTTACACCGACTTTCAGCCAATCAGGGAGCAGCTGGGCTGCCAGTCTGTGTCCGGTCAAAACTATGGCAGCAAAACAACTTGGATGAATGGGAGAGGCACTGACGGAAGCAAGTTTGGTCAGGTTTCACGATTTGTGGAAATGAATACAGGATGAAAACGCCAGTGGATCAAAGAATATGGTCTGATTGACCATTTGGAACAGTTGTCATGCGGCTAATGTCACGGAACGAACTCGATTCAGGATGAGATACCCGTTTGAATTTGGCGCTGAAATGTCGGACTTTTTGCCCGAAATGGATTTTGTGTGACATTTTCGACAATTATAGGCGTGTTGCTGTGGATTTATGCGGATTTCAATGGATTATCTGTGTGATATACCTGTAGAAAATAGTTTTGGAATAAAGTGGTGAGTTACAGCTTGTCGGTGTGTTCAGAAACGAAGAAATCATGCCAAACGTGAAGCGGGGTGGTGGTCCAGATGTGACCTTCGTTTCATACCTTTCTATTACAGGAGCTCCATGTGACGACGTTGTGGTTTTAGGCCCATCCGCCACCATCTTATTAGCACAAATAATTGACTGCACGGATGAATACACAATATTTTATTGCAGATATGGCCCCATGTGGGTTATTGAACGCACAGATGTTCCAGGTTCACCCTCCCCCCCCCCCCCCGCGCGTATATTAGCACGGAGGCTTGACTGACTGAACGTTACGAGCGCCTGTGCATGTAGCGGTGTGGCTAGTTATGAATTGATATGATATCTAATGTATAAGGTTGATATGACGCATGATCTATGTAGCTGGTTAAGCATTATCAGCCTCCTAATATCATAAGTGGTATTATTATTATTATTATTATTATTATTATTATTATTATTATTATTGTTATTGTTATTATTATTATTATTATTATTATTATTATTATTATTATTATTATTATTATAAAATTCCGAGTAGAGTAATTAAATAGTGCAATAGCAGTGAAAAAAAAAACCTCCTAGGCACACCCAGATATAGATACATATATTTATTTTTGTGCAGTTTTCAGGAATAAAGGGTCAGGTACTGAACGACCTAACCCCACGATGGGTCAAGTTCGGGAGCCTCTGGCCCCACTAGTAGTTCTGAGCATGCAGTCTCAAATGTGGTTATTGCTTCATTGTTTCCATATTCTATAATTTAGAAAAATGTGGTAGCGAGCTTGAATACATGACGTAAGTACACTGCTTTGCTATTGTTTAAAGAAAACAAGCATTGTGAAATTGATTATGAGCAAATGCTCTATGTCTGGATATAATGTAAGCATTAAGTGACTAGCTTTAAGGGTTAACTACCTGATTAGGCCTATCCCTGTCCCCAGATCCATCTGGGTGAGTTATATTGTTATAGACATGAAACTTAAATAAGCATGTGCTCATTCTGTTATGGGCTTAATAAGTTCAGAAAAATGCATTTAAAAAATCGCTCTGGGATTTTTTCAAACTGAAAATTGGGGACGGATGTAAAGAATGTGCATCCTTTGCATTTTTCTTTTAATTTCAAACTTTTAATTTGAAGTAGTTTACAAATATAATTCAAAGTCATGGCAGTGTCTAAAGCGTAAAGGAGAGGAAACGCATAACATCCTTAGTCTCTTGGTTTATATTTACTGTAGATGTGGAGTAAGGGAAAGTCATTGTACATATATGTTTGGACATCTGGCTCATTAAGTCATTAAGAACGCATTAAGGTATTTTCCCAAATGTGTGGACTGGCAGTAGACGCGGCCAGTATTACGTCATAATTCATTAAGGTATCATTATAAACAGGGATCCAGAAGCATAACTGTTTTGGTCCACTAATTTCCATCTTATTTAAAGTTAACTGTAAATACATGGAAAGCAAACTCGACACTTTGTGACACTCTGAGATGGTTTGATAATACAGCACAAAGAACCTAATTGCGTTTGGGCTGTCCGATTCTTTGATGTTGATTGATGTTAGTTACGTGTAGAACTTCTTGGAAATGCCATAATGGCTGCAAGTGTTATTGAATTTTAAGATACAATCTGTGTGAAGCAAGAATAAAAAGCTTTTACCATCTAGCCAAGCTCCTGAGTGCATGTTAATTATTTGCCAATAGAACGTGTCAACAAGTCCAGTTTGTTTTTCCGTTATTTTTTTCTCAGTAGTAAATTCTACGGGACACGATTTTACAAATTGGTATCGCAGACCCCGGGCCTACCGCCTACTTCTCCAAGTGCAAGGTGACAGTATCCCTAGATACTACATATCTCAGTCTTATACGTACCTTGGTCATGGCATAAGCATGCAAGAAGATGCGCTTAGTATACAGCTCAAATCAATCACTGAAGAATGTGTACAAAACCGTAAAAAAATAGAGGATCCACAATTACAAATAGTGGGAACATTACAAGCATTTAATCCCCTGCTACTATAAAAATTAATGTGCCAGTTTTCAGACATACACTTTCCTGAACCAGTCTGGAATTCACTTGGAAATCACTTTGTGGCTTCAGTGACACATTTATTTGGCTTGAATAAAGCTACAACCCAAACATATTTATTTTTCATCCACGATGCAGGATTGCACCCCAAGTCGCTGTTTCGTGCCAAGAGAGTTTCGTTTCTACTGTTTGTTCTTAATTCCGATGATCCCTAAGCTAGACTGTCGGCCCGCCAAACTTTGAATTTTGGTATGGCAAAACGAACATTTCCAATCACAAGGTACAACCTAAAGGTCGCCTAGTTAAAACCTCGAAGGTAAAAACTGGCCGAAATCTGACTTTGTAGACTTTAATGAGATCCGCATCCGCCTCAATCTGAAACTTGACTTTGATGGAGATACATGTATGCAAGATAGTCGTGGTAAAAAACGAAATAAGAGTTAGGCAATACAGATCCAGCGCAAGTGTGCCCGGTACTCAAGCCCTCTGCTATAAAACGTGACAAAGAGAACTGGCACCCATAGAGAATTAAAGGCAAAATAGGCCGTGAGGGTATCCCCTGGGCACTAAACTGTTAACATCGAAACGGCCGCTGTCTGTGGTCGGATTGAGTTGGACTAGCCGTACGCCGGTGCTGCTTTGGTCTCCCTGTTGCACTAGAAGCTTTGCTCTCGAGGCCGATCATGCGGAGCATCGAGGCCGTTGTTGCGCCGGTGTGCGGTTGGTTCGTACCCGCCTGATCATGAACAGTGGTAACGAGGACTGTATTATGCTATGACTACGTTTTATTATGTAAAGTATATATATTTTTATGAGACAACTAGATCATGTATATTTTTTTGCATCGATTTCTCCATTTCTGGAGGTTAATAAAGTCAATCAATCAATCAATATCTCACGCTGATATGAGTGTTTCGAACTAGCACCGTTCAAACATTGAGCTGAGTGATAAACTAGTCGGATTTATAAGCAAAGGAAAGTTGCTTGCCCAGTAAACACAAGCAATGCTGGCTACAAACTACCCCGGTATCGGAAAGCAGATGTTCAGCTTATCGCCTTAGTCCCAACAGGAGTTTGCATATTTTGAACGGTTGTCCATTTGAATTTGTTTCGTAGAGTACACACAGAGCATGATTGAACCACGGACCATATCTTTCAGCAGGTCAAATCACTTCCCGGCATATGTTTCGAAAGGTAACTTACAGGTGATGATCTGCTGTCATTCTTACAATTGGGTCCCTTGAACTGGTCCACCAACGTTTGGTAAAAAACCTGCAACTTCTTAGCATGACCAGAGCGAAAGCAAAAGCAATCGCCAAATTCTTACTGCTCAGTGCCACGATTGTTTCGAGAAGGATTCTGCGACGTGGACGTCGCTTAAGAATTAGTATGGTGATTCTAACAGAGCTTGTAGAGGCTATCATATTTTATCTCTTAATGCTACGTGGATACATATTTTGATGGAATAAATTTCTCATCATTTGTACGTGTGTATGTGTATAATTTTCAACTTTTCTGATAAAATCTTATTCTGGTTCATGAACCATGACTTGCTGACGATAGGTTTTAAAATACAGTGGCACCATTGACCTCTAGGATAAAATAGACCACGTTGGGAGTCAATAGTCAGAAACGTGCATATAAATGTGAATCAGAATGTTTATATTCATATAACGCCCTAATGGGGCCATAGTAAATAGGAACAGGGTTATTCTAAGCAGTATCCATGAAGACTATACTTGTTGATGGTCATTTTAGGCCTAAGGAGCTTTTCTGATGGATTGATGTTGGTGTTAGTGACACTTTGTGGACTTATATGGATGATGATCATTGTTGAGATGGTGGTTACAAGTAGCACCTTTTTTAAAACTGAATTTTATTGACATTTTCAACAAATTAGTAACCTGCGCTTACAAATTCTCTTATGTGATGCAAATTTTGGTCCCTTTTCATAAATTGTACGGTCCTGAATACGCATGGATGATGCACTGTTTATGTTAAAACTACACATGGCTTTTTCGACCCTATGGACCTTCGCACATACGTTTTGCTCCCTTCTGGGTAAATACGAACTATAAATTTATGTGTTTCAGCTATATATACCAAGGAACATTGCCTTGGGTCGGAATTGTCTTGGATTTGTTTCATTAGGACTACGGTTTGGATATGATAATGACATTGTCTAATTACTTTAAATTAATCAAATACAGACACACCTTTGAATCATTTAAACTGATAGTTTACCTAGGAGTAATGTATTTAGCATCCAATAAAAACATGTCTGATCCATTGCATCAGCAAAAAAGCGAGAGAGATAGATAGAGAGAGAGAGAGACAGAGAGAGAGAGAGAGGAAAAAATAAACTGTCAGATACTGTCACCGGATCCACAATCTATTGATATTTCTAACTAACATTTTGCACGGGCTCTTGAGATTCCGAGCACCATAATATATTTATGACACCTGTCTTAATCTGTTTGACTTTCAAATAAAAACAGAACAATCAAAACATAAATAAAACAGACACACACACACACACAAAAAAAACAGAAATCCAAACACACAAAGAAAACAAAACCCAAAAAGAACAAGTAGACAAAATACAAAACAAACAAAAATAAAAAAGCAAGACAAACCAAAAAACAAAACAAAAAACAAAAACAAACACCAGAAAACAAAAAAACAAACAAAAACAAAACAAAAACAAAAAAAAAAAAAACAAAACAAAAAAAAAAAAAAAAAACAAAAAGAAAAATCAAGAAACAAAAACAAAAAATACCAAAAACAAAGCACAAAACTTGGCTATTTTACTCATGTCACCATATTTCATTAATTAGACACAATTTTTACTTATTGCTTGTGTACCTCTAGTTTTTTCCCATTCCAATATATTCATCAAACATATTACATTTCGGGGTTTTTTACAAGTATTACAAATTTGAATGAAATGTTCGGTTTTAACTTCACAACTACTACAAACTGAAAATTTGCTTCTGATTTCCTATCTTCTATCATAAAATGTGTGCCAAACTTCTAATTTGTGTCAGGTAACTTCTCTATGCAAAGTTTGGCACTCAATCAAAGTAATCTTCAATTTATTTTACAATCACTGGGACTGAATATAATGCCCCAGCTTGTTTCCACTTCAGTTGAACACTGGCGGATGGTTGAACTAAGATAGGCAGTCCAGCTAGAAAGGGTACATATTGGTTCAGGGGTAAGTCGAATTGTTCTTATCTGAACCTGTACTATACAAATTTAGTAATTATAGTTTGTTTGACAGGTTTTCTATTTTCATAATGAAGCTCTGCATTTATAAGCATTTATAAGCAAAACTTCACGTATTTAGCTAATTCATCATTTGCCACATTCATATTTATTCATTATTATGTGGGTTGTCTTTGCTGAATATTTAGCCTAGACAAGGAGCCGCTACTCAGAGAGACATGCACGGTTAAACGGCTCCGAAACATGTTGAGTAGTTACCCGCTGAAGACCATTTAATTTATTTGGGTTACTACAGCCTATGTAAAACTTTTACAGAGGAACGCGTGTAATATGGACAATAGTACTTCTATATGTATATAGGTTAGATATGGACAGGTTAGCTGATGGAGAGTGAAGAGTTCGGACTGCGGAATAGGGTAATGACTACTAGGAAGTGGTTTTGGACAAAAAGACACAAATTAAATATCAAAATTGCTAGCAACTCTCCACAAACATCCAGCTTTTTAGTGATCTGTATCTTTCTCCTTGTCATCTTAGAACTTTATATCAATTGTAATTATTTCTTTTTTTCAGCTTGATTCATTTAAGCCTGGCCTTGTTTCTCAATTGATTTATAAAATACATTTAAAATCAGAGAGCTCAACAGATATTTTTGTAAAAGGTCACAAAAGCCTCAAAATAATAATGGGTATGCAGCAGGCAACAGTCAGGACACATTTAGGAGCTCGAATGTGTGTCTGTAAAAACGCTCCTAGACTCAGGGTTATACTAAACCAAAGCAACCCACAATAAAACCAAAGGCTATATCAACATGCAAGGGCACTAATATAACATAATCCTACACACACATATAGGCAGGCACTTGTTTCTAAATACAAGACATGTTTAAGAGAAGGTTAGTATATACCTCAGATAATTTAGAAAAAACATGTATGATACAAAGTAAAAATTTTAAATATGCTACACCACCATTGGTTTGCAATTGACGCCATTGTGAAATTCTCTTGTCTTTATCTCTACAAGAAAGCAATATATACACATGATACCACCGTGTTCCTTTTTAAATAAGCTTACATTTATAATGGTGTCTCATTCAATGACAAAAAACAATTCCCATTACATTTATCGATGTGTCAGATTCGGACTACGCATCCAAGGATGATATTCAAGAAACAATATTAAGAATTTACAGTGAAAAACCTGTGTTATGTTATTATTGCTGTAGTTATGTCAAAGGAGTATAAGTGGGAAAAAGTTGTCCATCAGTGTTTGGATGAACTCAAAGTGTCTGGCAATCTTGAAATGAATTTGGATAGAATTCCAAAACATATGCAATTTTTTTGTAGGCGGTTTCATACATGTAACCGTGGAGATTTTTGTGCTGCATTTATACACAGTGAACGTCCACAGACATACCTTTAATGCTTCATTATTGGTGCTTAATACAATTACTTTTCCTTTCATTTTATTGAATGTAATTAAAGTATGTCTGTAATACACTTCTTCTGGCTTTAGGTGTCTTATGATACTGATTGAAAAAAGTCACATATTTGTTTTTTGAGACTGCAAAATGCAGGCATCTCATTATGTGGGTAAATTGACTGGCACGTATTTAATATTGCTTTCTAAGTGGAATGTGATCATGGATCAATTGTGTACATCTTATCCCTATCACAGTAGTTGTATGTGTGACCTGCTGTCCCATGAGGCACAGGACGAGTAGCTGGTGTGGCTCTAATTAACTTCTTATCTGTCCGTCAAAGGTCAATCAGGCATCAGTGATATACGAAGATCAATATTATATCATGTGCCCATGACACCAAGCTTGTGGGCTTGTCCGAGTTGGGTCAGTTTTAAAGCAGTATAGGTTTAACGAAGCCTTATCTTAACAGCTTAAAACCTACTTATTTACAAATTAATCTTCCGCAGCATCACACAAAGACCACACTAGAGTAAAAAACACTTGAAAACAAAAGAAACTTTACAAATTTAACTTGCAATGACAATAAGATATTGCATTTGCTTTTGAAAAACAAACCAGTTTGATAATATTTCTTTGTTTAATTTGCATTGCAGTTTCGCGCGCAATTCAACAGATTTTCAACCACGGGAGACCTGTCTGTACAAAGTAAAATTCAACAACACAAAATATTAAGACATTCGTCACAATGTAACACAACACTTTCATAAAGTAATAAGCATATAAAAAAAAATCAATCTGATCACTCCAAGTGGATGGTGCTTTATCATGGGACCTGTGAAAGTCACTTTCGAAGATAATGAACTTCATGTGCAACAACAACTTGAGTATCGATTTTTAGGTCAACAAAGTCGGTCTTAAATGTGCATGATAATGTTAATCTTTCGTGGCGAGGCCAGTATGCCGACACTGCGATCTTGGCGTGCACACATCTGACAAATGAGCCAGCTATGCCAGCATCATGTTGACAAGTTTGATTTTAATCATTTTGTTACTCGGATATGTAGATTACAATGATGCAATTGGTAAGTGATGTCTGCTATATTCTACTTTATTACCGTCGATGCTAGAATGCATGTTCAAATACCGTGCCAGAGGTGATAGGATCCAGACTAGGTTGTCTCTTGCATTTAACATTGATGTTAAGAGTTCTGCGATTTTTTTAATGTTGGACAAGACTTGCCGATCCCCCCCCCCCCAAAAAAAAATCACACAACCAAAGATATGGATGTTGCGCACAATTTACAAATTAGGCTCTATTTTATCCCGTGGCAATGTCGGCTGTTCTAAGAAAGAGTGTGTTTTGTTAAAAAGTAAAATTATCGGAGTCATCAGTCATGGTCGCAAATAAAAATGACACCGGAATAGATGCCCGAACTTAAATGTGTCCGTTGCTGTTGTTGGAGCATCATGCTAGCGACTTTGATTTTGAAAGTAGTAGCACAAGAACAACAAAATGGATTAAACATCCGGTCAGAGAGGATTATTCCAATGGGGCCATCTGGCGCTGTTATCTGTATTTTAGTAGTTTTCAATGTAAATACAGGCGCAAATACATTTTATTCCCATTGTTTTAATATACATATTAATGTAAAGTTTTTCTTACAGATAATGAATATTTATCTTCCGCATGTGAGTGTTTACAATGCAAATAATGAATCACGTTTTCATTTTGTCAGATACTTAGTGTCATATTATGTCACCATTGTGTTGATGCTATGTAATATATTTTATGCGCATTATTCAATTTTACAAAGTAACAACGTCACGTACTTTACACAACCCAGCTTTTCTGTGTGTTAATGTGAACGTCCAATACAAGAAGTTGAATCTGCCTGCGTGCCTCAGTTTGTTTGGTGTCTTGCAAATAATCTCTGTTATTTTATCAATTTGAGACTGAGGTAAGTGCTTCCAATTCAAAGAACGTCTGATGTTCACAAATTACGACAAAATTCTACGTAATATACGACCGCTGCTGGGAAATACGCAAGAAGAATTTACCAAGAAGAGTGTCAATTCACTACCTGATGCATGGAAATACAAAGTTGGAACGTATTTAACTGTTGGTTTTTATTTACAATACTATCTTAGATGCCTGTTTACAAGGTTCTCACTTTGCCTTTCTACTTCATTTCTCTGATTATATATTTTTGAGTGCTTGTGATCAGCTGAACTTAGAGGTAACGTATAATTTTCTCTATGCTTCTATTTCAACGCCTGACATTATTATACGTTTTGGCAAGCCAGAATACTGCTGCCATATGTTTGAAGATATATGAAGTCAAAATACAGTCCGTTGTCGTTATACTCAGTATTGAAACAGAAAACGTGATGGAGCCATTAGAAGAGTTACAACAGCAGTCTAGTATAATATTTCTATCATTCTTCTCGCAGATCACGAATATGGAAAAGCTGACATACCGACACCAAGTAGCGCAAAGAGGAGTCCAGGCGAAGCGCCAGGTAATAAAACAATAAGTGGGCTTTTTGTTTAAAAAAAACATTCTAAGCAAATCAATCTGTATATCATATCCTTTATCAACCTCTATTGTTTTTCCGGAGAATAAACAGGACATAACGTCGCGTTACTAGTGCGCCCATTGACCTATCTATTGAAGACAGATATTGCATCTTATCCAAGGAGTTGACGTATGTACAAAGACGTGCGGGTCCCGGTGTTTACAATACAGGACCTTAACTTGTCAATAAAGCGATAGCAATTCTAAACGTCGAAAGGTCCATGCAGAGATGCACTTGTGACGATATGGTTGTGAAGTATTAGTCTGACTTAGTTTGTATTTACAGTTGTTCCAATATGTCTTGCTGACAATGAACCACCAAAAGATATATATATATATATATATATATATATATATATATATATATATATATATATATATATATATATATATATATATATATATATATATATATATATATATATATATATACATATGCATACAGTGGTATCAAAATTGTGAATTGTAAATGGTTTGTACTGGTGTCAAGAATGCACCCCTGACTACTTTGGGAGCTGGTCTTCAACAAAGGTTAAGGTAGCTATGCTTCAAGGGTTAACATACATAATTCGTGATGTGAGTAAACAAACAACACAAGGATATAATTCAAAGAAATACTAAAAATAAAGATGAAACACAAGTCGAAAATATATATAAATAAAAGATAGGGTCTTTAATCTCCATACGTCCAGCCAAAAGGTTAACATTATATATATTGTTTAAGTATCGTAACACTTCTTAACCAACAAAACTTTTTCTTCCTTGCGTAAACTTTTAAAATTTATAGATATTGCGGTCGGGGAGTTGACCTGTGTACAAAGCTTTAAACATTCCGTAAAACGTTTGAAAATGAACATGCAAACACAATTCAAATTACCTCAAACACGATAGAAAAGACGTGCCTGGCCAGTGGGATAAGGATACCATGCGCACGGGTCGCCTTTTGAAATATAGAATCTGCAAGATTGTTTGGGTCACAATTTGGACGTACAAATAGTTTAATTCATACCAGAGCCAAAGGCGCTTTCTGAAATAACTTACAACTCATGTATCACCAATTTAGGTACGGCGTTGTGCTTAGTTTGATATCAATATGAGATATTCACATTTAACTGCGATCCTGCTCACTTCCTGTGTTGCCGGGGCACCAGGCCGATGCTTCCACCACGATCAGGGCAGATTTGTATTATATACTACATAAAAATCCATCAATAACACCTTTTCAACCAAAGGAAAGCCCATCTTATGAATTTAGGCATCCTCAATTTTTCAAATATATGTTAATACATTTTCTATAGATTAATCTGTGTTCGTGTTGTTTATTTTATTGAGAAAGTACTTTTGACCATGATAAATACATGGATCTGCCCTGATGCAAGTGGCTCCCCCTTTTGCTCAATATGTGTTAGAGTAGGAACGCATGTAAATATGACCTATGTACAAAGACGTGCGGGTCCCAGATTTTACAAAACGTCCCATCGTTGCAAATATAGTTCTTTTGACGTATGGCGCAAGATTCAAATAATTTTTATTTGAATTAAGCAAAGTACAAAATAAATATTATATTTGTGATTGAATTCGAAGTAACTCAAAAGGTAGTTTAATACAATGAGTCAGGATGACCCCAAATTGCGATTTAAAATCGACCATCATCAGGGTATATGGTAGTTTGTCAATAGGTTGCATCACGGACTACTGTTTGAGACTAACAGAGTACAATATCTATAAACACTGAGGCTAGTTTCTATCAGGTAAAAAAAGCATAATATGCGACATCGATTAGCACATACATAAAAATTCTCAATTGAGCATGATCGACAGTATTTAGAAATGAAAAAACAGCGTATTGTGTGGTCAACATCCATGACATGACTGTGTGAAAACTTGGCAGCCATGGTATGAAGTAAACTAGTAGCGTAAAATCATTTACAGTTTTGGTCATATTTCTCGAGGGAATGGCTGGATGAAGAGCATCAGTGCCGAAAGAATGTGTTAAGGATGGGGAGACCAAGGTATTGGTGAAATGTTGTAGTGGTTTGTTGTGGGTGTAATTTAAATGGAATGTCAACGCTTTCGTATTCAGGATTTCATTGGCCCCTAAATCCCTTCAATTCCTTGAATGGAGGTTCGATGTGAAAAAGGCAAATGGCAAAGGATATAAGGCAGATAGCTTTGTTTTAAAGCATTGAAATGTGATCTGATGGAAAACACAAAATTAGGAAACAGTGGTTTATATCAATGAGTCAAAATTTTGATTTATAGACTGCTTGTTTATATGCAGTAAGAAAAGAGAATTATAAATGAGTGCAAGTCCTTTACGAGGCAGAAAATTGTGTAATTGTGTGCTGGTGTCGTTGTTATTAGATACCGATGATTACTGACAGCTTGTTCAATATATTCAGATATAACGACTCCAGTTTAGCGTTTTATTCACTAGTAAACCCCCTAAAATTAAATTCTTTTATTCTCGTAATAAGTGTATCAGCAATTTAAAGGTTCAAACGGAAATTTATTTCACTTTGCGAAAAATGAAAAATCATGAATATGGTTTTCGCATTGTTTAAGGTGGTGTCAGCAAAGCTATGCACCTATAAGAATGTGGTCTTCCACCCAATCTTGTGCTCTGGTTTTTACTTTTCCACCCATAAAACTATATATATATATATATATATATACACACACACACACACACACATATATATATATATATATATATATATATATATATATATATATATATATATATATATATATATATATATATATATATTCTTCAAGACGTGTTGATCATATTTACATAAAAATAGTGTTAGAATGTGTTTTTATGGCACAAATAGAGTTTTGCAGAAGGGTCTAATTTGGCAATTTATCGCAGCTAACAGAAACACATCAAACTTAAATGCCTCAAAGTTGGCAAAATGAAATTTTGCAGACATGCCCAGGGAAGGTTTGCTAATTTTTTCCCAAAATAATAATAAAATTTTATTAGGCCTCCATTTCTATAAAAAGGTATCTGTACATCTAGATAAAATGATATACAGTAATTCAGTAAAATATCGACTAAAAAGGGTATTGAATACATATAAATAGAAATATCCGATCAGGAAACCAAGGACTCTCTTCATAGAAGAAGCCTGGGCCGTGTTTAATCCCTTTACCTGTGTTTTTTTTTCACGTGAATGGATTTACAACCAAAAGTTAAGGCAGGCAAGCCCACAGCTCGCCACAGTTGGGCCTTAACCCCGGAAGAGAGTCCATGGTAGGGGCAGCCTACCTCGGCCAGACCATACAGGGATCGGCAAGATGCTTGAACTTTCTTCTCTATGTGTGCACTACATGACATATCAGTGGCAAAAGTTGTACCCAGGATTTCCAGTTCATTCACGGTGTTCATAATCTTAGTCCCTATAGGTTCCAGCTGGGTGTGCTTTTGAACAGCTGTTTCCCAGAAACCATACACCTAGATTTTCAATACCAAAAATAAAGCACCATTTTTGAGAATACTTCACACATATATCAATTAACGATTGCAAACCAAGTAGCGTCAGGCTGAATATACTGATGTTCTCAGCGTACGCAAGAGATTTGAAATTCTAATTACCAGTAGATCCTATAGGAATATATTAAAGAGAGCAGGGGACAGTATGCTCCCTTATTTTGCCCCCCCCCCCCCGCGTGACCCTAAAGGCTACATTATGGCTGTCGTTCCATCTTACCACTGACTCCACTGTATCATACCAATTGTAAAGGAACAGCTAGTGTGACAGAGTTAGAACATTATATAATTTTAAAAACAAACCATTATGCCAAAAATGTAATTATAGTAAAAATTTGAACTGAAAGTGGTTATCACAATGATTAACAATTCCTAAAGTTCAGGGCCCAAATAAACACACAAAGAAACAAAATATAAAAAAAAACCCAGAAGACCTCTCCTAAGTTAAACTCTTAGGTCCACAAACTCTTAGGTCCACAAAACATTTTATTTCATGAACATCAAATCATCCGTAAGTGAGAATTTTTCAATCAAAATTGGTAGAGTCATAGCAAATTGATCCTAAGAATCCTGCAGTTTTGTAACATAGCTCACATGCCATGACATAAACCATTGTTAATCAAGTTGTTCTCACTACAGGGCTTTGAGCTTTATTGTGACGGAAATATACACATACAGCTATCCCTTTGATGTTTTTTCATCACAGTCAACAGTGTGCAATCTTATCAAAATTAATTTTGTTTCAAGTGAATCCCCTCTAATGTGAGCCACCAAAGAGGTTGGGTAACAAAGTTGGAGTATTACAAAGAATACAATCAAGAGGCTCAATGTAACCAACACAAAAACATTGACTGAATGGATAATTGTGCCCATTGTTCCATCTCCACAGCCTGTGTGGGCCACAGCGGGCCTGTTCTGTCTCCACAGCCTGTGTGGGCCACAGTGGGCCTGTTCTATCTCCACAGCCTGTGTGGGCCACAGCGGGCCTGTTCTGTCTCCACAGCCTGTGTGGGCCACAGTGGGCCTGCTCTGTCTCCACAGCCTGTGTGGGCCACAGTGGGCCCTGCTCTGTCTCCCCGGCTTCTGGCCCATTTTTCTCCTAAGCCAATGAGCAGCTTGACTAAATTTCATTGGGCCCACACCTGTGTTTGACAGACAGCACACTGTACACATTTACATTTGTTGTTAACACAGGGTCATACGGAACCTTTTTTTAAGGTTGTAACTTTTGTGCGCAAATTTCACCTTTAAATATAAGGTTTTTTTTACAGTTTGTTTTAACATTCAGCGTGCAGATGAGCACTGTAGCTTTCCAAAATATACAATATTTTTTTTTTGGTGCAGATGATGATTTTTATGAAAACAAAGCTTTGCTGACGCCAACTTGAGGATAATTTGTTTGCTGCAATCGAATCGTGTACCGTTCAAGATTAATATCATTTCATATGTGTTCGTTGTCTGGGGTATCATTATTGTGAAAGACACATAGGAAGCTGATCAAATTCATACTATCCGTATGGAGAATGGATTCAAATTTGGGACAAGCATGGTATAAGTCATTAACGTATATAATTAAAAAAAAAAAAACCGGGCCGAGAATTGCTCCTAAGATACCAGTTGCAATATGCATTTTTTGGACAAACATCATGAAATTGAACATACTTGGATCTCCAAGTTAGAGAGGTTTTAACCCATTTTGATGCTGAATATCGGAATGAAGCTTATGCACGAGAATGGCATAATGGAGGGTGTCAAAAGGTTTGGATAAATCGAAGTATTACATACGGCTATTCGGACCAAACAGATAATACGTAAGTATTACGTGTTAAGACTTTATACAAACTAGGTTTTAAACGTAATGTTTTGTTTTACTAGTATTGGCTTTTGCCTTTTAAATTACGTTGACCTCCGTTCAGCTGCACATTTTGACCGCTTCCGGGGGCATTGAAAGAAATAAAGTAATATTTGTTCTTCGTACGTCGCAGATCAAAAACATCCTCCCATCGTTCTCCATATTAATCGACAGAACAGTATTGCTCTTGCTCCAGAGTCCAGTACTTTAAAAATTCCATCAAGAAATTCAAAGAAGGCATCTCAAATGAATGTACCTTTTTGAGGCAGTGTTGGTTGGTATAATAAAGAAGTTGGGAGCAACGAAAAATAAATAGAGTTTAAGGTACACATTTTTTCTAATGTTTTTTCGAAGGCAGATATTATTAATTGATTGGTTTACTGGGTAATAGAGCGAGCTTCTCCCACAACAGGAACTGGTACTACCCTAGGCGTTTGACGCCGAAGGTAATACCAGTTCCCTGCTGAGAGGGAAATGACCCTTGTAGTACCCAGTCAACCAGTGGGGAAGGAATTTATCCCATTTTTATAAAATTTTGTGACACACAACATTTTGCTCTTCTGCGTTTTTCTCCTCTTCGGAAATGTGACCAAAACGGCGCTTTGTTGAAAAGTTTTACCCTGTTCGCCTGTGTTTTCTTTTCCTTCTGCCATTTTAGCTGTCATCTGCTATATGTACCCTACTTTGTAATAGCATTCTGTGCCGCTGGGTGACAAGGTGCCATATTTCCACGCTAATATGAAATCAACAAGGATAATACGACTTTTGCAAAGCTTGTAAGTGGATACGGCCTGAAAATTTTGCAAAACAGGATAATGCTCGGTAATTATGTCGTACGGTATTATGCAGTTTCCTGAATATAGATAGTACCATGCGATTTTTTAATTATTACAAGGGTTTAGATGAGGTTCGGTGTTTAGAGGTAAGAGGGACGTGTGGCTTGGGGTTTAGGTTTGAACGGTGGCTCTCTGGGAGGTAGGACAGGTGCTAAAAGTGTACAGGACCCCCTAGTTGGATGCTGGGAGAAAAGCAATGAAATGAATGAGTTAGACAGCAACAGGGTAAATCAGAATTAGAGTACAGGGAGGAAAGGGTACGGTAATAGCCCTTATAAGCTGTATCACTATTCACCGGATTGCACAGGATTGTGCAATATCAAACTTTTGATTCTAAATATGTTCAAGTAAATCACCTGCATCTGCCATTATATAGACCTTGTTTTGTCTTTGTTTTTTTTTTTCTATGTTACATTGTCACAGGGAACCTATGCTGATGAAACTATGTATTAAAATTCAAGTTGCAAATTTACGGTTGGGTGCTTCCGTCAAGAAAAGACTGGATTGATTGATTGATTAATGGATTGATTGATTAATGGATTGATTGATTGATTGATTGATTGATTTTGTGTTGCCATTTTGTCAATATTTGAAGTGCAATGCTGAAATTTGCATTCAAACAAATTATGATTAATATTTCATCCCATGTATACGAATTGTTGTTGGCATGGTAGAGTCACTAATATATGTGGCGAAATAACTGACCGTGATTTTTTCCTTATTATTTTCCATTTAACGTGACAGAAGGGAAGGTTGTATCCCATAGGGCAGGGGAAAACAATCTACTCATTTTCTTCGCCTTCACAATTTTCATTTTTAAAGATAATCATATGAAAAATTTATATATTTTCAGACTTTTCCTGGTCTCAAGGTCAAGATCTCAAAGTGAAAATATATAGTACCGTTTCTTTTTTTGCCATGTATCGTTTAAGAATGATAATAGCCACATGAAATCCATTTGCAAATTTTCATGTAACAAACAGCTCGATTGAAATGAGTTTTAGGGGAGTGATGGCACTTAAGAGTGATCACACACCTGAGAAATGAAGGCCTTCATATTATCAGTGGAGCTCAAGTATCAATTTCAATCAATTTCTAATGAAAACGTGGTGCACTAGGGTTAAATAAATTTGTACATTTGATGATTCCGTTACAACAGAAACTACCATTTTGATTTCTTGAAATGCTGTACAAAACAAAGTAGTAACACCTAGAATTATTTTATTTCGCTTACTAAAGTTTACAATGACAAAAATGATATTTTATTCTACCTTTACTACTAAAGTTTGCACATACACGTCATTCCCATGCCAAATCTGCAATTTAATATTCCATAGGTATGGTACCGGTACGTTAGAAATGTCATGAGGGAGAAATACATTGTGTAGCACTCACAACAAATGAATACATATAAATCTTCGTCCTTCCTGTGTCTCATGAGAAATGCTTGAGCCTGAGAGGCGGGGATAGGGTGTGTGAGCGAAAGCATGTTTTTTATCTCTTCTTTCCCCAAGGGCAAAGAAAGGACAAGCGATGAGTGTAAGGGGACATAGCTAGAACCAGGGGCCCACCACAACTGTGACAGTGTATGTGGTGGACCCTTTGACTCGGCTTTGTTCCTGGAAAACATGGCAGCACAAGCTGATTGAGATAACCATGGTTTCCTCCACCTCATCTACTTTTCTTTTCTTTCTTTTTTTTCTGGGCAGCCTGTGTCACAAAGCACCAAGGTAGAAAAGCGCAGAACCACATTATTATTATTATTATTATTATTATTATTATTATTATTATTATTATTATTATTATTATTATTATTATTATTATTATTATTATTATCATTATTATTACTACTACTACTACTACTACTAATTTCCATCATCATCATAACGCCAGTTGTTTGATGATCCAGGGACCTCTCGTTAATAGGTCCATGGGTAATCGTTATTGTAACATTTCGCTAAGTGCCAGTGTCCATTCTCCAAGTTACCACGGCAAACGGTCGTTAAACCTAAAACATTACTTATTAGCTTAACTTTAATGTGCCCGTTGGGTTGTGTCTGAAGCAGTTTTCATCGTTAGTTACAAATCCAAATGCGAGCCATAAAAATCAGTGCTTGAGCACACACCATTTTGAACATGCGCAATGTATTGCGTGGCCACAGCATATATCGTATCGTTATTGATGCTCTAAAATATTTGCAAAATATATATTTTTGGTGTCATATATTACAAAAAACCCAAGATCGTCCAAATACTATTCTCATTTACAAATCATTGGGTGCGGAATCCGCAGCCTACAAAATGGCAGCCAAGTGCCTGTGGGTGTTAAAAGAAGGTTAATTTGTCGAATAAATGTAATGTACAGTATAAAGTAGGACTTTTCCAGAGTGAGCATTACCTGCAAATGAAAATACAACGCCGTAAAGTTACCAGTTGTAGGCAGCGGTGGGCCTCAGAATAGAGATTTTGTATCAGACACTGAAGTTGCACCCAGGCTATAAATGCAGTAGCAGCACAGTCAGACCTGCCAAGCACTACTGCTGAGTGAAAGATGGAGCTTAGGGGAGGACCTTGTCCAGATAGTGGATACAGGTCGAAAAGTACCGGCGGGTTCTTATAAAAGTGTTTAAAAATTGTTGTACTGAGTGAGTGGTAAATAATAAATGCCCAAGGGCATAATATAACACTTTTGATACCCTTGAACAATTTTATAGAAAGCCGTCTAGATTTGACACTGACGTAAGATTCCAGTGTAAGTCCACCAACCCAATTTCATTTAAAATTGTTAGCATTCTTGACATTTTGTGTGTTAGTTCACGTTCTTATAGTGACAATAGATGAGATAATTTAATGTACACCAACCATTTAAACTGATCATATTTTCGTCAAAGCTAAGTCATCTTTTATTCCGTTAATAATATTTCTCTTTTGCTGGGTTTTGTTTCGTGTATTTGATTGGTTATGAAATTAACGTCTGAGGCACCCGCACAGAGTTTGATTTCATTTTGAAGCTCCTACATGCACTGACACGTTCCCTTGTTTTCATACGAAAGCTAACTCGGAACGTTGCCTAACTTCTAAGCTACAAGGCCAAGAGCTGGGACTTTAAATGCTGAGGAATAAACTATGAGGTACCAGTTCAAGTGTATGGGGATTCTCATATAAAAACAAATACTTTCAAAGTCTGGCACACACTCAACTTGACACACCACACAAGACATATGCCAAGTCAAAGCATGTTTTGGAGTTAGAATGAAACTAATTGCGCTCTTTATTTGTCTAACCTATCCAAAATGTACAATGAATAATCACAAAAACCAAGCAGGTTGACGTCGTCTCTGTCTCCATCTCTTCAGTCTTCTCAGATCGGAACAATGAAATTTCATAGAACACTTTACAGATAATTTTGCTTCATAAGTCCACTGAAATGTCCAACCCTTAAATGTCCAGGCATAAATGAGATAAGTAGCTTAATAGAAAATAGAAGTCGACTATTCACCTGGCGCCATATTCACAAAGAGTTTAATCTGACCCTGAAATTAATCCTAAAAACAAAGTCAATGTGCCTATGGGCCTTGAACTGCTGATTCAGTGGTCTAACGTTTAGTTTAAACTTGCATGATTAATTAAGCTCTGTTCTCCACTATAATATGATCTTTGGAATTAAAGTTTCCATTTTATCAAATCAAAATTGATTTAATCCTGATTTTAATCCTGGGTCAAAAAATTAAATACTAAATCAAACTAAGATTGATTTAATAAAATGAACGTGTAAAATCTTTAAGTTCATATTGTAGCCAAGGGCATGTATTGGCTAATCCTTGAAATTTTAATCAAATATTGAGCCAAGGAGTAAGTAGTTTAGGCCCCAAACCACATTGATTTTAAGTTTGTGATTAAAGTAAGGATCAGATCAAATTCTTTGTGAATGCATCCACTGATGTGCAGTGCTGACAGCCTACACGTAAGTTCATTTGAGGGTGGGAAATGGGTGTCCCAGCCTTTAGGACAGTTATCTCAATAACATTCCCAACCCAAAGTAATATCCCACCCGAACTAATATCGACTCGGAATGTAGAGGACAGTGGATTCTGTCCCTTTAAAAATAAAGGTATCATCCTATTCAGACTAAAAAGAGCCAAAAGATTGAAACTGAGCCAGGAACAAACAGGCGACAGAAACGGTGCATTTTTGTCCCAAAACTGTGTGGATCCTAACCGGCCAAAATGAATGGAAAAAGTTATTCTACATTTTCATGAACCCACATAATACTGAGACACAAAAATACCACCTAAAAATGTGTCACAAACCTGTTCGACCCACGACCAGCGCAGCAGTGTTTGAGACCCCGAGGAGAGATAGGCAAGACCTGAAAACTGCCAGAGCGGCGATAACATCCGAACTGATCTATATATATGCTCAGCATCCCGCCACGAACTTTACATCACTAAGCATTGCCAATCAAATTCTACCTTTGCTGTTTCCCAGCTGGCTGATCATGTGACCGCTGCTGCCTTGTGCAGAGACAAATACCCCGGCGTACCCCAACAGAAAGGCACAATCAAAAACAAATAGAAAGGAAAAACTGTAAACAACAAGCGTGCGCTAAAAGAACCCAGGCACCCACCCCCAGCAACATTAGTTACAGACAGTTAACTAGGGAGAAAAAAACTATACTATTTTCTCACGAAGTAGTAGACAATTGGGAAAAATCAACTAGTTTTTCTCAAGCACTATTAAAGGATAGGATGTCAGAGGGCACGAGGAAGAGGTCTACAGAGTGATAAAATGATATGACAGCAGAGGTCTCAAAGCGAGGGCCCATGGAATGCTTGAAAATTCCTAATTTCAAATTCCCGAAGATGGATCCCACTGACTCTGTTTAGATAATATTTTACCCACTTTGTGAATTACATCTTGAATCTTGGCACTCAAAGCATGATACGTGAGAGAGTTTCAAACATGCCTTGTAAGTGACATTTTTTTACGACAGGGACGCTCTGAATCTTATACCGACTGTTCTTCTCATGAAGGCTTTCTCATGCTTTCTAATGTGCTGGGTGCCTACTGCATGAGGAACAAGGTACTGCCATCACAGCAGAGGCTGTGACATTCAGGCAAGGCAGTCATCAAAACAACTATGTGTATGGTGCATTTGATCGTTTTCCTGTTCTCGTGGCTATCATCTACAATATATATATATACATATATATATATATATATGGGACTTTGTTTTTAATGGTGCTCCAGGGTTTTAATAAACTGTAATGTAATAATTTCATGATGTGGCCCTTTACAATGTGTATCAGAAAACTACTGAGTAAGTAGAAAATTGCACCGATTACAGGTATTTGCACCAACAGATGCCAGATAATGTAGTCTTTGGAGCAATTTACATTGCAGAACTCAAGAGAAAAAGGGATCAAAGTAGTCATTGTAGACTCTTTGTAGCATTCATATAAGGCAACGAAAGAATCAGATGACTTACTTTTAAGTGCTGATGCACAAATGCAGTGGTATAGTGGTAGAGGCATTGACCATCCGATTGGCCTCTATATTATAGAGGGAGTCTATTACCTAAAGATTCTGTATATCAAGTTTAAAAGTATTCAGGGGAAGCTTGGCATTTTAGGAGGCAGTCTATTGATGACGCCTCAGTATGATACAATCTAATGACCTACATTTATTAATGCTTTAGCCACAAGGACGTGTTCATATGTATATATTGAGAATATTTTCTACATGGCGATTTTTATGTGTATAAATGTTTCAGTTGATTACAGTACAGTGTTAATCATGATGTGCACGCAGCACAGACGTACGCCGGTCTGCGTGCCCTCATGTGGAAGGGAAAGATTTTCCAATAAGCCTTATTGTTATTATTATTTTTGTTGTTGTTGTTGTTGTTGTTGTTGTTGTTGTTATTATTATTATTATTATTATTATTATTATTATTATTATTATTATTATTATTATTATACCACATTAACTAAGACTGTACTGGATACGCAAAAAATTTCACATCTCAAATTCCACTCTTTTGCACATGTGCAGAGTAAGAGGTAGTGTCATGTTTGCCAATATTACGCATGCATATACAAAACAAGAATCTTAGTAAAACCCTGCATAAAAAGTTGACATTATGCATTTCAGTGTAATAATTTTGCTAATGCCTGTATTGTATACCGACATTTTGGCATACCACAATTCAATTCACACTGATGCTGCTGACACACAGTAGCCATTTTTAAAAATTAGCTTCATGCAGTTCCTATTAGTGCAAGTTCCTCCCAGCTTGTTTATCCACCTCCAAATTTTTATTTGAAAAAGTTATTAAACAAAAAAAGTGAGCACTCTTTTCCTGCATTTGTTTGTGCGGATGTTTAAAATTATGTATTTTACACACTTTGTACGTTTGTTTTAAGCATGGTTCATAGAGATGTGTAGCAACGCGTAGTTTTGACTTAAGTGGTATTTTTGAAATGTCGAGACACATGTTTCATGGACAACATACAAACTTTCAGAACTGACGTTGTGTTGAGCTCCGGTATGTGGCTTTAAGGACAGAGGTTCCTTCGCAGAGGTGTATTTGTTTGGCAAATGTCTTTGAGACATTTTTTAACACAATAAATAGTTTTGCCTAATAGAATTGGTATCTGAATTACATGCAGTTTCCCCCTACAAATGAATATATGTACCGGTATTTGTTGCAGAAACGCACTTTGTCGCACTGCACGAAACTGGGCCCAGAAATGCGCATTTTCTGCTCGCGTGCAACTTTAAGAACAGCATCTGCTCGCCTGGACAGCTAAGAGATTGCAGCCCCCTTACTAACCAGTACTTTGAATCTAAAGTATGGCAATACCCCAAATCCAGTGATTGGCAGTATTTGAAAATTTCATTAAGATTTACAGTGGCCACGAAATGGCAGTTTGTGTCCAGACTCTTAACTGCCCTAAAGCTGGATATTTCAGGCACATAGGCCTTCTGTGACACACGTAATGGTTTGATGCTCAACACGCGGCTTTTCCACCCACGTTTGTAAAAGTGAAGCTACATTTCCTCATTAAAACTCGTACAGAATGCTGACTTTCACTGTGTCACTGATTTTAATGACATGTTGTGGGGTTGCTGCTTCTGCGTAAAGTACAGAACAGCTTGTTCTGGGGGGCGTGTAGGTCAATTCATTGCACCTATCTTGCCCCTTTTAGGTTTCAGAATGTGGCGAAGAGTACCCAGGCACATGCACTTATAATACACGAATGGTGAGTATCAGAGCACGCAAAATCGTAACCGTTATTTTTCTTCAATTAGACCTATATGATACTATCACCAACACTTCCATGACTACCTGTGTAAGGTTATTTGGTGGCGAAAGAAGAATATACATGCATTAATTTTGTGTGTTGTCTTGCTCAGGAGCCCACTACAGATATTACACTAATGGGAGCTTGAACTGGCCGGTATGGCTCATCACGGAAAGGACAGGCACTGTTTTCCGGGTAAAGGCGGCGGAGGAAGCAAAAATTACACTTCTGTTGACGCCACACGACCCAACGTCTGCTGTCTGTGACATTATCCTGGGGACGGACTCAAACATACAATCTGTCGTGTTTTCATATAAAGACCGGAAAAATGTTGCGACTCAACTGACTACGGCAATACTCAGTGATAAGGAATATCGTCCATTCTGGATACAGTGGAAAGACAGGCAGCTAAAGGTGGGGAGAGGAGAGATAATGGGAATTGAAATTTTCCTAACTTGGTACATGGGCACCGTGGGCGACATCACAGCTCTGTCTGTGGATAGTGGTAGCCAAATCGATGCTTTTTGGTCCATCCCTTGGGATTCAGGTAGAAAATGAATTAATTTAGGATATTTTCTCCCGTTGTTTTATTTGTTTTTTTTTTTGCTAAAATCATAAACTCAGTAATTCAGTTGTAGAACTTGATACATCTTTTGTGCGAGCATATCATTCCTTTATTTAGTTGCACCCTCCTTCCCGCCTCCTATCTTTAATTCTTTGTTTAGTCCACTTTTTCATGACTCATGCTAGTGCTCGGAGATTCCACGTTTGGCATCGCCATTGCAGAATGTTACGTCCCTGTTAGAGGGAACAAGCTGTCCGTAATTGTAGAAATTGACATTTGAAATGTCCAATATCTTCTTACAAAGATAGAGATGTTGTTTCAACCTTTAGTCCTATACCAGTCTAAACTGCTCATTGAATGAGTGGCAGACACATGCTTACCTGTTGACGGTTCCTACTTGAGGATATTTTACACTGTAAGGATATATATATATATATATATATATATATATATATATATATATATATATATATATATATATATATATATATATATATATATATATATATATATATATATATATATATATATATATATATAAAACCATAGTGATACTGCACAGAATTTCATTTTACTAGTCATCTATATGTTTGGTAACTGCAGATACAGTGTACAATAAGTGAAACTTGTGGAATTTGAAATATGCTGCTCATAAATAAGGCTTCGAATCTTCAATTTCATTGACACGTTCTTCAGACCCTTTACAAATTTCTCCCTAGTATGTTTGTGGTAAGTGGCACTCACAAATTGTAGCATTCCATATTATGCTAATCGATACCGTTTTAGTAGAGGATGATCCTAAAACAACGATAGAAATGTCATTACGATAACAATAACCCATGCCAATCTTAGAGTATGATGAAGCACATCAATTTACGCCCGTGATCTTGAACAGGCTTGAGCAGCCGACTTTAGTGTGCAATGTGAGGCCGCAGTACAAAAGATAACGGTCGTTTCACTTTTCCTCCGATAAAAATGTACATTTGCTGCCATAAGCATGGTTGGTATTGTATTGGAATACAAGGGTACATATATCTTAATGTCATTTTCAGCAAAACCTTGTACCAGATCCACTTCAAACTTTCAGCATGTACTTTGGCAGGTCTTTAGCAAGACTAGGTCACCATTTTAAATATCCGGGTCACTCCTATTCATATCCTGTCACCTCGAGGTTAAGCTAGGCTCAGCTTTGCTCATCTTAGTTCAATTGAAGCTGCAGCGGAAGCCCACCTCAGCTCAGCAAATGGTGAAAACTATTTAAAGCTCAGCTAGTTTTCAGTCAGTTGAGCTTCTCGCATGGTCCCCGGTCACTCGTCCGTCTACAAATAATGTCACTTTTGTACTTCTTCTTGTATTCAAAGCAAACAGCAAAAGAGTGAAACATAGCTCCGGCTCTAAAAAAGTGAGCAGCAATGAAAAACATGTATTCGTATCGTTCGTAAAATTGTTTCAAACATTAAAAAATCAGAAAATGATAGTGACGCTGCTGCATGTACATATTGGTGAAACATGTGTCAAACTACATTGTAATCAAATTTGAAGGTAATACAGCATGCGATTTGGGAGAAAAAAAATAAAAAAAATACGAAAATTATGAAAAACTCAAGAAAACATTGACAGTCCTATACCAAGCTTAACTAATGTGCGTAAGCTGAAAGTTAAGACCAAAATTATAAGCGAACAAAAGATAAGGGCCAATCGTTGTGCTGTATTCCAATTCTGATTAAAATAGTTCTTTAGTTATCATCCAAACTTGCACTGACCTGATGACCTATGTGTCTTTGTCATGTTGAATGAGACAAAGTCGAAGGTACAAAAGTATAGCAAAGACATGAAGGTATTCGTGAAACCCGTGTTGTTTATCTCCAGGTGCCGTATTCACGAAGAGTTGAATCTGATTCTGAATTTTATTCCAAAATAATAGTCAATGTGCCTTTGGGTCTGGAACTGGTGAATGGTTGGCTTTATGTTTGACCTAAACTTGCAGGATTAGTTAATCTATGTTCTCCGCTCTAGTATGAATTTTGGAATTAGAATTTCCATTTTATCAAATCAATCTTGATTTAATCCTCTTTATAATTCTGGATTAAAAGATTACATATTGGATGAAACTAAGATTGATTTGATAAAATGAGCCTGTTAATCCTTAAGTTCATATTGTAGGCCACTAGCATATATTGGCTAATCGTGGAAATTTTGATCAAACATTGAGCCAAGGATTAAGTAGTTTAGGGTGTAAACCACATTAATTTTAATTTTGGTATTAAGGTTAGGATCAGATCAAATTCTTTCTGAATACGGCCAGAGAACTCAGGCTGGTTTCATTACATAACATAACGGGTCCCTAAACGTGTGTAGAAAGTGACTCGAGGACTAGTAAGTTTCAGCTACGTGTTATTGTCTACAGTGCTCAATGGTTATTTAATCTGGTAAACACGAATCTTTTTTTAAAGGAGAAATTATTACGGTCAGGAAACAGCAGCAGCCCTTTTGGGAAACAAGTTTGGCGAATGTTCAATAAAGGTTAATTCCAAACAAGTTTGACCACAATCGAGCCAGTAATTTTGAAGAAGCCAAACCTATCAAAAACACACAAAAAATCTTTAACAAGATGGCTGTGCGAAACGGCCTCTGCTCAAATTGATCTTGATATATTGAACACTAAATACGTTCCGACCCGAGTTGAGCTGAGCTGAGCTTCCTCTGCGGTTTGAACTGAGCTACATGAGCAGAGCTTAACGTAAAGCTGTCAGTATGGGCATATTTCCGATACATATGCTTTGTTCACCAAAGCCATTTGCCAAGAAGTTTTACAGATTTGTTCCAGCGTTTCCATGAAAATTAATATTTTCTTAAATTAATGATGCATGACAAATAAAAGAAACGTGACCCACCGCAAATGCACCCCACCGAGTTTTACGAAGGCTTAAAAAAGAATAAAGAGATGCATTTAGACTAATATCCCCATAGTTAGCATGCTAACATATACTTCATTGCCAGATTTCAATTATTCGCTAAACATTAACAGATGAAAGTACGCCCGCTTAGTGAAATTTGTGGAAACTGAGTGCAGCTACTTTTCTACCAATTTTAAAGAGAATCAAAACTGTAGTTCATCAGAAGAAGAAAATAATTACAAAAACACACATAAAATATAAAAAATGTTGCAAAAATCACAACGCCACTTGCTGAATAGGTTTAGGTCTGGAAGTCCCTAGAAGTATACCTGTGCAATTTAAAAGAGTTGACCAAGTGCTTTTGAATTTGTTTTACCATTATGTCAAAAACATGAAGTCCCAAATAGATAGATAGATAGATAGATAGATAGATGGAAGGGTGGACAGACAGACCGACAGACAGACAGATACATACATACATACATGCATACATACATACATACATACATACATACATACACACACACACACACACATACATACATACATACATACATACATACATACATACATACATACATACATAACAAGAGTGTGGCTATTACAAACATGGCACAAAGCAATACAATGTTGTTCCTACTAAGCTTAAAGAAGATCCGGCCAGCGGTTTTGGAGAACTCACAACGTGAATTGTGAAAAGACGGACGTAGGACGATTGATCACCCTATAATTTCAGCTGGCTGACAAGTCAGCTGCGGTAAAATGAAATTCGAACATTGGAAAAGTGTTTCCAATGAATCGTAGTTAATACTTACTTTTAGCGCACCTGCCATTTCCTTGATTCTGATTTTCAAAACTTATGTATTTCCAAATTACACTTTATATCCTCTATTGGGTTGTGACACACTTTATGTCTATTCACCAAATCGCAAGTTTAACTTGTATCAATCGAACTTTATGCCAATACTAAAACATCCTAGTTCAAGTAATCTTTGCAATGCTGATTGATACAGTCTCAACTTCTATGCAAGAGACCGGCTGTCCAGGCGTGTGCACGCGATGTCGGTAGTCCTCCTCTGTGGGTACACAGAGTATTATTCTTTATTTTCAATTCAGTGCCACAATTTGGAAGGGGTAAGTGTCATTTTTCTTGCATTAGATGTTCACTCTCCTCTTAGAGACATTACTCTTGATCTTTGTTACTCTATAAAATGGTATTCTCTGTTTCACTGTAGTACGCGTTTTCCAAGGTAGCACAAACCCAAATCCTAAGATTCCACTATGGGTGGGGGACCACGGACCTCACAGTCTCGTGTTTCGAGTACAGGCGTGCATGGACGCACAGTTGTTCATCGCCACTCAGCCTGATGACCAGCACACAGCGTTTGAAATTCGACTGGGGAGCAAATTAAATCAAGAATCTTATATTAGCCATCTTGCGAAGAAGAAAAACGTAACAACTGAGACACCAGATATTCTCGATTGTTTAAATTTGCGCTATTTCTGGATACTTTGGTTGGGCTACCATGTTGAAGTTGGAAGAGGTCCCGTAGTGGGAGAGCAGACATTCATCAGTTACAGGGACACAAGCATAGATTCGACTAAGATCTTGCATATCGGATTTGCCACCAAAGATCAAAAGCCAGCTCTTTGGGAGATGCGTCAAGTTTCCGGTAAGTGAAAACTGAACCCTGTATTTGCTTCACTTGTGCTTCCACTGTTGGTATTTGTGTAGATGTATGACCACAGGCACTGCCCGTGGGTCGATGGTACAGTACGACATGCAAAAGTTCATTATTCTGTCTCAGTGAAGCCTGCCGGGCAGGGAACTATTAAGGGTTCGGTACAGGAAATAAGACTTAGCCACAGTGCATATGTACGGGTAAAAATACATCTGAGGAACAGACACCTGCCCACCCATAAACAGCATTGCAAAAGACCAGTCGACTTCAATTTCTTCTTGGCATTAGGCCTGGCATGAGACGTATATTGTCGGTGCAGGTGACCAGTTCTCTCCACAAGGCGAACAGCTGATGGTTGTATCGGAAACATGCGACCTGCGACGCTGTACATGGTGATCGCGAGTAACCCTATTATATTTTCCTGAGTATGTTGCCACATCCAGTTGCGGATATCATAAAGAAGTGCTTACAGGGATACCATTTAGCTTGTGATTGCGCAAAATATTTTGACTTTGAAGGAGTGGCTACAAGTATCACTGATACAATTGCGGTGTTCCCATGATCTCGTCTGTATAACATGATAATATGGCTCACATAAACAAAAATAAAAAAAAAAAAAAAATATAAAAGATTGGGTGCCTTCAAAATGAGAACCGTTTGAAATGCTACACTTTGCCATTGTTCAACATAATGTATATTTTCTGTATTAGCCTGATTTGGATGAGTTAAAATGCCAAAACTCTTGTTCCTGGTTTATTGGATGTGCCCATGTCACAAACTTTTAAACCTAAGTTGAATGACACCAATATCTATAATAGGTTTGAAGATATTCAACATTTTAATTTTATGTATTTGCCTCATTGGCATAAATTAAAATTGTACAATTTTGGATCAGGGTTCATTGGATGTGGCTATGTCACATACCTATAAATTGGAATTGGAATGGCAACTGTATGTTTAATAGTGTTGAAGCTACTCGAGATTTAAATCCTGCAAAATAATCTAGTTCGCATAAATTAAATTCGTACAACTTTTGTTAATGGTTTCATGGATGCGGCTTTGCAACAAACCGATAAATTAAGCTGAAATGGCATCTCTATCTATAATAGTTTTGGAGATATTCAACTTTTACATTTTCCAATGCCCCTTATTAGCATAATTTGAAATTCTATAACTTTGATTACTGTCCATTATATTGGCAGGTGTCACAAACCTGCGTATGAACAATGAAATTTTGTGTCTGTCTGCAATAGTTTGGAAGATATGGAGCTTTTTAGAATTTTTATTGCCCCTAATTTACATAATTTAAACATCATAACTATTCCAAATGAGATGCACAATTTACTTGTTACGTAAGTCACCATGGCAAGTTTGGTGGTTTTCAGAATAATAGTGTCTGAGAAAAACCTGGGGATCAGCTTGGTCGTAAAAAAGAAAGAAAGAAAGAATTTCTCAGACACACAATACCAGTGTTTACTTATACAATGAAGCCTCTCTACAGTGGGCACCCTTGGGACCAGAGAAAAGTTCCCACTACCGAGAGGGTCAACCTTTCTGGGCGGTATGGATGAGTAAATGTGCATGTACATGTACATCATCATACATGCACATATAAATGTACTGTGTATACATATTATAAATCAAGGAGATGTGTATACATGCAATGCAGAACTGTCTTAATAGTTCCTTTATTACACAAACAAATTTTAACAGACACCCTTACAGGAAACTGCATGAATACATGTACTTGTGAACTGAGACAAGCACTATGCTGTCTCAGCATTCCTCGTCTTGGCTATGAAGAACAGGCTTCAATCGTAACAAGAAAAAAAAAGACATGGAAGTGTCTACAGTAAGGACACAAATCCTCACTGTGTAAAAATTCACAAAGTTGTGAAAACAGTCACTGAGGACTGGAAGATCATAGTTTCAACCAACTCCCACACTGTATGTAGTCTATTTTTAGAGGTACGCTCAGGTTTATTCTGCCTAGAAGTCCAACAGCCTGTGTCCCTTTGGACTGATGAGCCCAGCAGACTCATAGCCTCATGCAAAAACAGACCAGCTGTGACACCAGTGTCAGTCATGAGGCACTGACTGCTCTGTCCAGCGTTAGTGGGAACGATAGTCTACCTGGTACATATGGCAGCATGGAGCAGATCTGTTCCTGCATGAACAGAAAGAAATTCTCTGTCTTTTATTGAGAACCTCATTACTCAGTTGTTAAGAGTCCCCCCTTCCCACCCCTTCAATTTGCTACAAGACCCAAACCTTTTACATCACACACCTAGCATGCATGGCTAGAAAGCTGCCTATGAAACAGGTTCAAGCTCATTTATTATGAATGCAAAATGGTTGCGTAGCACCATGAAGCTCTACACAGCAGTACAAGCCCTGGATACTTGTGTATTGTTGGGAAATTAAGTGAATTTAGCATACCATCAAATTCACCAACTTTTGTTTGCATGCTATTGGATCTGCCAGATGTCTCAAACCTACATGTGTAAGTTAAAACTTTGTGTCCAGCTGCAATAGTTTGGAGCTTTTAAAATTTTGATTGCCCTTTATTTGCATATTTTGAAGATCATTACTATTCAAAATCAAATGGCAAATTACATTGGTATGTCAGTCACCATGGCAAGTTTGGTGGTTTTGGGAATAAAAGTGTCTGAGAAAAACGCCTGACAAATTTGGGTGCCATGGAACACAAGGAAACACAGTATGTCTGGGTTGGCACCCAGACATAAAAATTGCAAATGGTACACATGATTATTTGCATACCAGCCACCTACCATTTACAATGGAATGCAAGTTCACCCTGATATTATTATTAACAAGGAGTGAGACCAAATTGTTGTCAACATGAATTTGTGTTCAAATAATTGATCTGGGTGTGATGAATTATCTTAACTTATGAACCAGAGAGGAAATAAGCAGAGCTCCGTTCATCCACGTATATGTTTTATCGGGAAAATGGAATCCATATACTTTGCTTAATGAAAGACACGTATGACCTTAATACGCAAAAGACCATGTCTATTCACCCAACTGTTGTGATTATAGGGTTCGACAATGCTCATTTGCTCAAATGTTGAGCACATGAGACTACGTCTCTCGCAATCGTCCAGCTGGTGTACCCATTTAATTACTCAATTACCCGGATGTTGTTCCCGTTAAATTCAACTGTGCTTTATGTGCATAAATATATATATATATATACACAAGTAAGTGTGCGCGTGCAAAAGTATGAGCTCATACCTTGTTTTTCGTTGAGAACAAGATATCCTTTTGCTCTTCTTTCAGATAACACCTACACCGTATTCTCTGCTGTTTCGGCCGGTCAACCTGCTAAAAAACTTGTGCCAGCTCAGCACTTTTTCCAGTTCCAAGTGCGAGCATGTGAATCGGCCATCTTGACCTTGACAAACTCACTAAAGGCTACATCATCAACACCAGCATTTATTGTATTCATAGGACATATGTCCAACCAGGTGACGTCAATAATACGACGACTGGATGATAAAAGAGAAAACGTCACTAGTGCTTATACTCCTGGCATTCTTGATTGTGATTCCATGCGACCATTTTGGCTGAAATGGAAGGATCAGCACCTGCAGGTCGGTAAAGGCACCACCCTCGACAACCACATACTGGTATCATGGAAAGACACACGCACAAGATACATTCAGACCATAGCATTAGACACTAAGCAGCCTCCTGGGAAGGGAATTGTAGAATGGCGATTTCCTAAGTCTGCAGGTAATGAAAGTTAACAAGAAGCATTTGCTTCTGAATTTAATATGCAAAATATACCTGTATTTTAATTTTGGTTCGGAATTCTTTCAAAAACATAAATGCATAAAGTACATATTGTTGGTAGCAGCGCGTATAACGTTTTGAAGAAGTGGTACTGGCCTCGTAATATATTCGTGTCGGTAAAAGTAAAAAATGTTCTTTGTATGGTCACAATGGTCGTCACCTCCATCATCATCATCACCAGCAGCAGCAGCAGCAGCAGCAGAAGTATCAACAGGAGCACCAGCTGAAACCATAGTATTAGTGGTCATACCATGTAGCCCTTTACAAGTTAACAGGAAGGATTGCAAGCGTTCCGGCAACTGCTTCGCCATGCAAATAAATGTACACACATGGTATCACTTTTCACACGAAATTCGTCCATACAAGTCTATATGAGGTTAAGGTGCCATCTGTGCTCCATGAATAATTACTACCATCGGGTATACCAGAAAAGCATTTATACTTTTCGTGCTGAGCACTGCATTTTCCAAAATTTTAAGCACCTACATTGTGTATTTGTCAGTGATACATATATATATAATATTGAGTTGCAGAAAATGAAAAAGTGTCTTGGCAAAAGACCAGAATTATGGAAGGGATGGCTAAAATCACAAATTTGTTGCCCTGTTGAAGCAAATGTGAAGTTGGTATTCGTAAATGGAGTGTTGTCAGCGGTAACAGTGAGGTTTCTACAGGCAAACATGAGCTTTTGTTGCTATGCCAATGAAGGCCTGCAGACAGAGTCAGAAACTATGCTCTTGGTCCTCATGCATTTAATCCCCACTTCTTCAAAAGCCTTGTGCGAAACATGTGACAAATAATACTGACAAAGTTTGCTTGACAATTTACATAATATCAATCATCATATTTTTTATACATGGACATATAATTACATTAGCTTGGTTTACCTAAGGGAAGCCATTAACCTAAGGATCTGCTGATCATCTTCAACCAAAGGCACAGGGAAGTACTTTTTGCAATTTGATGCAGACAACCCTTCACACATTCTCCATTCCGAAGCACATGCTGAAGCGTTTTGGCATATCCTGCTGAATAAAATCAATTGTTTTATCAGTAATATTTAAATTCCCTAGAGACCTTCATATCATTGATAAACAGATAAGCTAACCAGGCATACAATGACTAGAATCTGACTGAACACTGCATTGTGATTGTGTACCAGATGGGGCAAAGGAATCAAGTGATCCTCAACAAAGACTGTTGCATTCAGAGTAATTAGCATACGAAACACGAGGCACAGCTGACCAATGATACTATTTACACCCTAGGGGGCCTTTGGAGCACTTGGGGGTGACTTTTACAACCTTTAATCATGCTGCAACCATCATGAATGGTATTTAAGTGTAATCAGGCTATGCAACTTCTTGCATTATCGTGGGATACTTATGGGAATCGTTTTGATTAGAAATAGGCGTATTTCGCCAACAAAAGGGATTAGATGATGCACAGTTTTATTTCTTAGCCTGAACTATCATTCTTACCAAATTTTGTATTATGTTAATAGGATACTCTAATTGACAATTGGGAGTCGGATATTGTCTAAACAGATTAGATCAGATCAGATCAATTCAAATCAAATCAAAATGTAGTTCCTTGATGTTAACCATAAATTTATAACAATTTAAGTTTCCCTGATAGGACAGGCCGTTGCACTGCACTAAACAGCGAGGGACGCCCTTTGTCTGTATAGCTGGTCTATGACCAATGAATATATCAAACTATATTGTTTTATGATCAGTCCAATCCTTGAGTACGGTTGTGTATTATTCCCCAACTGGGGTTGAGTGCTGTCTGATCGCTTGGAATCGATTCAGTTTAATGCCGCTAAAATTTGCACTGGTGCTTTGAAACATACATCACATGTGAAATTACTTCGTGAACTTGGGTGGTCAACTCTTGCAGACAGACGTACATACTTCAAGCTTGTCCTCTTTTACAAAATGTACTACAAACTGACTCCCTCTTACCTCTCTAATCTAGTACCCGCTCCTCCTGTTGGTCGCGCTATCCGACATTCAATGTCAGTGCGCCCTGTCAGATATACAACATCGCGTCTGCGTAACTCTTTTCTACCAGCTGCTGTCAAGCAGTGGAATAACCTACCGTCCGACATTAGAAATTCGGTTTCCCTACGTACATTTAAATCAAAACTTAAAATGACTCTTTTAGCCACAGACAATGTTCCTGAGTTCTATATCCATGGTGACAGATTTGCTAATATTTGCCACACGCAATTACGCCTATGATTCTCTAAACTAAACTATGACCTTCACAAAGTTAACATCCTTCCCGACCTATCCTGTGTTTGTTCTTATCCCACTGAAGATTCAAAGCATTTTCTTCTCTTCTGTCCCTATTACATCGTTCAGAGAAACAAATTACTTAATACTATTATTCCTTTGATTGCTCCGGGGGTTAGCCCACATCTTACAATCCATATTGGTAGTGGTAGGTTTGTTGCAATACTTCTCCCTGGCAGTAACGAGCTTTCAAACTGCCTAAATATCCAGATCTGTGATGCACTCCAGCAGTACATTATTGATACCAGGCGCTTAAACGACTAAATGTTTCCCTTTACTGTAATGATCATCAGTTGGACCATCCAAATTTATTGGTATCACACTTTTTTCCTTATTAGGTAAATATTGAACTCAACTTCAAACTAGTCTAACATGTATCCTAGAAGTAATCAAATCTTGATATTCGTACAGTTTTCACATTTGTATTGTCCTGTGTTTATTGTACATACCTACTGTGTGTCTCCATGTTCTGAAGAACACATGTATTAGTCATCTTGATGTACTATAGGGCTATCCGGACTAAATAAATATGTTTAAACAAATATAAACATATTGCAATACGATACTATGGTTTCAATATTAGTTTGTTTAAATGGTTGCTAATTACAACTGCCTGCTGTGAACCCATTGTTTGACCCGCAACTAGCCGATTTTTCTTTCTTTCCTTCTTTCTTTTCTTTTCTTTCTTTTCTTTTTTTTTTTTTTTTTTTTTTTTTTTTTTTTTGTTTTTGTCATTGTTTTTCCTTTTTTTTGGTTGTTTTTTTGGTTGTTTTTCTTTCCTATGATATGACTGGCGTCCATTGGTGTACTTGATATGTTCCAGAATTATAGTCACTCGCAACTTTTCTTACGATCTTGCGTTTAGCTCACTTTTGTTTTATAACGTGTTTACCTCGTCTTAACTTGAATGTTTTGTATGTCGCTATGTTTCTTGCAATACAATACTATGGTTTCAACACTGAACATGTGTTACAAACACGTGGCATCCCTTATTTAGAATTCTGTCTTTTTTCGGCAAAATTACCTCTATCAAGAGTTATTTGTATCCATAGTGAAATAATTTCAAACTACTTCTACCCTAATGGGCATCAGTATTGAGCAATACAGAACATCCATTGGCTTATATTTAGGTAGATGCAATAGCCACACTCTTTGCACATATTTAACAAACGTATCTGTTGAAACTGAAATGATAATGTCATTCAGTGTCTTGGCCCTATCACTTGTGACTTTGCTACTAAATGCATTCCTTTGTATCCGTCGTATCATTTTTATCTTGTGTGATTCATTATGTTTGCAACTGATATACATTCTTACCCCGGTCCTTCTCATACCCCATTAATAAATAACTTAAAAAATTTTCACGCTAACGTCCCAAGTAACAAGAATACTAGAGAATTAGAAGAAATTCAGATGTTGGCTCAGTCTGAAAATTTCAAAGTTATTACCATCTCTGAAACTTGGCTAGATGCTAACTATCCTGATCAGCTTTTCCTTATTGAGAACATAAGTACATAAGTTAAACACTATCCTCGATTTCCGGTCCCGACAACATTGGAAATAACTTACTGAAGAGTACCGCTGAGACTCTCGGTAAACCATTGACTAAAATGTCCATACTGTTGCTTAGCCTTTCATATTTTCCTAAATCCTGGAAAAAATCCAATGTATATCTGGTATTCAAAAAGTCAAATAGACAAATTATAAGTAATTATCGTTCTATTTCCTTACTCTGCAACGTTTCCAAAGTGTTTGAAAGACGGGTATTTCATGCTTTGTATGAATATCTGACACTCCTTACCCCCCTAGAACTCCGGCTTCAAAGCTAATGACAGCACCATTAACCAACTTGTTTATATTCTTCACCATATATACAATGGCCTGGAATCTTCCAAGGAAACCAGAATGGTATTCCTGGACGTATCAAAGGCATTTGATAAGGTCTGGCACCCTGGCCTCCTTTTTAAACTCAGGCAACTAGGCATCTGGGACAATCTTGTATAGTGGGTGGAAAACTATCTGTCCAACCGCTTTCAGCGTGTGGTTATTCATGGACAGACATCTACGTGGTTACCTGTTGAAGCGGGAGTACCCCAGGGATCCATTTCGGGCTCGCTGTTATTTCTCGTTTTTGTGAACGACCTTGTAGATAGCCTAGCCTGTGACGTCAGACTCTTCGCCGATGACACCTCTCTACTTGAACTCGTTTACACTAAGGCTCAGTCTTCCCATCACCTAAATACAAATCCCTCTTTAATATGGAATTGGGGAAAGTTGTGGTGTGTAACCTTTAAAGCCCTAAAATCTTTATCTGTTGTATTCTCTGCTTAACGGCAAAAACCCACATACCCCCGCTTTTTCTTGGTGAATCAGCAATACCTGAAGGAGATACTCATACTCATCTGGGTGTTACCTTGAGTAGTAATCTGTCTTTGCGTGCTCACGTTATTCGTATTACCAATAAAGCCAGTCAGAGAATTGCTCACCTCCATAGGTTCAAATATAGACTTTCACGTAAAACTCCTCGAATATGGCTGTGTCCTGTTTGATAACTGTGGTCAGGGCTTATCACACATCCTTGAATCCATACAATTAGATGCGGCTTAAATTTGTACTGGAGCACTAAGACATACATCACGCGTTAATCTATTACAAGAAATTGGGTGGTCAACTTTGGTAAGCAGACGTATATATTTTAAACTCATTCTCTTTTACAAAATGTATCACAAATTGACGCCCTCTGATCTTTCTGACCTTCTACCCCGTACCCCCTCTGTCCGTATTTTACGTCAACCTGGAAATATTCGACGGTTTAATGCAGAACTCAACGCATGGAAAGTTCCTTTGCACCTGATGCCATCAAGCAATGGAACAATCTCCCGATCTTACTTCACACTGTCACCCCCGTTTTAGCCCCTGGTGCTCACGTGCATCCCAATTTATTTCGTGATATTGCGCATATAAGGGTAGCTAAAATCCTCTTGTTTGGTAGTAAAGACTTACCCGATGCCATGAAGACGCTCATTTTTGATGCAGTACAAACTTATGTTGTCAGTACTAGACGTCTTGTTTCCTAATTTGTAGAACAAAGTAGCACAAAGTAGCAAGTCATATTCATTCGTCTGTCTGACCCATAACTATATTTCGTGGGTATATTTTTTTATGTAGAATATGAATCAAGTGTATAGTGCTGATACATAAGTACAGTCATACAGATATTTTATTGTATCTTATTGTATTATATCTTCACCTGCATAGTTAACATAGCTTTGTATTGTCCTGTGTGTTCTGTATATATATCGTTTGTCTCTCCTTGTCTGGAGAACCCATATACTAGTCCCATTGTACTATAGGGCAATCCAGTTTAAATAAATGTGGCTTTATGTCTTATTTTGTTTACTTTAAGCCGACCCTTTGAGCTTTCCTGATTTGAACCGTTACGAAGAAGCATTAAACTGTGTTTGGATATCAAAACTAATAGGCCAACGTGTACCAACTTATCATGACGTATAATACCTTATTTGTATTGATGGATGATGCCTGTTGATTTTCTTTTCTTTGTAATTCAGGACCCCCAAGTCTCGTTAAATTTGTTTTTTACAATTGTTTAAAAGTCTGGGGACAAACTAATTGTGAGTGAGCTCGTGAGGTTCACGTACTTTGCGGTGGCATTTTTAGAAACTCGCTGGCTTTCAGCACAGATCGAGGAAAGATCAGTCAGGCTTTGACAGGCAAAAAGTGACTCCGTGACATCAGTGGTGCTTGACCCGGCGCGCTTGGCTGTCATCTATACATTAATACACAGTGTCGTAAAGAAAACTCAAAAACGGAGCATTGGTTTCACTCCATGTTTATCAGTTGTATCATTAACTCCTCCTGGAATGTGTTTTTTTCTTGGTTTTTCGCGAAATTGCTTAGACAGCTTAATTGCTGTTCTGAAACTTCTGAAGCGAGCAGCTGCTTTGTTGGAAGATGGGCGCCATTATTCTGATGACGATTACATCACATGTTTGATATTGTAACCTTCTGTGCTTTATGTTCATGAGGCATTTATAGAAAGTTACTATGGGTCTGTGGTAGCGCGCTCACATCCTTATCTAACGTTCATGGGTTTGTATGTCAAGCAAGTACTTTTTTCTTTATTATGGAAATTTTTCCGGGGGGGGGGGCACTTTTTCATTCACAACACTTACGATAGACATTACAGTGCGTGGACAGGAAAGCTCAAAGGGTCGGCTTTTTACTTTTTACTGTTTAATTGAAAGACAATAAAAAGTTTGTAAACAGAATTTATTTCAGTTCAAAAAAAGGAACAAATGGTGCATCACACTGGACCTATTGCCACCGGGAATTGTGAAATGGCGATTTCAGACAAATAGTGTTCATACTTTAGGTAAACATAAACAAATAAAAGTGTCTTTGAATCAGTATTTCTCTAAAGACTAATATGCACATAACAATGTTACATTTCTTCGATTCTTTCTTTCTTTCTTAAATAAATGACCACTTCGGTATGTCGGATATGTAACACTTGACGAGCACAATATTTACCCTGGGTACTTTATTATTGTCAACTCATATTGGCATGGATACACTTTCTGACCAAGCAACACGGCCAGAAAAAGTTAACACAGTATTTAAGATCTACAGAACCTATGGCATGTGCCTTTTTGTCACAACATGTGCAGGTTTTTGAGGGCGTTCCTACCATTTGAGAGTTCTTCATAAAATGAGGTACTAGTCCAGGGACTGAACCAATTCGATGTTGAATTGGAATTTGGAATAGCTGGTTGAAGGAATATTATTTGTTTTAACAGTTATGTTACATTTATGTTAAGCCAATGTCTTCTTTGAAGAGATGCCGCTCAGGAATAAAATCAGTTGTGATTATGATTGTGACCTATTACTACACAACATGCACGAAAACCAACTTACATTTGCCAGACGCCTGCCGCGAAAGGGAAAACAATGACATGCGCAAAGAAGAACCTTTAAAACTGTACCAGCGAACGCGTAAAGAAGAACCTTTAACAGTGTACCTGCGAACGCGTCCCGGCCCAAACGATTTAACAAATTCCGGTTCCTGTTTCAATTTTAACGAAGACGATTATAATAAGGAAATTAGGGAACTTACATGTAAGTGGATGTAGATTACGTGCAAAGCTGATGATAAAATCATTTTTGGAGCCAATTTTTAAAGATTGCAAGACACGTGCAGCTTCATTCCCAGAGTGCACGTTACTTCAGTACTATTACATTTGGAAAAAACCTTTAGATTGCATCCAAGTCTTCCATGATTTCTAAAGGATTTCATTACAACAAAGATTCAAACCCAAGCAAAAGATGGACTTGCAGCATATGCCTGCGTTTTTAAGGATATATAATCGAATGAGCAAATAAAACTACTAATTATTATGGAAGACGACCATTTTGAATAATCTTTGTAAATTTTTACATTTCAGCAAAAATTGCAACAACTTGTTCACTGACACAATAAATGTATCTCATTTTCGCCTGATAGGAAAACTGGTGGATCTCAATGCCACACAAGACATGCGTTTCGACCAAATGTGGATATCGCTGGCCTCACAAACCTACGTCACTTTCAAAGTTTCGGCGCACTCTGATGCAACAATTGCTCTGTCTGAATTCTTTGGTGTCACCAAGACGCGAGCCTACCAGGTTATCATCGGTGCAGCTGGGAATACAAAAACTTCCCTTTGGACTTCCGATAATGGAACTGTTTGGGAGAGCGACACTGAATATGTGCTAGACCCTTATGTACAAGCCCCATTCTGGATCAGATGGGCAGGCGGCCTGATTGAGGTTGGTATGGGACTCCTACCAGGAGAGTTCCCTCTCATAAGTTGGAAAGATCCCTCTCCTTCAAACATCAATATGCTCTCAGTCACCACTCCCAAGGGTATCCTGGGCCACTGGACATTCTTGGAACCAAAAGGTAAGATGTTAATGACAATTCCATAGCCTTGGAGAAGTCTCACTTTTAGGTTGTTTCATCCCAAAATTGAGGTAAATTTAATGAGATTATACAATACCAATGTGTCACAGGTGCAGAGTTTGTGAGGTAAACTGTTGGCTGGGAGAGAAACCCTCATTCCAGTCGAGAACAGTGTTGATGGCCGCCTCATGCCACTGTAGCCATTGAGAAACTGAAAAATAGAATCCTAGGGTACATTGTAAATCAATCCAAAATCTGTAGGAAAGCAGCAATGGACCACGTAACGAGGGAAAACCCCAGCGCCAGTGCTATTTTGGAAAGGCGATTATTTCTCCTCCATTAGATCGCGCAGCATGTACTTTACACCTAGAACCAAGGCCTTGTCTCCCGGTCAACCGTCTGTTTAACCTACGACCTCTGCGCCTGTATCGTATCCATATCCCACATTCACATGCAATTTTAACGCCACTTTGAGACAAAATCCGAGGGAAGGACATCTGCCATGTTATGGTTCTCTGGTGTTTGGTTGGAATGCAAAATCATCGTTTATACATTCATTTCACATCATTGCTTAAAGCCACTTTGCAAACCATTGCTGTTCGTTTTTTTCCTTCTCCACCATAAACCCCACCCCACTGTACGTTTACCCACACAACTTATGCCGTTTTATGTGTTAATTAGCTGCTTAGCAGACCCAGTTTCATGACCAATTGGTCTCGGTCAAGATACAAAAATGACCTGAGAGTCCGGTAAGCATGCAAAACAATTCCAATGAATTTGTAGGGACAGGCAATGGCTGTCAGATTAAAGTTCACGTCTGAACATAGAATACCATAAACTGTGTTTTTTCAAGCTGACAACTTCGAAATTCGTTTGATGATATGAGAAAATAATTGAAAGATCTTTGTTGACAAAAAATGCTTAAAGCGTAATTTTTTTTGTACTTTTGAATGTAGAGAATGTTGAAACATTTTGTAAACGTATTGTACATTAAATCCGTATCTTAGTTAATGTTATTATTACTGCTGTTGTTGCTGAAATATTACTACCGTTAAGATGGAACGATAACACTTTAAAGCCTAGGTGCCATTCTCCCAATGTGGTGACAAATGGAGATAACCCTTACAAAAAAAAAGTGAAACCTACTTTTGTAGTTTACACTACAGGGTGACCCAGTTGAATATCTGAACAGATTATTTCAGTGCGTAGTAATTCAAAATTTACGACGGTAAAATCATGCTTACGATATCATGGTATCCCAGCAGAAATATTGTATCTAAATTATAATCAGGATAATTACATTGTAATAACCCAATCTTGTTTGAAGCTTTTCAGAAACGTTTTGTTCGATGTGACTTTTTGCGTGAATTGTACGTTTTACCGGAAAATTAGTAGAAATTATGGGTAAACTGAGTTATACATGACGAGCGCGGTACACTTATGTAAGCGCACCTCTATTTGGAAGATTGTGCTGTACAATTTCTAATTGCAAACCATAGGGGCTCGATTTATTTAATGAATCAGCTCGAATTACTCAGGATAATGGTCTCAGAGTATTATTGGATAGAGAGGAAATCAAATTCAAACCGAAATGATGGCATCACTGACCTGCCCCCTTCTATTTATTCTCTCCCACGTACAAAGGAAATGAACCTAGTAAAACGTTGCAAGCATCCTTGCTAAGCTGTAATTAGTTGTAACGTAAAGTCATCTTATTCCAAAATCACGTAAGAATTATAAATTTTCTCTCTGTGTCATGGATTAAACGAAATGCTTGTAAAAACAAAATTTCCTTCAGAGACGCTTCCCCGCTGAAGTTCTCGCCCCTTCCTAGAAAAAATATAATTTCTTTGCTGTTATTCAAGTTCCTGGGTTACCCTGTCGTTATTTCTCATCGCACTGATCGCCTCTGCAAACGAATTACTTGGGATTGCAAAAGAGGCTATTTTTGAAAAATTCCGTAGTGGGACATTTCGTGCCCATTTTCAGCAGGTTTCGATATTTGTGATGACACAAATGATATGGTGTTTGATTGGACAAATATTTTTACCGATCTCCGTAAACTTCTCGTGATATTCTCATCAGAACGCAAGATAAGCCACCGGTTACTTTTAGGATTGAACAGCTACTAAGAAAAAAGATCGCACATGGAAATGTAGTGAGGGTTATAGCAGTAAAATACGCTCCTTTACTTCCTCTATAGTTTTATGAGATCATATTTTTCCAAATGCTTGATGAGCTGACGTCCAAAGATATCTACCCAAGAGAAACGGTAGAACCTAAGTAAACGTTTACTGAGATCCGAACGTCGTCAATCCATACCCCCTCTTTTTGAAAATAGAACATGGTCATGTGAAGTAATACGTAGGTATGGAAAAAATATTCAATACACATTTTGTGAACCAATATAAATTTATCATGAATATAATCATGTGGCTAAATTCTTTCAAATTAACGGAATTTGCGTGAAAAGGCACCACAGTCACCGAATTCCAGTTGTGCAACTGGCCCTGACGGCATAGGGAATGTGATTTTACAGAATACTGCATCCGATATATGTCCATCTCTTACGTTTCATTTATAATTTCTTTTACGAATACGTTATGCGTCATGAACAATCAGCGTCAAATATTCTGGGTTAAGACCAAATGGTTCCACAATTTTGCAGCTTGTCAAGAGTTTTTAGGATATACACAATGGTTTCAAACCACGAAAAGAACACAAAATGGTCTTTCTTAGCATTGACTGCGTCTGTCATGAAGGTTTTCTTTTCAAATTGAGACCGCTTGGAATCGAGGATCCTCTTCTCAATATTATTAGCAGTTATCTACCAAACTATCTGGACCACACATCGTCTCTGATTCCGGTCAAGGCAGGGGTATCCCAGCACTCTATCCTGGAGCTCGTTAGGGATTTTCTCGGCTTAATAGGAAAGGACAGAATTAGCTCTGAAGTGTGTATTCGCCCCAATACACAACCGAATACACAAAAAAATTGGAGGGCTAGAGATGCGTATTCCCATTGCTTATAGAGGTATTTAGTTACACATCTTAATTTACTGTGCGGAATTTGGCGTCTCTATGTGCCGTTGTTTTCAACGTATTAAGTTGTAAATTACGATGTAAAGTAATGGGAATACACAACCTCAGCCCTCCAGTGACTGCAGTGTCCTCTTTTAGGCAGGGCTAGAACCTTCTGTTTTTGACCTTGCCTATTCTCTTCATGTATTTCCAACAGGTCTCCTCCTCTCGTATCATTCTATGATTCTAGGCCTTGTGCCACATAGGTTGGATGCCATCTTGCATCTGTTTATTGCATCTTTCATTTGTGTCATAATTTTATAATGTATAATCATACTTTTTATTTGTCTGTATAATTTTTCTTTCTTGATTTCATGTAATCAGGTACCGGTACTGCGTCATTCAGTCAGTAACTGTTTTCAAAGCCTTCTTCAAAATTGGAAAAGCGCACAAATTTCCAAGATTTTAGTGCCAAATTTAAATCACTGCCTGAAAGAACCGCATATCTACACAACTACATAACACATCCGCATTAAATTGCCGTCTATTTTCTTTTAGTTTGTTTCCTTTTTTCCTCTCGTGTTTCCTCTTACATTTAGTATAGCTTCAAGCAACGGACAATAGTGTGTGCTATGATAGAATTTATTTTTGTTCTGTGCTTGAACAAAACGTTATGTTCATATTCCAGCACAAAAAATCCCCTATACTTTTAAACTGTAGTTTCCCTTCAGAGCGACATATTGAGTGCGGCACGCAGTAATCTTGTAAGTCAAATTATCCCGAAATTTCAACATGAACCTTGCGGGAAAAATGGTCTCTTCAATATTTTAACGGTGAAAGCTTCGATGTTACCTGCAGAAGGTGTTTATAATGGAATTTGAAAATTTTGTGCTCATTAAATGATTTAATGGCAGGTTAATTGTGCACATTACGGTTGACAAGAAAAGAGACCAAAGCTGAGCAAATTAGTCGCGGCTTTGAAGAAGCCTGCGATGCACACTCCTAGTATAGTACCCTTGCCACACTGGACAACTATCGCGGGTTCATTTGGAGATTAACTCGAAAAACTATGCCACATTGCGAGATTTCACCCCGGTATGATATCGAGTTGATGTTCCAGGGAAACTCTGGACAATGAGGGTTCAATCCGAGATCTTGACTCGGAATGGGCTCCAAAGAGGGTGTATCTGGTAACAGTGACCTGGCTAATGAGATAAACAGCTGCCCTCTGACATCAGCTCAGGACATTCCTGACCTGTCTCGGGTTAGTATCTACAGTGTGGCCACAACAACCTGAATACAGCTGGAATCACCTCGGGTGATCAGACAGTAGTGTGGCAAGTTATCTCGAATTATCTTGCCCCAGATACTTCTGAATAATTATCTCGGGTCTTTCCCGCGTCCAGTGTGGCAGTAGTACTAGACTTACTGGAACAGAATGGGACTAGTCTCCCATCATTATTTCCTCAGTGGAACTGCCAAGCAGAAGCAGGCACAGAAAGCTCTTCTCTCAAAATGTAGCATATATGTAGTATGGATTTTCAATGAGCAGGTAAAAAGATATTTGACTATGTAGTCTGTATTTTGGTCGATTTGAAAGTGATAAAGGTGTAAGTTCAGAATTAAGATTAATGGCAGAATGGCAAACAAATAACAACAATAAACTGAAAACAAACTACAATAGACGACTTATTACTTCCGAAACAAAAATAAGGAAATGAAGCAATAAATCATTCTGTTATAATGTACTATTAGAATTAGTCCCCAGTTAAGACCCGGAGAGACAGTAGTTCGACTTATGCTGGTGAAAGACTTTTCACCAGCATAAGTTGAGCTAAAGAACAAAGGAATGAAAACCATATTTAAACTAAAGAAATTGATAGCCCAAAGGTCCATGAATCCAAGGAGCCTTAAACCTAAGACAGTATTACGTTTATTTGATCAGCTGATAACACGAATTATCTAGTATGGATCAGAAATATGGGAAATAAGAAATGTGAAGAAAGCAGGTGCTATAAACAATCATTTATGTGAACAAAGTGTGAATAAATTTCAAGGAGTAAATATAACATGAATATTTGTAAATAATCATTAGCAACCAACAAGAAAGCCTGAAACGTGACAGTCCTGGGAGAGTTAGGCTGTCTCCCTGTGTTGATGTTAATTATTAAACAATGATTTAATTTCTGGGTAAGATTAGTTGATCAACCCTACGAGTCCCTTCTCGGCCTGGCCTATATGGAATGTTTAAATATTGGCAGCAATGGCACAGTGCCTTGGATTACAAATTTTAAAAATATGTTTAAGGGCCTCAATTTTTTACCATCAGTTAACAACATCGATTTAGGAATCTGGATTTAAGACAGTTCATTGACATGGTAGAAGAAATGTACAGTCAGGCCGCCTTTTACCGTCACTTGATAATTCGGCACCCTTGAAATTCGGCAGCAATGAGCTGTGAACGGATTTCCTTCATTGATTTACTACATGATAATCCGGCACCCTTGAATTTCGTCACCGGCATGTTAATTGCAGAACAAAAGGGCTTTTTTGAAGGTAATTTGCCTCTTTAATCTGTCACTTGATATTCAATGGAGGATATGCCTTGTATCTGAAGAGGTGGGGGGATATTGTTAACAAGAACAAAAACTGACTTAGCACAACAAAATAAAGGAAAAATTCAAAATACGAAAATCATTTAAAACTGACTAGTACCAAACACAGATATACCCTTTGTAAAGTGAGAATTAGTACACCTAGGTTAGCAGAAGAAATGGGACGGTATCAACAGCACCGTCTACCCTTAGAGGAGCGGCTTTGCAAACAGTGTGATATGTAGGTACACATAATAGAAAATGAACCATATTTCCAGCTCACATGACAGCAAAAACGAGACATTGAGAACCCAACATTTTCAGTTAGACATTAAAACCTATGTTTCAGAATAGGAAAACATGACAAAGCACAATGAAATCATGTTAAATCGATATCAAACCAAACTAGCCAAATTTTGTTTTTCGAGACATTTAACAAACGGAAGGAGGAAACTTCAAAGAGACGATGCTGGCAACGTACGTGCACAGCACCGAGATATATTCGTGTGTAATGTACTGAGGCGTTAGTAAGTTTAGCAAAAGTCATGCTGCAGTGTATTAGACAACAAATTATTTTTTTTTTTTCGGGGGGAGGGGGTAACTGGCTAAATGTTACTTAATATGCAGTAAAGTATTCTGTATTCTCTACAATATTCTGTTGCCGGCCTTACTTGCTGTATGAAGTAGAGATGCCAATTTTGGTACGTAAATACTTCTTAAGAAAAGAGAGAATCATAAACCAAGGTTGTAGGCTTTCAATTTATGCAACTTAGGCAAAAACACAAAATTAAAATGTTGAATAGCTTCAAAACTATTATATATCTAGTTTCATTTAAACTTCATTTTATAAGTTTGTGACATGGCCACATCCCTTGAACCAAGAACCAAAGCTGAGCATTTTAATTTATAAAAATTGGGCTAATACAGGACATTTAGATTATGTTGAACAATGGCAAAGTGAAGCATTTGAGACTGTTCTCCTTTTGAAGGCACCCAGACAGATTTGCTGCAATACGCACCCCAACTACGCAATACGTTGTGCGCAATGCGCGCACATGGAAACCTAGCTTAAGTCAGTAAAGCTCCTGTGCTAATATACGGGGGGGGGGGGGGGGGAGTGGGGGGAGGGGGGGTAAAGAGATTGGACCTGAAACACCTATGCGTTCAATGACCTACATAGGGCCATATCTGCAATAAAATATTGTGTGTTCATCTGTGCAGTCAATCGTTTGTGCTAATAAGATGGTGGCGGATGGGCCTAAAATCACAACGTCGTCACATGGAGCTCCTACATAGAAAGGTTTGAAACGAAGTTCACATCTGGACCACCATCCCGCTTCACGTTTGGCATGATTTCTCCGTTTCTAAACACACCAACAAGCTGTAACTCACCTGTTAATTCCAAAACTATTTTCTACAGGTACATCACACAGATAATCCATTGAAATCGGCATATATCCACAGCAACAGGCCTATAATTGTCGAAAATGTCACACAAAATCCATTTCGGGCAAAAAGTCCGACGTGCCAAATTCAAACGGGTATCCCATCCTGAATCGAGTTCGTTCCGTGGCATTAGCCGTATGACAACACTTCTCAATCGTCAATCCAACCGACGTCTTTGATCCACGCGCGTTTTAATCCAGTTTTCATTTCCTCAAATCGTGAAACCTGACCAAACTTGATTCCGCCAGTGCTTCTCGTATGCATCGAAGTGTTTTAGCGGCCATACTTTTGACAGGACAGAGACTGGTAGGCCAGCTGCTCTCTGATTGGTTACACGGACTTTCAGCCAATCAGAGAACAGCTGGGCTGCAAGTCTGTGTCCGGTCAAAAGTATGGCAGCAAAACAACTTGGATGAATAGAAGAGGCACTGACGGAATCAAGATTGGTCGGGTTTCACGATTTGTGGGAATGAAAACAGGATAAAAACGCGAGTGGATCAAAGAATATGGTCTGATTGACCATTGAGAACAGTTGTCAGACGGCTAATGTCACGGAACGTTGTGGTTTTAGGCCCATCCGCCACCATCTGATTAGCACAAATAATTGACTACACAGATGAATACACAATATTTTATTGCCGATATGGTCTTATGTGGGTTATTGAACGCATAGATGTTCCAGGTCCAACCTCTTAACTCACTCCTCCTCCTGAGGATCGGGGAGTCTGTAACTTAACGTAAATTGGTTTTTTTCCCAAGACAACTTTCTATTTGATACAAATCCACGGAAGATAGGTGACCGTCATTCATTGCAAAAATCAATGAATCCTCTAACCATGCTAACTGAGAAACACGAGTATGCTACCGGTGGGCTCTAGGCCTATATAGAGTGCAGTCTTATGCTGACATTCTGCCTGCATTCTGGTTGACTTGGGAAGGGGACTTGCTTGAGGTGGGAAAGGGCAGCATTCTGGGCAAGAGTAGTGTTATGAAGTGGCAGGATCCGCAGCTGATCACTCTTAATACTGTTTTTGACTATGGCTAAAACTAGCTCAGGCCAATGGCTCTACGTTAACGGCCCAGGCTTTCATTACTGTCCACAACTTTCTACAACTTTAATCTGCCCATGAATATTATTTCTTTTCCGTCACCTACAACGCAAATTAAACTCCACGTGTGCTCCTCGTCCAGATAATGGCAGCGAGATGTGAACCTTGGCTTGCTCGGGAGGGCCGTCTACTTTTTCTTACTGGAAGTATCATCATGACCTCCATGCATCCGTGCTTTCCTCGAGAAATCCTAGGGTTTCTGATGCTATATCCGATCTTGCTGCTGCGTGATACCACCAAAGATCTGCTTTTGCCAACGTCTAATTTCCCTATGCCCATTGGAACCACGCTTAATGACATAGAACTGTTGTGTGTGATCATAGAGCTGTTAAGTTGTTAATTTTTGCATGTTTGTCATTCTCCATTATGTCACAAGTATGCATGCTGAGCCTATATTTTTCGCACGGTCAAACTGAAAGTGCATACCATGAAGGTGCATATATGTCTGTGTATTCGTACCACCTTCTTTTAGTAAGCATTATTTTATATGAATGTTTGGCACCCTCTACATAAAAGTCGCTCTGGGACACTTGAAACGTACTTTTAGAAAAACTGAGAACACGATGGCTATTATTACAATTACATGGTTTCGAAAATGTTTTGCATAATTACATAGGCTTTTTTTTTGTACAAACTATGCACTTTACTTTTTACTGGAAATACAATCGACCAGGAATAGTCTGCAGTGCTAAAAATAAAATATTGAGACTAATCAACAAGAAAAAATAAATTTAAAATACTAAATGCGCTGGCATAAATGTACCCAAGTGTAGTGTAAGTCTGCCACAAAAGGAACTTCATGTGTATTAAAGTCGTTATTACAGTTATGCAAGTTCACGTGGTTTGATTTGGCAGCCATTGGCCCGTTATATACTGGCTATGAAAAACGAAACGTATTGCCGCCAAAGTATAAGCTGTATATAATATGACAAAATAAACCTATACTTTGCTTGTAACACCCTGACATATAATTACATCAATATTGACAAGATACCGGAACCTTGTCTGAAACTTTTTGTGTTGGAAAAATTAAGCCTACAACTCCATGGTACATGGCAAAGTGTATCTCACAATTGCCTAAACCACGTTCTCCTGCAATTAAACATCGATCAATCAGGAACGTCACGAATTATACAGTGGTACTTGGCAGAAGAACCACTTCATGAGAGACCACAAAAGGATTTTATTCTTTGATATTTCTCTGGTTTGAAATTCACCTGCAACTAAAGACCACCTGTTCTATGTTGTCACTTTTATATGGCAGTAGACGTAATCTTACACGTCTTAAACGCAGTCATCATTCTGCTTGGACCATGGTAAGAATTTCAGATTCAGGAATAGATAGCGAACTTTTATTTTAGTCATGTATATTTTATATGTGGGTGGCAGCAGTGAAAGCAGTGCTAAGAAGGCAAATCAAATAATAAGCATGATAAGCCGACATTTTCATACAAGTCAATGGACACAATGAAGACCTTGTATATTAGTCCTGTGCAACCTTATTTGAAATACTGGTATGATCTTCAAGTACGGTCACCTCACGTGCACAGAGATACTGAGCTTTTAAAAAGTACAAAAACGAGCACCTGATTTGCCCTTGGTCTAGAATGTATAACACTGTCTGTTTTCGGATTAATAGCACTTGAGCGACGTATACGTGGAGAGAAAGGGAACTTTATTGATGTATCCAAAATATTTAACAATTATGAAGATTTAAATGAGATATTTTCTTTAAGAGGAACACTGATATTAGAACTGCAGGTCAGCAATTCCGATTGTATAAAGAATCTTGCCGTTTGTACTGTCAAAAAAAATTCTCTCGACGTGTGGTCAGTACTTGGAATACACTCACTCAAACAGTAATTGAAGCAATGGGTGTGCTTAGCACTATTATAGGTTTAGAGCGGCTACCGGACTTCCGAGCAACCTGAAGCTCATGTGGAATTTTCCTAAAATAGTGGCATGCGGATAATCATATATAACACTGTCTACTGCCCACTTGAAAACAAGATTTTATCAATGAAATTATCACAATGTGAAACCAAGGGACCTATGGTCCTGTTATTCAACCATGCCTCTGTTCCTCAAGCACTGACCTGGCAATTGCGAAGCTGAGCTTAGGGTATTTTGACATGACGAAAAGGTATCTCTTATGGCAAACGTTTTGTTGCTTTCTCACAAAGTAGCAGTTTTCTTTGGACAGTTATATAATTTTATTCAGAATCCGTTAAATAAAGGTTACTCCATATTGGAATGAGACCTAAGTGAGGGAATGTTTCACAACATATCCTACCTCCCACAAACATCTGAGGCACCGATTTCAGACGCTAAAATTTGTGAATTTGTATTTCATTATGTTTTGTATTATCCTTTCAGATGACACGATAATATATAAAACGTACACTGTCGACGCACACCAAACTGACTTGTGGATGTCCATTGCGCATAACATGTTTATATTCGAAGTAACGTCGTGCGAAAACGCCACATTGGTACTAACGGAAGTAGCTGAGGTCATAGATAAACAGTCATACACTCTACAGATCGGCGTTGGGGACTTCACTCAAGAGGTTGTCATTATCAACAAAGCAACTGGTGCGCCTGATGAAACGTTTAGGGCGCATACCGCTCAGTCTCTCTTGGACTGTCTGGAAAGCAAATCTTTTTGGATAAAGTGGACCAACATATCAGTCACGTTTGGACGGGGGCAGCCCCTGACCAATACCATTTTCTCTTGGTTGCCAAAGAAGCCGCATGCGGTGAACTTCATTTCAATACCCAAAGGAACTCTGGGACTACCACTATGGGCATTCCCTAGATGGCAGAGTGAGTACTTTATTGATCAGTACAGTTGCACTGCATCGATGAATCATTCTCACAAAAAGTGAATATTAGGAATATTTTTTTTTAAATAAAAGACAAACTAAAGTTGGCTCAGTTAGATATTTTATTTTATTTTATTTTAATTTTGTTTCGTTTTATTTTATTTTTGTTACTATAGAAACATAGGTTTCCAAAACAAGTTTCGGCAAGGCACTTTTCTTATCTGTTACAAAAATTAGGAACGTTCAAAGAGTAATTATATATTCATATGTTCCACTCCCTGACAAAAGTCCAAAAGGCATATGTACTTACAAAATGTCATATCTGCACAAAAGTTTTATTTGTGGCTTATGCTAATTCGAATCTGTACAATATATTTTTTGAAGCCATGATCTTGGTTTACAGTAAGAAAAGATGCAACATTTATAAGTAAATGCTAGAAATGTTATGCAAATACTCATACTAAACGTCCCTTAATTTTTCATCTAAACGAAAGAGGTGAACAAACGTTTTTGACAGAAAATTTTGCCCACCAAGGATACCGTTCAATGATATTCAGTGTTCATAACTGATTTATTGAGTCGTTATCAGTGTCATTGAGTTGGGTTTCCGTCATGGAGCGGACATGATATCATCGGACTAAACATAAACTTTTACGTTTTTGGTACAACTATTCCTTGCTTTTAAAGTACCTCTGTTATGTCATATTATTATATTCTTATGCAGTGTTTCCACCGCTGAAATAGTCCGCAGTTATTTGACACTTTATTTTTAATATTAAGCTATGCAAACCTAGCCAAGATCAAAAATGCCTGAACAGCGTTCATTGACGTGCTCTGAGTCAGGTTTGGTCAAAGTACGGGGGAATAGCTGTTTTAGGCAATTTTATTATACGATGGTCTTTTTCAACGCTAATTCAAATTTTCATACAATAAAAACATTTTTTTGGGGGGAAAAATAAAGCAGGTGACAATTGTTTACTAATGACAGGTTTGAGCGGTAAAATGTCAACTGTAAATTATTATCTGTGAAAGCCCAGGAAAACTCATCTTTCAAGCACAGTTTAATTATGCATGGTTCCGCGGACATTGAAACTTTCATACTAAGATATGCAACATGTTTGGGGTATCGTACTCCTATTACTTGTTGAAAAATTAAACAGCAGATGTATCACAGATTATTATCAATATGCATGATACAGTAACAAAATTTGTAGTTCTGGAGCAACTAATTTCTTTAAAAAATCAAATAACTAGGGCATGTAATAGTTCCCTTTTGATTAAACAGTTTTAAATATAGTTATTAAGACAACTATATGCACTAAAAATCTGTTTCAATCGCCAGGCATTACGCCCAGTCATGGATTTATTTCTCATTATCAGCATTATAAGACTAGCCAAAAGCAAGCCAGAACAGAAATGTCATTATGGAAAAATGTAGTGGATTATATTTCGATCCGGGTATCCCGAAGAGCAGATACAACAGAGGCAGTCATGTCATGTGTCCCATGTGTATTTTAGTATTTTAGTATATTATATATATATATATATATATATATATATATATATATATATATATGTATATATATATTAATATATTTATATATATATGTATGTTTGTATGTATGTGTGTGTGTGTGTGTGTGTGTGTGTGTGTGTGTGTGTGAGTGTGTGTGTGTTATCTGTATGTTTCAGTGCCTGCGTGTGTGTATTATCTGCTTTAAGTACAAATACCACACTAGATTCAACATAGTCGTTGCAAGCTGCATGTTGCCGATTGTTGCCATCATCAAGTTCAATCCAGTCTTTGGTTATTGTACTACAAATACTTTCTCGTACGGAATTAAATGTTATTCTACAGTGTCAGAGTTAGTTGCATTGCCAAATGGTAGAGGGATGTATGTCGAGTAAACCGTTTTGCTTTTGGATTGACTGGAATACCCTTTCTTCTCAGATCTTTAGCATTTTGCCTTTTAGATTTTCTTGGTTGTGTTACTTCTTTCAGCAATGTTAGTCTCAGAAAAGGGCACACGTTCTGGTTCACGAGAGGAAACAGTGGCTGCTTCTTCAGGCAGAGCTGCAAAGAGCTTTAGCGTTTTGCCTGTTAGACTTTTTTTCAGTGACGTCATCTATAGCAATAGTCACAGACAGTGTTGCAGACGATATGTCAATGGCTGTCACCTCAGAGCTGCCACTTAAATATTTTGCTTTTAAAAGCTGTTATTAAAAAAAATCATTGATTGTTTGATATCTCTCGATTATCATTGCCATTTGTAACTTCACGCACTCATAAATTCATGACTGTAACCGTTTTTCATGAGCAGTCCCGGCAACATACTTCAGATTTGAAAGTTTAACACATTTCCCAGTTGCGTAAATGCTTGGTAACTTCATATATTTCCGATAGCTGCCAAAAGGAAGGTCTATATTTTTCCACGTATATGTTTATAACATTTTTATCCTAACAGTTCACAATTTTTGCAATGTCTATACTTTAAACTTTTAATCTTAATTAAAATCTAATTTTGTTCGCCAACAGACCTGATGACCAGTTTTGTTCCACACCGTGGCACCAAAGCGAATTCCTGGCAATTAATGTGTATCTTCCACCAATAATGGCATAAATTATAACTATATAATTATAAAAAGGCCCATTATATCTTATTTCCAACTTAAACTGGACAATTGTTCCTGATAGACAGGCCTCCTCCTGGCCCCAACTGAATATTCCACAGAAACGCAGAATCCACTCCGTGACAAGGTTAACTGTAGGCCCACTGTATGTCTGTGCATCTCGTAACATATGACAGTGATTATACTGTAATGAATAATTGATTTGACGGTTTTACCACATAAAAATGAACCTTTGTAATACCCAAATACTTTGTTTGTAAAAGATTTAAACAATGTTTTTGACATTTAAAGCTATGTAAGGAATTTAGGATGAATCCGCAGATGCTATGGCATTCTTTTATTTTTAGTGAATGGGCGTAATTAAATCTGATAATCACCATAGTCTTAACCTATACATTTTGAAAGTCATAAAAGAACAGTGTGAAACTAGGAAGTTCATGCTGTTTCGAAGTGCACAAAATACATCATTTTATTCAACGTCGTGGCTTTGGCTGTATTCCAACACACATTTTAGGGTCATGGAGTGTCATGCAGGTAGAAAATACAAAGTTTTACTTGCTTCACCAAAAGATAAACACACACGTTATTGCTTGCCAGCACGCTGCCAGATACACTCAACACACATATATTTTGGCATCAATAATGAACTGCCTGGTTTATTCACAACTTCAAAAGAGCCTTGTGAAGAACGACAAGAAATACACTTTGCCAATTTTGATATTTAGCCTATGTTCTTAATTCATAATCTATTATCTTGTACATTTGATCAAAATATGGCGCCAGACAGGATTTTTAATACAACAGATGTGTTCTTTACATACGTAAAAAGACTGGTCTTCTGTCGCGTAAACATTTAAAATCGATTTGTAAACCACTCAAGCCTTTATAAAAGGAAAATTGGTCGTTTCCTTTAATCTTCCTAGTTTTGGTGGAGACAATACACAGGCCGTACAACCGTTGGTCTAATACTCTCACTCTCACGATATATGGGTATACTTCACGTATGCTTTAATGCGTTTACACTCATGCTTTTTGGATAATTCCTGTCTGGTTATTAAAAAAAATGAGACGCGAGGCTCTGTATTTACTCGGTATTTTACCGTACAATACTCTTTAAATTTAATGCTATTCCTTGCAGTCCAGGTTTTCAAATTTCGTTCAAAGCCGAATGACATGGACTTTCCCTTGGAACAACTTGTTGTGACCAATAGCAAGAGAAAAGCTGTCCGCTTCAAGGTGTTAGGGAACCATGATGCCGTGGTACACATGTCGCCAAAGGCGAGCTTTGGCCTCGATTCCAGCACAGTTATCCTTGGGACTAAAGATAACAAAGAGTCTATCCTGTATGCCCGGAAGGACGTGGTTGCAGACAGGGCCACAACTCCTGGGATACTCAGTAACAAGGAATGGCGATGGTTTTGGATCCAATGGACAGATGAAAGTATCAGTGTGGGCAAAGGTCCTGAAGTTGGTAAACAGCGAATCCTCTACTGGGGAAATTCCACACAGATTACCATTGATGCTGTATCGTTTGAGTGTAATAGAGAAGCCACGGTAGAGTGGGAAGTAACTGAATATGAAGGTAAGGCATCTCTCCACTACCTGCGAAAGGGCTAGTTGTTTAAGGGTTTACCAGATTTTTGACCATCTATTCTTTATTATGGTCATCAGTCAAAATTGCGGAAGTGAAACCCGCAGGTAAATCCATCTTTTGAGTATGAAAATGACATTTCCCGTAAAATAGCCTCGATGATGGGGCTGTGATGCGGTGACACATAAACACAGTAGTCCTGAAGTTATAAAATATATATATTTAGTCTAGCCTAGCCAAATTGGCAAAGCTTGCAAATATCCAGAAGATATATCCGGAGCATCCATCCATAATTGATTATGATACGATCGGATGCTTTACATCATTTTTATGGTGTGAATATATGCGTACTTTGTGTTACCTTGACTTATTCGATTGAATATCATACAGGAGTTGCAACAGAAATGAATTTTTACTTGCGCATATCATTTTAATTATGAAAAAAAAACATGATTTGTAACATTAGTTTCTATTCATCTTATTTTCAGATGTTGTTCTTGCTAAAATGTAGTCTAAAATGAAAGTGTAAACCTGCTTTGCATAATCCTTGATTAAGGTTTGAGTACAGAGACCATTATTTAGTACATGCAAATCTGACAAAATATAAAGTAAATGAGACTTAAATCAAAGAGCCACAAATTTGTTCAGAGATATACGATACTTACGTGAAATGATTACTTCTTAAGCAAATACAGGTTCTGGCAAATATTTAAAATTTAGTTTTGTATCAGAGGTCTGCATCAGCAAGAAATTATGCGATTAATCAAAGACTTAAGTCGCCCTTCACTAACTTAGCCCATCATTATGAAATTAAAGAAAGGTAGAATGTCCTGGGAACACTTTTTAATAACATGTACCGACTGATATGAAAACAAAAATATTATTTGCAAAACAAATGACTCTTTCCATTTGGGGTTAGTGGGATAACAAGAAGCTACAGGTTTATTTCAGATCCATTTATATTCTTATCAGCCTTATTTTTATTACCAGATAGTTATTTATATATTTGTAATCAATTTTAATTTTTTATTTCATTTTAGACTTATATAGACCGTTTCGGTTGAGATGATCATAAAGTCGTGTCTCAAATAAAGAAATTCAGTCGAATAGTCACGCTTATGCAACCATCACATGCTGCCATCTACTGGCATTTCCTTTACTGACTTTCATCAGCCAACCATTGTGTGATAGACTTTGTATTTGTGTCTTTTTGCCGAGAACCACTTCCTAGTAGTCAATATCCTATTCCGCAGTTCGAACTCTTTACTCTCCATAAGCTAACCTGTATATATATGGAATTACTATTGTCTATATTGCACACGTTCCTCTGTAAAATTTTGACATAGGCTGTATCAGCCCAAATAAATAAAAGGGTCTTCAGCGGGTAACTACTCAACATGTTTCGGAGCCTTTTACCCGTTACTTTGTAATACAGGGCTATTAATCTGACTATTATGAATCTTGTCAGATCTAATACTTGAAATTCGAGCATTGCGGATCTTTCCTCCTGATAAATAGGTACTTTGGGTTAATTGGAAACAAAAGTCAGCGATGATTCTTGTAGTTCTACTTATGTTTGGTTAAGGTTTTTATATTGCACTTGAGAAGCTACATGACAAACACCAGCCACCATACATGGCTTCTCATGCTTAAGGTTAATTCAAGCGTGAAAATTGATCTGTTTAAGTGTTGCGTACTATCAGTAGGGACTGTCATGTAATACATAGCGGTGTCTTATATCTATAGATCTTTCACCAAGGCAATTTGAGTTTTTAACTCAAAGTCGACCAAGAAGTACACAATGTACGTTCAAAAGTTATCTCTTACATAGAAGCACACCTTTGAACAATAAAGTCCAATTTGAGAGATAATGCTGGACCTTGCAATGCTAAAATAGTGTTAGATTGCTGAGATTTTTGAAAATGTCATTTATTTATTTATTTATTTATTTATTTATTTATTTATTTATTTATTTATCTATCTATCTATCTATCTATCTATCTATCTATCTATCTATCTATCTATCTGTCTATCTATTTACTTACTTATTTATTAATTTATTTTTGTTCTTTATGCAGGGTTCAGCAGTTATGGAAATTACATGCCGTATTTTGATCTTCTATTTTAGTGTATTTCGCTGTTTTTGTAGATGATGTTTTCGTTCACAAGTCATCAGGGGACCTAGGTTACGGCATAGGATCGCTGCGCCCGAAATATGACTTTGTAATATTCAATCTTCAGACAGCAGGCCCAGCCATTATAGACCTGGTAGGTCCTCGGTACTACCAGATTCGACTAGGCGTCAACAATAACACGATGACAATCCTGGCTAAAGACGAATCCATCGTGCAAGAACAATACACACCAGAGTTACTCAGAAACGGTGAAAAGAGGCGTTTCTGGGTAACATGGCGGGATGGGAACATCCGATTTGGTAGAGGCGAACTCTACTCTGCTGTGCTGCTTGACTGGGATGATCCTGATACAAGTGTTCCTGATATATCGAGGGTCTCTCTCTACACCTTTGACGGTAGCCCTGGCCTGTGGGAAATAAAACGAGCGCCAGGTATGCTCACATAACACACAGCTATCTAGGGCCGCGCTTGGCTTTCGATTGGTTTAACGAGAGCTTGCTATTACATGTATATTAGTAGGCTTCACATTCATAATATTATTACAAAGCGTATCCAGAAAAGGTGAGAAATTGACGTTCCCCGCGTTGAATGACTTCTGATCTGAGTGGGCAGCAACACTTAGATAGCGCTTTATCTTACTGACAAATATGATTTACTGAACATGTTAGGTAAACGGAATGCACCACTGCACATTGGAAACAGACTTCTTCTGTCACATTTTTTAATAATCATGAAAACTTGGAACCAAAAACATAAACGTAGGGGTCGAAATAAAGTACGATGATCCATGGAACAAAACAGAATACTGTGCAAAGTACAATCTAATATTCGTCTTGTTAAATCACCCTTTTCCTGAGGATGGCCAAAACGTGCTGATCACAGTCATACATCCATTGGTACTTCCTGGTGTGTGTGTGTGTGTGTGTGTGTGTGTGTGTGTGTGTGTGTGTGTGTGTGTGTGTGTGTGTGTGTGTGTTTCCCTGTACACTCGTCATAATGCGCTGACAATATGTACATACAGGTGCAACATTGCCGCATTTTCCATGTAGTTGATGATGATGATGATGATGATGATGATGATGATGATGATGATGATGATGATGATGATGATGATGATTATGACGATGCCGACGCCAAGTCCAGTCACTCTCTACGTCCAATTATGTACTTCAATTAATCATTATTGCCCCTTTCGGTGATGATGTGCTCATAATATATAATTATGCAAGCACATGCAATAGTGCCGCATCGTCCATGTAGATGATGATGATGATGATGATGATGATGATGATGATGATGATGATGACGACGACGACGACAATGATGATAATTATATCCCTCTAAGTTCCATGCCCAATCCAGTCACTGTCTACGTCCAAACATATACTTCAATAATCATTATTATCCTTCGCATTGCTATTAGAAAATTCAAACATTCAACAGCCACAAGAATACATAAGCGGGTTGTGAGCAGGAAATCGTCAGGTCTGCTCGGCCTAAATTTCGATAAACTTGCTATTTTGCGACTGCTTGTGTCTATATTCGGTAAAGTCATTCCACTGGAGCTTCAAGAATTTATCAGCATGAAATAATAGCAAGTAAATAATATAGCATGACTTCTTGGTTCTAATGGCAAGACTTCGAAAAATATGTTTTAGTATAAGCTGTAATATTAAGAAAAAAAATAAATTCGAATTCTGACTACGCCCAAGAAATGGATTTAACATTGGACCTTCACAGAGGGAGGCACCAAATAAAACTAACTGTGCACAAGTTGAAGTTAAGAATTACAGGCTTTAACTTGTACTTCAGAAAGCTGCTACAAATTAACCTTGTCCTGTGAACAGAATCAATCTTAGTGTGTTCTTGGTTGTTACTCCAATTGAAACCCTATGTGAAACTTAATAACATCCGTAATTTCAAAACTTTTGAACGGTTTAAGTGTTAAATTGGTGACACTCAGACATATCCCTTCTTCTGGCTGTTGTGAATGCATTCCAATATTGAGAAAATAAGAAAGAGGCGTGTTTTAATTGGAACTGTTGCGACCTTTTAGAGCAGTGTCCATGTATACACATTTGCTTGTTTTTCTTTATTCTTTATTCTTTCATTCAAACTCCTGGTTAGATCGCGTCAATTAAAGCAGCAGAGCAACTCATAATAATAATAATAATAATAATAATAATAATAATAATAATAATAATAATAATAATAATAATAATAATAATAATAATAATAATAATAATAATAATAATTTCATTTTATTTTATCATTATCATCATCATCATCATCATTATTCATGATTTGTAATACGTTGCTAAATGTATGAACTAGTAAACTAGCAATTGCATTCAAAGCATTCCAAGCAGGTATCATTAGATAATTACCATTTATTAAAAAAAAAGAATGAGTGAAACAAACCAAACCTAAATCCTTCAAGTTGTCGAATCCAAAGTTCATAACAATGTGGGGATGATTATAACCTGATGGAAATAATATCAGGCATACTTGATTATATCCTCTCGGCATACTTTTATTGCAGAAAAATCCGATTGTGAAAGCCAAAACTACAAAATTAAAGGAAATACTACCAAAACGTGAAACTTGTGACAAACAGTAATAAACCAATAAACCCACATTTATTTGTATTTCTTTCAAGGATTATATTATTTACAAGATCAAAATGACTGCCGTCAATTTGATAACGAATGTAGCATTACACACGTGAATATCTGAATCAAGAAACTGTCTTTACTATTATCTGTATCGGTATGCTCTCGATATTAATATCGGCAGGATAGTTTTTCTCGTTTGGTTTGCCGTTTTCTTCATTTGTGCAAGTAGTATTATCAATATATCTGGCATTAAACGTTAACTATTTTTCTAAAGAAAAAATTTAACTTTTATTGATTTTTGCGAAATTAACTTTTATTAATTTGTGGATGAATTCATACTCGGGACAAGGGAAATATTAATCGGCTAGACATTGTGAACAATAAATACCCATGCAGATGCTTTTGATTTATTTAAAATATCGATGTCCTAAATTGAATAATTTATGTGAATTTAAGGCAAGAAGAATATGAATTGTGCTTAATAAAGTTTCGATGGCGTAGAATTTAACGGTGCTTTTAATAGTAATCCATATTTCGTGTGTGAACACTTTTCCTTTAGATACATATATGATCTGTTTGTATAATACTTGAACACCAGGGGATGTTTTTGAGATGATCACACCTGATGGACATGACTATTCCAAGGCATGGATAACAACTTCCTCCCAAGACTTCATGGTGTTCTCTGTTATGTCTGAGGGAGAAGCCAGCCTCGCTTTAACTGAATTTCCCGGTATTCCTGTATCGGAAGCATATGAGATTCAGATTGGATCAGGGAAACCCGAAAATCAAATGTCTTATATTCGTCGAGGAGTTGGTGGACAAATTGTGGCTAGCGCAAGCACGCCATACGTATTAGATGGTGACAACTTGAGGACGCTGTGGATCTCTTGGGCTGGCGGTAAGGTCAGAGTCGGCAAAGGGTCAGCGGTAGGAGACCTACAGTTCATGGAATGGCAGGATCCCACACCATTGGATAGTAATGCTGTATCGTTCACCACCAATTCAAGTGAATCCGCCGTTGGCATATGGCAGTTTGGCTTAATGACAGGCAAGTATGACGCACCAGATGTCCAGATGCCAGATATTAGAAGTTGAGGTATCTACTCATGCAGCCATTGACGATAAAAATTGTCCAGATTTATTATTATGTATTCACATCAAGAATCACAGATGCTCCTGGAAGTCAGAATAAGGAGAAGTGCTTTGGCATTAGCAGAAACATGTGGCATTAGCAGAAACATGTGTAGATCTCTTTCACATATGTCAAATTATTCATTTCACATGTGTGAAATATATCTACACATATATGAAATTCTTTTCTATATATGTGGAATAAAAACTTACTTTTACGTTTGTGAAAAACAATTCACGATGTGTACAAATCTTTTACAAAAATATCTGATTCCTTTTACATATGTAAAATAATGATTAATTTCGCACATATATGAAATAATAATTAATTTCACACCCTTGTGAAATTCTTTTACACATATGTCAAAAGATTCATACATATGGGAACAAAAGTACAGTTGCACAAGTGTAAAACTATTTTGCATATGTTAGTAATTTCACACGTGTAATTCTTCTTCCAATAAGTAAAATATACAACTATTGCACGTGTGAAAAGGGCGTTCACATATGCTCAAAGAGATCAATACATATGTGAAATACTTTTACACTTCTGGGTACATGTACTTACAGCGAGCGCAAGCGAGCCTTATGGTAACGTACGCACATTAACTGTGTTCTTACCATGGAGAGTGAATAGTGATGGTTACAAATCTTGGTCCACTTCTCGCGTCAAACTCTCGAAAGATGGGAGGAGCCATTCTGTATAACGAAATATACTATATATATATATATATATATATATATATATATATATATATATATATATATATATAATTCGCTCGCCTTTCACCTCTGCGGCCCGGGTTTGATTTACGGCCGGGGAAGCATGTGTAAAGAGTTCCTACCACTCTGACTGTGCACGGTGGTTTTCTGCGAGTCCTTCGGTTTCCTCCACCAAACATGTAGGTAGGAAGTATACGCCACGATCTGTGCCATGGAGAGTGATTAATATAGGCTTGGCCTGCTTCGCAATCCATGTAAAAGATATGGGTCTATACTTTTTACTTTTATAATGAAATAACGATCTCACCATGTCGATAATGCACGTTAATTTATTCCCAGGTATGAAATTGGGTCACACATGCATATACAGTTAGTTTTGTATATTTTAAGTTCTACACAGTTCAAATTCCAGGCTTGAATAAAACATTGTATCAATGTGCAGATTACGGGGCCGTGAATTGAACTTTGGAGTTCCAAATGCAAAGAGGTTGCCACATTTTGACTGGTCGTCACGTGGTACACAATAGACTAGAGATCTGTGCACGTGACCATATGGATTAAGGCTGCGCTCGCTTTTTACGACGCTAGCCATTTACATATTACTTTTATTCCATAAATGTGTAAATATAATGTACATATGTAAGACTGTGATTATGTTAGTTTGTTTCAAGAGTTTATTTATTTTGCCACTGGTTCAATCTCCTCTGTGGGTGCCTGGATGTGGTGGTCGCAGGTCCTCAAAGGACCTTTTTTGTTGCTGGTTGGAGGCTGTGTGTATCAGTAGCAAGACTTGACCCTGCTTGGCATGCTGCTTGTAAGCTTGGCGATTTCTATAAAACTGTCCTATCTCCTCCTTATCTTTGGCCAGGGGCACCAGAGTCTCCTGGCAATCTCACAGTGGAACAGCACAGCTGATGCCAATGATTGTCTCCCCCCCCCCTTCCCCCCGTCGAATTCAGAGCTCTGTGAGTGACATTTGTGAGTGGCATTGTGAATTCGCATTGATTCGTGTGATGCAAATGACCTTTGTGAGGCCCATAGGCTACCCAATACCAGTCACATTTTTCACATCTTTTAGGTCGTTATTTCGTTTCTAGGACATTTCCTTTCTTTGTGTCTGTACCACTGCTCAGTGCTGCTCAGGTATACCCAAACGTATCCCGTCCATGTTACATAACAATCTATGTGACACCCACACTTTCTATATAAATTAATAGTTATAGCAGCCCATGTTAAACCAATTAGGGTGGCCTTTTTCCCCCTGGAGGAAATATATATATATATATATATATGGTTGAACATGTCATTAAATATTTGAAGATTACATTAAACAGAATTCATGTAATCATTAAATGTAGTTATTATTATTATTATTATTATTATTATTATTATTATTATTATTATTATTATTATTATTATTATTATTGTTATTATTATTATTATTATTATTATTATTATTATTATTATTATTATTATTATTATAGTTATTATTATGTTAAAATAATATTTTTAATGATATCACTAACTGCATTTAGTGTTATCATGAATTGCATTTAATGATATCATCAAAACGATTTCATGATAAGTGCAAATGGGAAATTATTTACACATAAGTAAAATTCTGTTTGACGTTAACATTAAATAGACTTATTGTTATGATTAAATAGAAGTTGTTTGGTGTCATGTCGAAGTCCATTTGCAGTTTTTTTAAAATAGCGATTTAAGTATATCAACACTGCTTCTTATTTTATTCAGTATTTGAACATATCATTAAATATTTTATAATAATATTGAATCGAATCCATGTTATCATTAAATGCATCTATTGTAATGTTGAAAAATTCTTTTAAATGATATCACTAAATGCATTTATTGTTATAATCAATTACATTCAATATTATCAAAACGATTTCATGATACGTTTGAATGGGCAGTTATTTAGACATAAGTAATTTAATCGATGTATTGTTATGATTAAATAGACGTTATTTGATCTTATGTTGAAATGCATCTGGTGTTATGATCATAGCAATTTAAACATATCATTTATTACTTCCGGAACTAGAAAAATGTAGGCTCCCTTTTTGGTATGAATTAATCATAACAACAAACATTCAGTGATCTAAATATTTGATGTTATAATCAAATATACTGGAAGTGACCTGAGTGAGTTAATGATAAGGCTATTTCTGTTGAATTACTTCCGGCTGACCTTCTACACGTGACTTCTAACTTTCGTCACGTGAGCATGACCGCTCCGTGTCTTGTAAGGTTTTTGTGGGTTTATCTTGCTGTGGCCCGGGTCGCATTTAAACATAACATGAAATCGAATTGAACATATCATTAATTTATTTAGTGGTAAGATTGATTATCTAAGTATTTAAACATATTATCAAACTGATTTAATGATATGACTAAATGCATTTAGACATATGTCTCAATATAGATTATACTTATTCACAACAATAAGTCGATTTGCCGATATCATAAAAGGCAATTGATGACATGGATTTTGTCTTATGATTAAATAAAAGAAAGTTTTTCCATGATTAGACATATCTTCAAATAAGTTTCGTGATGAGATAAAATCGAATTAATGTTATCTTTAAATATTTGAATATATCTTTAAATTATCAATGTTATGATCAAATATTTAATGATAACATTAAAAAGAACTGATCATTAAAAAATAACATGAAAGCGAATTGAACATATCATTAATTCTATTCAGGTGATAACATTAATTATGTGGGTGTTTCAACATGATCAAATCAATTTGATGACACGAGTAAATGCATTCAGACACATGTTTAAATATACCTTATTTATTCATAAAAATAAATCGATTTAGTAATATCATTAAATGCAATTGATGCTATCATCAAATGGATTTTGTGTCATGATTAAATGAAAGAAAGCATATCCAGAATTTGACATACCTTAAAATAAATTTCATGATAAGATTAAATCAAATTCATGTTATCTTTAAATAGTTTAATGGTAACATGATGGTCGATCATATCGTTAAATATTAGATGCCATGTTCAAATACTGAACAAAAGGAGAAACGGCCTTCTATGATATATATATATCACGATTTTCTCAATTGATTGTATTAATGATGTATAATACCCGCTTGATCATTCGTGTAGGTCACATTTTTTTTTTTTATTCCTTTTTTGTTTTTTTTGTTTTGTTTTTTGTTTTAAACGATAATTGATAATTTAACATATGCCGTGTTGACTTCTGGAGCGGCAGACGATTGTGTCCCTTTACCAATAATGCCTTTTACTGTAACGTATCTGAGTGAAAAGCATACTCGTTTCTTTGAGAATGTATTAATAAACGTTGTAGACGGGGTTATAATGCCTTTTACTCCAACGTATCTGATGCATACTAATCTGTCTACAGTTTCTTGAAGGCTTTTCAGCTCTTTGTCATATTGACTCAATCTATCTACGATCGAAACACTATTCAATTCTTCAAGTCGAGATCTGGGAATTGCGCCGAGGCTATTAAAGCGCGTCTAACAATAAAAAGGGCGTCTTTCCGCCCTGTGTGTGCGCTTCACTCTCAAGACCCGACGTGGAGTCTTTGCGATTTTCATATCGCCTATTATCTCAGTACCACAGTGGTTCCAAAGTTTTTCCTTTGCTGCTAAGATATCATCTTGTGTATAAAAACCTAAAATGGCACTTTTTTTTTTACATTTTCGACAGTTCCACTTTGGAGGCCAAATAAGGCATAAGCTAAGAGAGGCTGTATGATGTAGTCGCTCTGAGCACTGAGAGTGTGTTGCGGCATGTTTGGTACTCGCAGTATATCCATGTTGTTAACAGGTACACCCATCTTCGAGTTTTCTGAAATGCTGTTCTTGTCATTATCTGTTGCAAATATGTAATTTAAGGATAGGTTTAAAACTCGTACATATGTAAGCGTTGCGGCAAGTTCTGTACCTGATATTCCACAAACAAGACTAACTAATGCCCAAATGCCAGAAACAAATAATTCACAAAATGCAACTCTCACAGGTCCGGCCAATGCAACTAGAACTACCTCAACTGATACTGGAAAATATCGCCCTCCCCCCTGTGATAACCATTCGGAGAAGATTGTACGAGATGCTAATGAAGTTGGACTAGGTCTCCCACATGACCGCGGGCGTAGCCGCGGACGAGGACGTGGGCGTGATATTATCCGATCATGTGATATGTTTCCAAACCCTGCATTACTGAACGGCAATAGATATATTAATGTCAGCGCCAAACGATCCATTTCAAGGGATTCAAATTCAAATATAAAAGTCCCTGAAACTTGCGAATCTCCATGGAGGCGAGTAAAATTAATGACCATTTATTTGTCAGGTCTTGTCTAGCATGGAGTGTTAGTGACGCCTCCCATGTAGACCATCCTAAAAACAGTTTGGGGGAGACAGATATGTTGACTCTGGTGGTTTTTGCCTGCCTGGATATGTAAGAAAGAAACGCGTTAGGGAAACGGAAGGCATAATATGATAACAGGCAAAGCAAACATTCAAAGTAGTCGCTTCAAAGGTGCCCCTGAGCCCAACGGGGACTTGTATATTTATAGGGTAGGTCCTGTCACTGAAACTGAAGACCTTCGTTCTTATATAATAGAAAATGATTTCAAAGTGCGCGAGATCTTCAGTACACATCTTATCGCTCTGCAAATTTAAATATTTTAGGCTAATGGTGCCTTGTTCACAATTCAAGGGTTTTATTCTATGAGTCTCTTTGGCCCACAAGAGTCAAAGTAAGAAAATATATCTCTCTGACACACCAAAGGCTCGAGGTTCTCCCGTAATTTGGCTAATGTTACAGTTTCTTTTGTCTACAATAATTCCAATGACACACCTGAATATTCTCTCCTGCAATTCGCATGGCCATGGTGCTGGCAGGCTTGGGTACATAAGGAGCCTATCCGAGAAAAATTCATTATCTTTGTTCAAGAAGATTGGTTGTTTAATGATCAGATTGATTTATTTCAGCAAATAATTCCACATATGCATGAGCATGGGATTTCAGGTATGAATGCAGGCGATTTGATTACTGGTAGACCATATAGTGGGAGTGCAATATTATGGTAAAAATCCACGCAGTGTAAAATAATCCCCGATTTCTTTTATATGAAAAAGAGTTTCGGCAATATCTCTAGAAATTGATAACTGCAAAATATTAATGGTGAATACTTATAGGCCCTGTGACTCAATCAGTCCAGAGAATAATTCTGATAAACACGAGGAAACTGTAAATGAAATCTCATTTAAACTCAATGACCTTGACGTAAATTACGTTATTCTTGGTGGAGATTGGATAACCGACTTTTCCCGGCAAAGGTTCCAGGATACAATAAAATTGAAGTCGTTCTTCGATGCAGAGAGTTTAACGTGTTTATGCTTTCATGAGGAAAGCTCCATTAATTATACTTTTGAAAGCAAGATAAACGTCGAGAAGACAATTATATTAGATCAATTTATTGTATCGGATAATATGAAAAATGATGTTTTGAAGTATTCCAGCCTACACGACAGTGATAATTTATGTGCCCATTTGCCCATCAAAGTTGTGCTTGATATACCTAGTATTCATATACAAGGGGATCCTGAAATACCTCATCCTAGGCCTCTTTGACATGCTGCCACGGTGTATCTTCAAATGTATGAAAGCTCTCTTAACGAAAAGTTGAATCTCGTACCAATTTCATGGGCACTGTTAAGTGTAATGCTCTATTTTGTAAGGAACATGATTCTGACATTCAGCTGTTCCAGAATAGTATCATTGCAAACAAGCCTTGATGCTGGCTTTGAAAATATACCATACTCAAGTGTGAAAAATTTAGAGATAGTTCCCTGCTGGAATCGTCATGTTGAACCTTGCAGAAAACAGCCAATACTCTGGCTTGGAATATGGAAAAGTAGAGATTCGCCCCAAAATGGTTTAATAGCTTATAATATAATCAGTTGGCTAACGCCATGACAGAAAACCACTGTCATGATTTTTGGACAGTGGTTAAGAAAATACGGAGCAAAAGTAATACAAAGCCGACTGTAGTGGATGATAGATCAAATCATTGCGATATTGCTGATGTCTTTGCTGAAAAAATATGAAACCCTTTATAACTACTTATAGTATGATGCACGATAGATGAAGCAATTAAAATCAAGAATTTGTCATGAAATAGCTGTAGAAAAATAATTCTCTCACTATGTGTCCGTGGAAAAAGTTCAATTTGCCATAAAGCATTTGAAACTTGGACAGCACGATGGTGACCCGGGACATTATTCTGATCATATAGTTAATGGAACCACTGTTAGAAATTCAGTTATCATTACTATTTCTAGTCATGATTCGGCATGGTTGTGCTCCTGACGGATGTTTAATGTTACTTTAAATTTGATACCAAAAAAATCAAAAGCAAGTCATTTTACGATCCGACAATTGTTGAGGTATTGCTCTAGGTAATATTTTGGGAAAGTTATTGGATTGGGTAATATTGGATAAAAACTATGAGGTGCTGAACTCATCAGAACTTCAACTTGGTTCAAACCGGGAAGTAAAACTGGACATTGCACATCTGTACTCAATGAGTGTGCTCAGCATTATAATTCGCATGACACAGATGTGCAGTTAATCTTTTTAGATGCCACAAAGGCTTTTGATAGAGTGGAATACTTTATCATGCTCATAGACAGGGGTATTAATCCTGTGGTAGTTAGATTACTTCTAAATATGTACACACGTCAACGCATACGTCTCTTTGCGGCAATGCGGTTGCTGACCCATTTAGCTGCTCAAATGGGGTCAAGCAAAGCGGTGTTCTGCTCCCCATCTTATTTCGAGTTTATATAGATGGGCTACTTACGCATTTAAAAAAATCAGGATTTCGCTGTAATATCGGTCATCTGTGGTAGGAGCTCTAGCATATGCTGGTGATGTAGTACTCATGGGCCCGACTATAATATCTCCGAAGCATTTGTTAAATATTTGATCAAGTTACTCTAAAGCATATAATGTAATATTTAATCCCAGTAAATCTAGGCACATGGTAGAGGGCATCTGTAAGGAATATCCTGATATAATTCTGAATGGCTCATCTATCCATACAGGTACTCAGTTTGAGCATTTAGGCAATACTGTTGGTCAAAAAGCTTTAGTTGACAATATTGCAAAGTGCACAAAAACAATTTCATATAAATGTTAACATTTTAATGGCTCAGTTTGGAAATGTTTTATGGGACACTAGATATCGATTGTTCGAAGCATTCTCTATGCCCCTGTATGGATGTCAACTTTGAGACTTCTCCAAAAAGGAGGTAGATGGTTTTTAATGTAGCTTGGCGTAAAGCTGTTCGATTTATTTGGGAGATTCCTTAAAAATGTCACTGTGAGCTAATACCATCAATTTGCGAATATACACCCATAATATCCTAGGAACACAAAAGATTTATCAATTTTTTTACGGGATTATAAACAGTGAAAGTGAAAGTGTACATATGTGTGGTCTTCTTGCCCTTGAAGGGAGCCAGTCAGCAACATGTAATTCCCTAATTTTTTAATACTTTCAAAATACAGAATAAATGAATATAATTTGACGAACTTTGGACTTAATTACTTTTTAGGATGTATCCACAGATCAGTATCTAACTCTACTAATTCAGAGGATCAGCATATAGCCAAATTGATTAGGGAATTGTGTTTGCTAGAGATGGTAAATTGACCACAATTTTCACCAAATAAGAAATCTCTGACTGTATAAATATATTATGTACAACTTAATGTGTTACAGACACCCTCTCAACTTTTTGCTACTATGTATAGCCTCTCTGCTGACCAATTTTGGTACAATTACACCTGCATTGATGCCACTGGGACATGTATCAATGATTATATATATATATATATATATATATATATATATATATATATATATATATATATATATATATATATATATATATATATATATATATATAAATATATATATATATATATATATACATATATATTTGTATATGTACAACTTAATGTGTTACAGACACCCTCTCAACTTTTGCCACTATGTATAGCCTTTCTGCTGACTAACTTTGGTACAATTACACCTGCATTGATGCCACTGTGACATGTATCAATGATTTGATATATACATACATACATATTTGTATATGTATAATGCAATTGATTATTTTTCCTCTCTCGCTTTATCAAATCTTCATTGTACCAATGTGAGAGCGAATATATATATATATATATATATATATATATATATATATATATATATATATATATATATATATATATATATATACATATATATATATATATAACGCGAAACGCAGTGTACCATTGTATGTCTTATTTCCATGTGGAAAACAAGCGTTTTCAAGCTTTGTGCAACAACTAAACATGAGACAATATATTCACTTTGGCTGATGTGTCCTCACAGACAAGATACAATATTGACATAAGGTTTTACAAAATATTAAGTAGCTTGTCATGGGCTGTACAGTCATCTTTGTTCCATCGGATTCCTCTCGATGGTTCGACTTGTTTTCGGTAAAGCGTCCTTTATTGGCAGCTAATTATCCTTAAAGTTAGGTTCATTACACATCAGATGTTCTCTGTTTGAAACTCACAACTTGACGCTGTGACCGAGACCCAGTTTAATGGCTTTTAGCGCCCTCTTTTGTATTAATTATGAGTCACTTGATGTCCGCAGGTACTTCCACTTTGACGCTGTATTCCCCAGCAGCAATATCTTTATTCCGGAACATTTGGCTGACAGCCCCGGATGTATTGCACATCACATTTTGGGTGCAAGCATGCCAGGATGCCCGACTTTTGCTGATCCAGGATCCAGAAAATCGGTTTGACAATTTTACTGAAGTGAGAATCGGAAAAAATAATAATCAAGACCAAGAAATCGTGTCATTTTCAAGGGAGGTCGATGACGCGGTGAGGAAGTTGCCTGGGTTGCTGAGCTGCTTCTCCATGCGCCAATTCTGGGTCAGCTGGGAATACAAGGTGGTCAGCTTTGGTCGCCAGACACTTGGTTTTGGAAAAGTTTTAGATTTGGGAATCCGGCATGAAATCAACATGATCACATTCGCCACTTTTAATAAAACTGACGGCATATGGATGATGGAACGCCCTCGAGGTATCTATTTATGTCTGCACACTAACAAAAACTTTTTTCCTCAGACATTCTTATTTTGTTCCCTGCCATTCTGCAAACATATTTGGGATTTTTTTGCTGCGTCATCAGAATATATGGAAACTAAATATGTGTTACGGTTATAATTCAATCCGCCTGATTCTGAATCCAATGTTGAATATGCAAGGCACCAACTCTTTTCACATTTCGCGCATCCGTTTTACTCCAAGGAAAGATGAATGGCATGGTGAACGGATATGAAGTGTTGAAGGTAAAACGCTTCTGGTTAACATTCCATTTATGTCGTGTGTCAGGTTACATACTGAGCTTTAAAAGTTTTTGGGGGTGTTATTATTATGATTATCATCATCATCATCATTATCATTGAAAAGGTCTATACAACATGCAAGTGCAGTATAAGATCCACTAACTTTTCGCCTCCGTCCATCTCTGCACATCTGTGCAGCTTGTAATAAAATCCTCTAACATGAAAACTTTTTTTATACTTGTCAGTAAAGAAATCGTTATGGATTTTGTTTGGGGTGTATTTTGTTTTGTTTTGTTCTTTCTGATGGGGGGAGGGGCGGTAATCGTTGTGGATTTTTTTTTAAATTTTTTTTTTAGGGATATGCTCTTGTTATTGTTTGTTATTTGTATGCTGTTAAAGATGCTGTTTTGCTTCTTCAGATGACCCCTTCACTCTCTATACCATGACTTCGGCTTTAGGTGACTACAGGAACATCGCGTTCGGGGTTGAGGATCGTAACACTCTGGTGTTCAAGATTCGTGCATGCCGTAATGCACACGTTTCCCTGGCGTCTCTGTTGAACAACCCTAACTCAGAAGCAAGGGAATTTTGTATTGGATGTGGCAATAACATGGTATCATACATGAAAGAAGACATACAAAATGTGGCGTCCGAAAGCATCCCAACTCCAAATATACTCGACTGTGATACATACAGAACATTTTGGGTATACTGGACACAAAACATGATCAGGGTAGGCTCCGGGGGTAAAGTAGGAAGGAATAAAATCATGGAATCATCGACATATAGCACAACACGAAAGATAAGAGAGGTATTTGTGGCAACTCCTGGTGCTAGCATTGGGGAGTGGCTATTCAGCAAACTGGGTGGTAAGTGTGTGATCGATTATGAAAATCCTTTATTGGTTTAAACGTATTTTATTTCGGCAAAATACAAATGGGAAGGAGAATCTGAAGTCCACCAGGTTACCGCTGAACGTGCCACTACATAATTAATGAATACTCCCTCGGGAGGCATTTATCAGAAAACTTCTCACCATGTGTTTCTGGCATTTCTGAAAAACTTCTCAGTTCTGGCACTTGTCTTCGTAAAATTTAATGAATTTGTAATTGGCGTAACGTAGCATCATATTATTGAATGACCTGTCACACAAAATTAACCCATTTTCCATCATTTGCCAAGAAGATGTGTGACCGACGCAGGATATACAATTCACAGTTACATTCATGTGAGTGGCCAGTATGTCAAAACAAATAGGATAACAATGCTGGTGATGATTCGATGCTCACAGGTTGTCACGACGAGGGAAGTTTTTCAACTTATCAACTGAGTCACTGTATGTAATATAACTGTAAAAGACGTAACATAACAGACAAGTTCACGTTTTTCTACGCAAAGTGTTTACACTGCCAAAGCGCGCCCACCACTCTTGGTTTTATTATAAATCATGAGCAGTGCTTCACAAGTATGTACAATGTCATCTGTGGAAAGTTGTCTTGCAACCGAGGTAAATAAGTTATCTTTAGTGTCGTCAAGGTTATTGTCATGGAGACAAACTCGTAGATCTGCTGTGCAGCTGAATAGACCCCAAGTGTTTTTCTCAATGCTACCATATCTAGAAATTACGCTGGTTTTCAATCGGATCCGATCCGATCCGATCCGTTGCGGCAACGGCTGCATTTGCGTTCAATAATGAAACAGTGGAAATGTAACCATCAAAACTCATTGCGTTTTCGATTGCGATGGCATTCGTATGTTTGATTTTTAACATTTCGGATAGAAATGCGCACCGGCTATCATATACTACGACCCTAAAGCCACTAGTTGAAGTACATTAAATCTTTACAGGATTAAATCTTGGCCACTACCAAAAACGAATCAGAAAACGCAGTGAAAAACGAATCCAGTGAGTTTTACCTTTTTTTCAAGTTGCGCACAAACACGGACAGCGAAGCGCAACCAATACCGCAACGAATCGGATCGGATTCAGTGGAAAACCAGCCTTACCTCAATAGACCTGTCAGTCTGCTGATTAGCTTTTCTAATGGTGCTCCTGACGTCGTCGTCGGCCCGTCCCTCCGTCTGTTCATCCCTACATTCGTCAATAATTTCGCATCATTGAATTCTCCCAATCCGCGACTTTTTGATTAAAAAATCAACTTATCCGAGAGGGCTTGACTGACTGCTTTGAACTTGCATAGGGGCACTATGCGGGACCCCTAGACTGATAACCCAGCAATTCTTTTTGGGGGGTGGGGGGGTGGGGGGGGGTATTTTAAACCTCAATTTGCTCAACAGGTGACCTTGTCATTGTTTTTAAATTATGTGACTTCCCACGAAGTTACACAGGGACAACTTTTAAGTACGGTAATTTTGATGTATGTTTTTAACTTCTTCCAAAAGACAGGCTACCCTTTTCCTTCAAATTGATGAAATGTACCTTGACTTCGTCTCTGCCAGGTCTGTTATGAAGAAGTAGACTTCAAATGCATTATTTTTCTGCTATGCTGCTTTATGGTATGCCAGCGTGCATATCTTGAGGATTCCAGCCTACCTTTAAACCTTTGCTGCTTAGAATAATGCAGAGTTAATTGTCTTCCTTGGTGCAGTTTAGGTGCAACGCACAAGAAATGGTATTGCCATCAGGGCAGATCTCGTCTAGAATTCTGAGCAAGAATGTTTTCTTTTTGAAATAGAATTAAGCAAGAACATGAAGGCTCATGACAATTTACATTCTGTTGGATTTTGGATGATTTAAGTGGGTAAGGTTCAACATGGTTCTTCAACCCAGTGGGATATTATCTGGACAACTATCATTTTGAATTTGTTGCAGGTAAAGTGTACAATCTGTTCACACCAAGTAAACCTGGTGATGATAACATCTGGGTCACGCCAAAGGAAACAGGACTTATATTTCGTGTACGGACAAAACAAGATCTTCGCATCGGTCTGTCTGAAGATGGAAAGAGCTCAGCATATGAGGTTAACATAGGAACCTATAAGAACACAAAATCCTGTATAAAAAATTCGCGTCTTAAAGTAGCTGTAGAAAAGAACACTGCCGACATACTTAGTCAGGCTAACATGCGATCATTTTGGATTGGCTGGAAGAACAACATGATTGAGGTCGGCAAAGGTCCATATTTGTATCATAACAGATTTATGCACTGGAAACCCAAGGGTAAAATGCGTCGTATCAAATACATCTCCTTATCTTCCACTAAGGTCGACGGCTTCTATGAAATACCCAGCAATGCAGGTATGAGTAACTTTTTTATTCCCCAGGTATTTCAGTATGTTAGGACTGTTGGAACTAACGCCGATGAATCATCGTGCAGCGTTGTCTCGTAAAAGTCACCGGAAGGTGTGCAGTGTAGCACGTGACATCGGCTTTTAACTTTTATTTCACCATGTAAATGTCAACAGTGCTTCGTGGCAATACACGCAATACCCCCACAGTGTGCAGGGGAATGCTATCAGCTTTCTTCAAAGGGTTCAGTTGATCCATGAGTAATAAGTTGTAACCTTGACCATGTGTAAGCTCAAACATAAAGGAATATCCGTTTTGATATGCTTTCTTACCTTACCATAATCTCCAACAGACACTAATTTCTTACTTCTATTACTACTTTACATGCAATTTATGACAATCCTAACATTTCTATCTTTCAATCAAAATAATCGTTTGTCGTTTTAATGTGAAAACAAATTATTCGGCTGTGGAGATATTGCTAAGGTAAGAGATACTCGTGTTTGAAAATTTCCCTGTCAGCAAAATATTACCGTGTAGCATGCGATGTAGCAGTGCACTCAAATATGCTTTAAGCAACATTTTTTGAATGACAGAAGTGAAGTGTTTGTTAAATAAACTGTGGGTAGGAATGCATCCCAGTTAGGAAAACAAAATATATTGCATCATCACATTAAGTTAGTTCACAAGTAGAAGGCTTCCACTCATCACTCATGTATCTTTTAAATTCTATTTATGTATCTATCTTTATTATACATCTTTGCATTTATAATATGGACAGGAATGAAGTCAGACTGCAGTTCGAATAAATATGGGAAGAGTACACTATGGCAGTACGCGGTAATCACGATCAGTTGACCATAAGCCCACACAATAATAAGTGAGGGGTTCACGATAAACTGACACGATAATGAGAGACGTGTTCACAATGAACTCGCATGATAATAAATGACGTGTTCACCATAAACTCACGCGATAATGTGTTACGTGTTGACGATAAACTCGCATAATAAGTGACGGGACAGGGGAAGGACACGATGATTGCACATGAGCATACGTGTACAACGCACAAGCCACACACATAGTAATAATCATGTTATTCGATATGAATTTGCGTTGGTAATATTTGTCGAGCCTTTTCTCTCCCTTCCCCACTTAAGATCAATAGATTTGTTTTCACTGGGACTTTTAAGTAGGAGCAATGGTTTTAAGTAGCACAATGGTTGGCGTGGGGTGATGTCAAATGACAGCATTGTTTTTTTTCATAATTTGAACGTGGAACCAATAACCAGTGTTGAATTGTTGTACGCCAGGATACCTAAGATATGAACAGCAATAAGTGGCTTGAAAAGCATCGTCTTTTGTCATTTTTCAGTTCAGGAGATTTTGTCCCCTACAAGAAATTTTGGCCATGGTAGGGTTCAAAGCGCCGTGATGGACAAGACATTTATAACGTTCAGTGTTCAAGCACCGAAAGATATCGCTATCGCATTATCGGTGGCTCCTGGTGTGTTTGGTGTCAAGGCATTTGAGGTGGTGCTGGGAAAAGATAATCAGAAATCATCAATTAGAAAATTACAAACCGGTGAAATTGTTGCAACGGAAAAGACCTCCAAAATATTAGACCCTTCCAAACTAAAAGACTTCTGGATAGGTTGGCGGCTTGGTATGATCCAGGTTGGAACAGGTCTCCTTCCTTATGTAAACACCTTCATGAAGTATACAGGAAGCGACGTCTGTGAATTTAACGCCGTTTCCTTGACCAGCATGAGTAACGTCAAGGCAACATGGAAGTTACCGGAACAAGAAACTGGTAATTGGATTTTAAACTTTACCGAATTTTCTTTCAGCTGAATTTTTGTGATATAGCTTTTCAGGTCGTTGCCGATTTGTCTACTGTCAACCGTGCACCTACTATAACATACTTCACTTGAAACCAAAGCGGCTGTCCATACCTTGTTCTACTTTTTTGAAGACAATATTAAGATTATTAATTTCAAAGCTTGTGCAAACCGCGGCGCTGCGATAATTTTCTGTAAATCTAAGAAAACCGTTATAAATGTACTAAATATGTGATCAGTTGCTTTGAAATAAAGCAAGTCACTGAAGACCGCGTTACCGTGGCAAATGTTTCGATTTTGTTTATGCATCATGGATTTGTTCATTCGAAATTGTTCGCTACGTGGCAGTGCTACTCCTTTCGATATTATGAATAAACCTTGTGGTCATTATGGGTAGTGTCAGTTGGGTTGGTGTCATCAGTGACATGTGAAAGCATTTTCTCGAGGATAACCGTGAGATTTATCTCGGTACTTATCGACGGTGATGTAACTTAAATAGTCCCTTGATGGACGAGGCTGCCGTAAATTTCCATTTTTTTAATCATTCATTGCATCGTTGTATGAAAAAATTATTACTCACAGTTGTAAGCTTATTTGCTCATGGAAACTCAACAACTGTCCCTAGATAATTAACTAGCTTTCTACCAAGTGGCACTGTCGTTTTACTTTTTGTTCTGAATTTCATTTAATCTCTCGATTTACGATTTTTTCTCTTAAACCTACTGGAAACATTCTTGATGTGCCGAGTAGGTATGTTGCGTTTCCTATATTGTACAAGCAAAACCTTTCAAGGAAATGCACCCCCTATTTTATAATTTCTCTGTCTATTTGGACCAAGATTTGTTGGTTCGGGGGATGTTACTTCAAGGTACTGGCTAATGAGGTGTTAAAAAGCACTCCAACGGCATTTTCACACGAAAAACTCGGCGCATCGCCCAGGAAACCTTCTACTAACTCTAAACTAAACTAAACTAAAATTACGGCTAAAGCTATACAGCTTAAGTGATGGAAGAAGACACGGGCAAAGATACTTTTGCATTATAATCATCAAATTTTGATCGTCATTATCTCTAAAACCAATAAATCGATTTTCACAAATAAAAAGTATTACAGAATACAAAGTATAACATAGGTTTGGTTTTCTGCGTTTTGTAATATTTTGTTCATTTGTATGGGTTTTTGGCCCCTTGAGATGAATAATGGATTGCATTCATGAGAGTTGCATTCAAACTATAATTAAAATTTGCTTGTATCATCTGTAGACAAAGTGAAGAAACTAAACCTGGATGTTACCATGAACTTTTATGATACAAATTTTCAAGCATATAAGCCAAACTTTAAAGGAATGGTCTGTGAAAAGTGTACAAATTCGACCCTTATACCAGAGCCCATTTTGCCCACAAAAATACTCACGGTTTTTGGATGTAAGATGCAAGCGAGCTGGCACTGCATTGTGTGTGTGTGCAGTCTTTTGCATTACGAAGTACCAGTAGCACACAAGGCTGTGTTTCTGTTATGGCTGTTCCATCAACCGACATTTACCCCTTCAAAAATGTGCGTGATTGTGGTGTGGGCTATCCAGATTTAGTATGGGAGGTATAAAAAGGTGAATTTATTGAATACTATAAATTTCATTAATTTCCACATGTCATATGCCTCATGTTTTGGTCAGTATCAGTATATGCATATTTTAATCATTCTTTCATTTTTTTTGTCTTCACCATTTCATTTTCATTATCATTTTCTTTTATGTATTTTGTGGTATTTCCCACTTACAAGAATTATACATGCCACTATGTTATTATTAATAAGTTATAAGTTCATTCATACTTTTTTTTATATGTTGTGTTTTCATGTATTTTTTTTTTCGCCTGGGCTACTTGTATTCCAGAGTCGGCTGTAATAGCCCTCGGCTAATGTTGTATGTTTATACGTGTCGACATGATATAGGCTATATTTTTATTTGTTGGTGCATACATTTTGATTTTTTCAGAAAATGGAGATATGTCCATATGATAATACTCTGTGAAGTTTTGTCTGTTTATTCTGAGTGAATCTTCAGAAACATGCGATATAGGGGGTCCATCTATACACCTTACTTAGGTGGACTATAGTTGGGCGCACATTTTGTCCTGTTTCCGAGTATGACTTCATATTGTATAAAATACAAACACAAAAAACAAAAATACACCAAGCAAAGTTATCACACACACACACACACACACACACACACACACATATATATATATATATATATATATATATATATTTCTTTTGGATAATACTTTCGTTCAATGCGGACCATTGGTTTTGCAACAAATAACAGGCATTCCAATGGGCAGCAACTGCTCCCCGTTACTTGCAGATTTATATTTAACCTGGCTTGAATTTAAGTATATGGATAAATTGTTGAAAAAGGACTTTCAAATGGCTACAAAATTATCCAATAACGCAAGACATTTTGATGACATTATATGTACTTGTGTATATGTACCAAATTTGTGTGAAATTGCTTAAGAAATTTACCCAAAAGGTATCCATTTTGAGGGTAACTATTCATATGGTTTCAGAGATGTGTTACTAGACAAAGATATTCGGGTCACTAATGATAGGTTTTGTATTAAAGTCTATCACAAAATAGAGGAGTATGCCTGCAATAATTTTACACATTTTAGACTTGCCTGTTTTGCTGCTTAATTCTATCTTTTGGCATCATTCTGTTTTAATATTGGCTTTCAGACATTTTAGGGTTACTTGTTTTCTGTCAGTTTGAACTCCCCACGGGCTATCGGTAGCAAGCAGCAGCCGACGACAGTTACAAGTTTGCCTAACTGTATTTAAAATTGTGTTAAGAAAAATTATGTTTTGATAACATGTTTTTGACATAAATGACTTTCATTCTTTTCTGACATGCCTAAATGCACACTTACTCAATATTAAGAAATTACTCAAAATTGGCAGTATTTTCTTAAATATCGCAAACCTGACACATAACGTTGAAACATTGACTCAGGGTTGGCAGTGAAATAGAACTTAATTGTTTGGAGACTGTCAAAGTGAGGAGTAGGTATCATCATTGGGTTTGTTTTATATTTCTGGTGCAGGATGTCCATTGTTCCAGTCCTTGTTAGGATTTCCCTTGGTTTGTTCAAGTGGTCTAGTTGCAACTGTTTATTTTACAATCACTGGGACTGAATATAATGCCCCAGTTTGTTTCTACTTAAGTTAAACACTGGCAGGTAGTTTAACTAGAATGAGCTATCCAGCCAGAAAGGGTATGTACTGGTTCAGGGGTAAGTCAAATTGTTCTGATCTGAACCTGTACTATACAAATTTAGGAATTATGTTTTGTTTGACGGGTATTCTCTTTTCGTAATGAAGCTCTGCGTTTATAAGCAAAACTTCACGTATTTAACTAATTCATCATTTGCCACGTTCATATTTATTCATTATTGTGACGATTGTCTTGGCTGAATATTTAGCTTGGACAAGGAGCCGCTACCCAGAGAGACATGTACGGGTATAGGCTTTTAAACATGTTCTGAGTAGTTACCCGCTCAAGACCCTTTGATTTATTTGGGCAACAACAGCCTATTTCAAAATTGTACGAACTTGTGCAATATGGACAATAGTACTTCCATATGTATATAGGTTAGGCAGTAACAGGTTTGTTTATGGAGAGTAAAGAGTTCGGACTGCGGAATAGGGTAATGACTACTAGGAAGTGGTTGTTGAAAAAAAGACACAAATATATATATATATATATTCGCAGGGACTGTGACCACGCCTGGTCCAGCATCTACTCCAATACCGCCCCCACCACCCACAGACAAAGGTAAGTAACCCATCATTGATCTTGTCAACAAATCGGTTACGCATTTGGCCTCCAAAGTCTTGTGTATTGTTTGATTGTTTGTTTTTAAAATATAAATCTCAACTAAAATGGGATGCACTATGAGAAATTGTTCTCAAAAAGAAAAAAAATTATTGGTTAAGAATTTCTGTGATTTGTATGCGATTTGTTAAGAATAAAAACAGGAGTATAATATTCTATTTTAGACATACACGTAAACTTTTTATGTTGTGATCATGCAGAATCTGCAAAACGGTAGAACTTCTTTTCTCCGTCATGAATAATCCATATACGAAATAGATGGTATTGCGCGTCAAATTTTCACAAGCGTAAGGGGCCGTCCAAAAATTTAGACATTTTAACGAGTGTACAAGAGTTGTAGATTATGACTGTGTATCAGTATTTTATGTTTTCATCACCTTCCCATGGCTCAGACTGCATCCTGACAGTGATAAAAACAGAGCAATGCATTTTAACGTACATGTAAAAATACAAAATTAAATACAGGACTGGTATCTCTCTATTAATGCAATATAAATTATATTTTGTTCTGGAGTTTAATACATGTATACACAATTGCAAGATACTACTTATCACTTAAGAATATGCCCTACACAGTACTTCCGCTAATATACAAATAGTATATTCTTGGTCTGGTGTTTAGTTCGTTTCATTTTCCTTACAAAGAATAAAATTCATATGTGAAACAATTGTCATATTCTTTTATTTCAAAAGACCCTACACACTAGGCTCAAGCAATGTTCCAACTGCAAAATAAGCTAAGCTAGCGATTAAAAATATTCGTTTTAGCATGTGTGCACTTTCAAGGGAGGGGGTCCCAAAACTGTAACCTTCGTACACTTGTGAAAATTTCTACAATTGTGGAAGGCCCCTAAAATTATAAAATATCACAAGGTACCATACGGTAAATCATTGGTGTCAACCTAATCTCTCTCTCTCTCTCTCTCTCTCTCTCTCTCTCTCTCTCTCTCTCTCTCTCTCTCTGTCTGTCTCTCTCTCCCTCCCTCCCTCCCTCCCTCTCTTTCCCTCTCTCTGTCTCTTTTTTTCTCTGATCATTACCATCATTTTTTCTTGTTATAGCAAGAAAAACGTTGAAAAGAATATTTTTTTCATAACAGGAAAAATGTGGTAATAACAAGATTTTATCTTGTTAAATGCTGAAAACAGCTACTTTGAAGCACTGTCCAGCAAGTGAAGGTTCCTTCTGTGAACCTGTTATCTCATATTAATAGTAATTGTAAACATTAATTGATTAAAAAAGTCCTTCCCATAATGACAACAAAGGAAACTACTTTTTCTTTAAGACAAAATCAAATTACCAGCAAGCACACTCCGGGCTAATTACTTGCCTTATGATATAAATTAGCATAAACAAACACTTAGGGATACATCTAAGATTATACCCAACTCCGGATTTCCCCTCGGTTGGAGCCCAGTCAATGTTTCAAGCATATAAAATTCGTCATGCTAGCACAAGAAAAAATGTGGTTATGAGAGAGAGAGAGAGAGAGAGAGAGAGAGAGAGAGAGAGAGAGAGGGAGAGAGAGAGAGAGAGAGAGAGAGAGAGAGAGAGAGAGAGAGAGAGAGAGAGAGAGATTAGGTTGACACCAATGTGTTTTCGTATTATCAAGCATTTTGATGTGTTGATACTTTGAAGGGTCAGTCTGTTACGTATGTCTTGATGATTTTCGTGGCTCTGTTGTAAATGATGAATTGGAGTACACATCGGCATAGTCTTGCAGCCCAAATTTTAACAGGACGCTCGCATGACATTTTATTACAGTACCTGGCGGATGAGCGATCTTGCATATTCATTGAAAATGTGAGATATATTGTCACCTCTTATTGCATTGTTTGCGACACATAATCAGCTTAGAAGATCCAAACGTAAGGCTTTCTCTGGCATGACTCAATATTCAGTATTGTTACCACTGGGAGTTACCATTGATAACAAAAATTCAATCTTGCACTCGAGCAGACATCTACGTCTTAAATACGTCCGGCGGAGAAGCCCGTGATACGTACTACGTGGTCACCGATGCTGATTATACAGTCTTCTCCGTTATGGCCTGTTCTGACGTCATTATCACGCTGGCCGACATCCCGGATTTCAGTACCGGCAGTAAAGATCCAAAATACATCGAAATAATCTTGGACACGGAGGATAATACGGCCGCATATATCAACCCCCCTACAGGCATGGGAGACACAGTCTATGCAAATACAACCAATAAAGATGTACTCAGTTGCAATAACAGCCGCATTTTCTGGATGGATTGGACGGGGGATCTCATTGTTGGCATGGGCTTGGTGCTTGGTAAGAATCGTCTGATACAGTGGGCAAAGCCGAAGGACTTGCCAATACATGGCGTCGCCTACTCCACGGCCACTGGCATTCGCGGCTCGTGGTTGATCAACAGGAAGGCTGGTGCGTACGTCCTCATCAATTATCTTGCTTATAATGTTGTAACTACTATAGCTGCAGGTTGTTGGACGTTACCTTCCGGAGGCTTATTCATTTTTTTTAAAGCAGTAACATTGTCACCGTCACATGTTTTAAGACTCGAAGTTTTATTGTACGTATTTTCAAAACAAATCATACGTTGGAAGACTGAAAGAGTAAACTGCGATAAATGTGCAACCTATTGCAGATAAAACACTACATTGTTCTCTATTGTGTTATCCGTTCACTCCATTTTGGTATAATTAAAGTTGAAGATCGGTATTGTGAGTTTAAAAGGTGTGAAATCCAAAATTGGCGTTTTAAAAATTGTGAGCAGTGAAACACAAAAATTGTAAACACTGTAAGAAGTGAAGCGTGTAAGTTATAAAAAGTAAAAATGGAAGAAGGTCTTTTAATAAGACAAATGATGCAAAACAAAAAAGGTATGAAAAATTTCAGTTATCTGACATGTACATGTAATAGAAACAATTATCTGGTCATCACAAAGTGCCATCAGCTCGGAGCCAGTCTTGAGGTCTGTCTGCATGAACATAATGATCCGTTGGGTCACATATCTACGTATGAATTTACAAATGACAATCTGAAGACTACCCTCATAAAGAGCCACTTTTCAGCCTTATAAGAAGGGGATTACTCTGATGGGTGGAAAGGATTTTAGTGGTATAATACGATCTGCTTATAAAAGTGAAGTGAAACAAATGTTTTCTCATAAAGCAAAAAGTGAGACAAACATTGTCTCGGAGAAAGTCAAGTAAAAAAAATTATGAAAATGAAATGGAAAAAAAATATTTATGAAAAGTGAAGATAGAAACAGCAATCATTTCCAAAACCCACGTGGAGACCCTTTTCTTACGTAAATAAGGTTTTTATCCTACAATATCCATGCACTGGATGCCCGGATAGAAACATCCTGAGACCACATGGGCTGCAAATAATAAGCATATCAAAGTATAGTATGGTGTTTGTGTATGCTCATGATAAACGTTGTACTCCCATTACGAAAAAAAAAGGGGGGGGGGGACCAATGTTAAACGGAGTAAATTGTGTCGCACAAAATATTGTTAAAAAAAACAAACCCTGACATATGATGCAATTAACCGAAATCGGCATCGAAGTACGGTCTGGTCGCATGGTACGAACTTGTAAACATTTCTGAGTAATTGAAATTCTTTCAGGTCGGACTTTCAATGCCAAAACTCCAGCTTTCTCAGGCTATACACATTTGTGGTCCACATCCTACTTTTCCGAAAGCTTGGTGGTTGGAGTACAGTTCTGTAAAGATGTCAGAATCCTATTGGCGCAACAGTTGGAGCGTGCCGATTACGGCTATGAAATTGTGATAAACAAAAATGGGAAGCCAGTGTCAGAGATCCGTGATACGCCCGGTGGTGTTGCCAAAGCAACAGCCGCGACACGCGGCATACTGTCGTGCAAAGAGATGAGGTACATATGGGTAAAATGGTACCGGGGCGAAATTGCTGTTGGTCGGGGCATGGAAGTTGGCCAAAACCAGTTCCTATTCTGGCGAGACCCCACGCCGAAAATTGCAAAACACTACGCGGTGGCCGCCAACGGAACCAAGGCAGGCGTATGGTCTTTTCCTCACCATCCAGGTCAGTTTAGGCTCCCCGAGGCCGTTTTTTTTTTTTAAATTGATGTATTAGGAAAAGTTATTGTCTTGGTAGCCTGACCAGGAAGACACATAGCTCATACCTTGGCACCTTCTCGCCAATAAGCGTTGCAAGTAATCACGCGTTTGAGTTTGTTTCCAGAATATATATATATATATATATATATATATATATATATATATATATATATATATATATATATATATATATATATATATATAGTAATCTTTAGGAAAAAATAAAGTTCACAAGAAATTCTTGAGGAATTAAATCATATGTACGATGCAGATAGGAACAGCAGGGATCGAATTGCGGTCAAAATTACGTCACGATTTCCGGAAATACATTGAGAAGTAACGTGCAGGATGATGCATTAATGTTTACATATTATTCATCTTATTCCACAAGGTCGTGTGATTATAAACGCGTTTTTTAACTCAGGAGACTTGTCAGTCACATGAGGCGTGCGGTGGCGCCACAGGTCATGCGTCAACAATTTACATGACTGACCTTTTGCAAAATCATTCGCCGGATACTTTTTGTACTTTGCGGTACATACTTTAGGTTAACCTGTATCCAGTATGTATAATTAGTCAAGGCTCAGTGACTTTAAGTTTCATGGGGTTTTATAATATTATTTTCGAAATCGCTTTGCCGATTGCTTTGAAATTGCAGAGGAGCATTTCTGGATAGCCGTAGACTTAAAGTTATTCAATCGGTATTTTTGCATTCTTCACATTTTTATGTACCCTATTATATACTTTTCGAGTTTTTTGTACCACAAATCAACCGAATTAGCTGGCTGGATTCTTTAGAAATTTGCTGGGAATTTACCCTGACGCGGTCTCTATAGAATATTTTGTCATACGTGGCAGTGCTGTTATTTTTTATTATAAAACCAATTCTAAATTTCATAAGGATCTACAAAAGAGCACTACCTTGGTCATTATGTGTACACTAGTGTAAATTCATGTTTTTGTGGTTTTCCATAAAGCTTTTGATCACATCCTTTTTTCAAAACATATGGGTACGACCCAAAGAAGCTCTTTGCCAAGTGATTCGAATGGCTCCGTTTTCTAAAAATGCCACAATAATTGGCTCTAAAAGATTCCCCATGTTATGATGCGTTCTTATAAATGAAGAATTCCGCAATGTATCAGGACAATTTTAATGGGTGACAACCTGATAACTGTTTGACCTAATACCTTGAAATCGGGGGTTGATTGTCTTTAATATGGCTTACGTTAAGATTGCCTTTTGCTGACGCTAGCCTAATTATCAAGGTCACATGGTTACTTAAATGAATTTTGTTGCTGAATGATATATCCAAATCTCTCTAAGGTAAAATCGTAACATTGTGCATGATGATAGTTCTTTATGAGAGCTGCGGCGCAAGACTACACATGAGTGACCTAAACCTGATTCCCAAGGACCCAGAGCCAGCTTGCTCAATTGTACTGCGCGTTTTGTGACACCAGAAGTGTTGGCGTTCGGACTTTGCCATTGAAAATTAAGAGTGTTGTGTATGGGGCCAGAGTGAAATTCCGTTTTGGTAACCCTGATGTAAGTTGTAAGGTTAATGGGTGGCTATTGACTTTGTATCTTGAATCTATGATAAGAATTGTATGAGCAAGGCTTACTCAGCAAAATACTGTCATATGTCTATTCATTATCAGTTGTGCACTTTTTTCACTTTATATATCTAATATCTGTATTTCAGGGACGGTGTTTCTTCTTAAGACTCCGAAACAAGATCTACCAAAAACAAACTTCGCGCTGAAAGAAGACTTTTTCATCTTCCGCGTGCGCGCATGTTCAGATGCCTTGATTCGCCTACCTGTAGCCCCGGAAGGGAAGGAAACTATCTTCTATCACATCATCTTGGGGGCTTTTCTGAACACTATGTCAAGAATATTACTGGTTAAGGAGTCTTCCAAAGAAATGATAGCTGTTCCTACACCTTACATACTCAGTTGTGAAGCCTTTAAAGATTTCTGGATCACCAATGAAGATGGCCGAATAACAGTTGGACGGGGCCGAATCCTGTACGAAAGTGTGTTCATGACGTGGAACTCTAGCTGGGTGAAACACACTGAAGGAGCCATGGTGGCTACACCTGGTGGCATGGGCGAGTGGGAATACAAGAAAGATATGGGTATGTATGCTGGAACCCTTTCTACCAAAGTAATGGCGTGTAATCAACAATGGTTTTCTCAGATGAAGCGTGGTGCGTAGGTTCGAAGATCAAACCTAACTTTTAATGGAATAGAGAAAATGCATTGAAGAGTATAATTTGAATTCTTGCTCAACTAAAGTTGCGGGGATTTATAATGTTTAATGATTTCGAAGTTTAAGCGGCGCGTTAGCTGGCTTGACAATCATTCTCTGGGATCTTATTATGCTTATGGGACTTGCAAAATGGAGTACATTTTGAGTCTAAAATTATCTGAAAGGTGACAAATTTTTCACGTCTCAGTAGATTTTCCTTTCATGGAGTATTGTTGGGATCAACTCATATATTCGTGTTAGACATAATTATTGAAATGCACCTGTTTGTCTGTATACACACCTAGGTACTGTGGCAGTAGAGTTCACCACAGACGGGTCTCCCCAATACGGGAACCAATGGATGACCACCGGTGGGATGACCAGCGTCACATTCACCGTAATGGCTTGTGAAAATGTTCAGGTGGCATTGGCTCAGTACTTGGGTGTCACTAAGAAAAAGGCGTACGAAGTACTGATCGGCATCGAAAAGAATACGGAAAGTGCCATCAAGAAATCAGTCGGGGGTGAAGTGGCAATTAAAAGACCAACCAGCCCCATACTGAACTGCTATTTGCCATTTGCCTTTTGGATAAATTGGGAAAGTGCAGTGATACAAGTAGGCTTAGGCACGAAGGTGGGCTATGAGATGTTCATGAGGTGGGAAATTGAGGATTCTCTGATTCACCCCATCAACGCCATCACCTTCCTCACCAATGACACCAAAGGTTTATGGACTTTTGGCAACCCTTTCGGTAAGGTGATATCACGTTTACAAGCTGTAGGCCCACTTTTTAGCAGGTTTCATACCAAATAAAAGTAGGGCATTGCTTATTTACTTTTTTCCGTCGACTTGATTGATAACTTAACCTATGTTTATATATGTAATGTGTATTTTAAGGTTAAAGTTTATCATTCAGGCAACTTAAATCCGGGAGCGCAGGTGTGCAATATTTATTGCAGCATGGCAAGAACTGATGGGCACTGTATTCAACACTGCTATGCCTTGATGAAGACAATTGGCTTGCCGTTTGAAACGAGGAACTCGCTTAATGCCATCAATTCAAATTACATGTAGTCATGTAACTGCAAGGAAAAATTGTACTTATCTGTACTTGGTCTGAACGTATGATGATTTTCCCAAAAGTAGATTTTAATGTTAATTGCCTTAGGCCTACGTGTCCATGCTTCGACCATTCTATCTGTATCATTCTTTTGAATAATCTATTTTGTTGTGCTTTATGTCAAAATTGTTTCATTATGGGAATAATCTTGAGTGGAATGTAAGATGCTTTTATTATTATTATTATTATTATTATTATTATTATTATTATTATTATTATTATTATTATTATTATTATTATTATTATTATAGCCTTTTGGTGCCCAAATGATTGCATTATCCATTTGGCCATAAAAGCTAATACTGTCGGCATAGCACGCTTCACGTGCGTCATCCATATATGAATGCACATGGTTTCAGAGAATTTGCATGACGGACTTTGTGCTGCTTACAAAGTTGATAGCCCTGTGGCTTTACTGTTCATTCCGTCCGCAATTTTTTTTTCAATTCGATACTTTTAAACAGGTTTAGTGCGTCTGGTTCAAGTGCTTTCATTTTACCTTCAAACTTCGATTTTGTCATATATTTGGTACTATTGTGCTTCATACTAAATACTATTAGTGAAAAGTTTGTTTGTTCGTTTGTTTGTTTGTTTTTTCAAAATTACATGTTAGGGGCCACATGACGCCACAAGACAATAGTTTTAAGCCTGCAGATTCATAGCCATAAAATTGTACCTTGTGGTATGTTTCAGAGTTTTATTGGACAGTGAGCAAACCTCAAGTGAAGAGTGGTATCAATATTTATGGTTTGCAGGTGATGTTTATGCTGTTGAGACGCCAATGATTCCAGAAATTGGGAATAAATTCCTGACACCGTGGTTCGTAACACACAAAAATCATTTTGTGTTCAGGGTAGCGGCAGAATACGACGCACGGATAGTTCTAGCTACAGTGCCTGGTAATGCTACCACAGCTGCTGCTGAAATTATTATTGGCGCCCATGGCAACAGTAAAAGTGTCATACGGATCAACGGCAAAGAAAGGGAAGTCCCAACACCGGAAATCCTGTCCTGGCTCTATCCAAAGGACTTCTGGGTGGCATGGGTTAATAATGGCAGCGTGTGTTTGGGAATAGGAGCCTATGGACCCACGCAAACCCCGTTACTGACCATGCCAATGACATTCCAGATAACTGCTGTATCAGTGACCACCGATGACGGCGATGGATTCAGGGGAAATTGGTTAATACCTCAAAACACAGGTCTATTGGTCATATATTACTTCATTTGTTAAATATTCAATGCTGTGTAGCCTACCTTGGCCATACGGTTTTCAAAACTGGTCCGGGCAAGCACTGCAAGATGTTATTGTCTTTTCCGAGATGTACACAAAAATGCCAAGTGTATCTTAAGAAATTGTCACGTGTCTGGTGCAACAGAGACAAAACCTATCACCATATATACATACATTTCTTGGTTAAATGGGTGCATTGCTTAAAACACAGGCTTGTGAATTGGTAAATTTACATAAGAAATGAAAACTAGATTAAATTCGATGAGCAGTAGCTACAAGATGAACACAAGGCATGAAGCATAAATGTCATTATCTGATGACCAACAGAGGCAGGTTTCCATTCAATAGTGAAGTCGAAATTATGCAAAAATTAAGAGTACATTCTTCCATTTCTTTCGTATGATTTCCAGTATGACCACCTGCACCACAGTTTACCTATGCTAATTTGTTCCGAAGATGACAGAAATGAACCAAAGCACTGCTGATTGTTGTATATTAATGCCCTTGTATTTCATCATCATCATCATCATCATCATCATCATCATCATCATCATCATCATCATCATCATCATCATCATCATCATCATCATCATCATCATCAGCGTCGTCGTCGTCATTATTATCATCATCATTATTATCATCATCAGTGTCATTGTTATTATTGCAGTGGGAATAGTGTTGTTGTTACCTATATGGTGTTGATTTATAACGCGTTTTTCTTCTCATCATCACCGTCATAATCAGGAACCGTGACGTATGTCCGTACTCATTATGACCAGGACGCATTCTGGATGTCAGCCGCCGGACGAACCAGCTTTGTGTTCGGTGTACAGGCCTGTTATGGTGCGCACCTTGAATTATCACGCGGATACCAAGCAGCTGAAGCTAATGTCTATGACATTGTGATCGGAAATTTTAACAACACAAGGTAAGTATTTCACCTTTTTCTTCATTAATTGTAGGGCTCCAGACAAATCAACAGGCCCGATATGTAACTAATGTAAGATGTTTGTGCAATCATAACAGTGAAACCTTAAGTACGACAGCGTCATGTCTGACAATTGATACCGCAATACGCTGGCCGATGTCTGTGCTGTTGTCGAGTGTAACATCAGACCCATGTAAGATGACGAACAATGGGGATCAGGGGTACAAGTAAATTGCAATGGAACTATGAGTGACAAGATCATATATACATATATTAAAGCCCCATGCAATAGGATACTCATTCTAAGTAGCGGTGAAAGGGGGGGGGGGGGAGAGAAGACAACAAGTCCATTGCTCTCAAGACAACAGATGTATAGTTTCATACGTTTCCGTTGAATGGAAGATAAAGATTTGGGTGGTTGATTTAGTTTAAGCGTTATATCCGATCGTATTTAACAATGAATCACGAGTTTTCCCCCGGTATCAGGTATGGTCTGAGCGTCTAGAACGCGACCGTTGAAACTGTTGGCTTAGGGCACTGTAACCTAACGGGTCTCCTCTCAAACATCGATCAGTTGAATTTTTTATGAAAGCGCAACAGTAAAGTTATATAAGACAAGGATTCCGTGTGAAAACAATTGATATTTGAAACTGTCGTCCAGTGCCGATCACTTTCCCACGAAACTGTTGATTATTGGGCGTCGTTTTATTTGCCCGTTGGGCAGGACCATGATCAGGAGGCTGGCTCCAATCGGAGGTGGCAAAGAGAAAACAACTCCATGGGTCCTCGATTGCAACACCATGCTCACATTCTGGATTGGTTGGGAGAATGGCTTAGTTGAAGTTGGTCGCGGTGGCACAGTAGGGGGAAATTTGATACTAAGTTACAGAAACCCAGAGCCATCGGATATTAACAGTATTGCCCTCTACACGGAGACTGATGGAGAGTGGGAGTTCAGCCAAGTTAAAGGTAATTTCGAAACATGTGAAAGCCAATAAACACTTCTCTTGGTTATCCTTTTTTCAATACGCCGTATGAATATTTCCCGCCACAAAGCACGGGCTTGACGCCAGGCAATCACGGGGGACGTGCGGGTCACATCACTGTCACAGACAAGGCCATATCTTCCTTACTCACCAAATAACAGTTTTTGTTTTTTTCCAGAAATATATGTTCACAAATGCCAAACTGGTATTCATCTAGTACTTCCCGAGCCATATATAAAGAAAAAATTCCATCTGCCTTTAAAAAGTATCCTTTATTTCCAAAATATTAACAATATCCCGCTTATCCGCACAGATACCGACCCGTATCTTGCCATATCCCGCCAAGCGAGACTAGGCAATTGGGTATGCAGTTGTGGCGGGAAATTAATATGCATATCTCCTATTGTAATGGTCATACGTGGCTACTTTGTCCATCAAGCAATCATTCGAAGCACGTGCATTTTAAAAAGTCTATCACGTGCAGTATGACGGGAAATTAATATGCATATCTCCTATTGTAATGGTCATACGTGGCTACTTTGTCCATCAAGCAATCATTCGAAGCACGTGCATTTTAAAAAGTCTATCACGTGCAGTATGACATCAGCATTACTCGCGATGGTATTTTTCGGGTTCAATAATGACGGTATTATGTCATGGTCCATGTCACACTCTTCACCTAGACAAAGTAATTCTCCAAATGAAATTCAAAGTCCCGCCAGGCTTTGCAAGTGCAGAGAAGGATAATGTGATAAACCACTCAATCTGTGTTACCGCAGAATGAAAGTAGGTTTGTTTTTTTTTTTTATATTTGCAGCCGATTCTTTTGTCGTAACGAGCAAACCCGCAGTAGATGATCCCAGATACAATGTGATGAAGCTTCACACCAGAAGTACGCAGTTTGCTTTCAGAGTGCAGTCGTGCAAATCAGCTATAGTCGGGTTATTCGCCCTTTCTGATCAAAACCCCATCGTGGAAATCCAAATTGGATATCAAAACAAGTATTCCCGCATTTGTGACAACCGGACCATTCCTTATAAAGTTGTCTCGGAAGCAAAAACACCCGGCATTCTCAGCTGCACGGAAAGTCGTCCTTTCTGGGTAACGTGGGAACAAGCAATCGTCAGAGTCGGTCAGGGGGAACTTGGACAAAACATGATTTTAGAGTGGCAACCAAAAAATAAAACACTGCCAATAGCCCGGGTTGGAATAGCTACTTCGGAAGGGTCAATTGGTGAATGGGAAGTCAGCGAACAAGGAGGTAAGTATAACTGCAGGATGGTCGATCGGTGACAGGGGGTCGGAAGTGAAAGAAGCATCAAGTGGACTTATAAAGGCTGTACATTTCAAATAGATGTGGACATATTTGACATCTCTGCAGTGCAAAGAAATGTATTTATTCTTTTCTTTATTGAGCGTGGAAAAAGAACTTTAGGATGGTCAATCGGTGACCGGGGGTCGGGGGTGAAAGAAGTATCAAGTGGACTGAAGTCTGTACATTTCAAATAGCTGTGGACATATTTAATATTTCTGGAGTGCAGAGAAATGTATTCCTTTTGTTCTTTATTGATCCTGGAAAACGAAACGCGTACAATTATTTTGACGTGCATAATTGCATCAATTGCTGGAAATGTGCGCGAAAAACTGACTGTTCATACTCGATATAAGCAAATAGTGTGATGCGCTATGGCACCATATGTTTGAAGGTGAACATGGCAGTGTACGCGCGTGTCAGTTTGCGTTAAAATACAAAGGGTGAGGCACGAGTCGCCCTGTCTGGACTAATAAAGTGTAGTGGGATGAAACGTCGGGGAAATGGATTTTGGGGGACAAAACTCTCGGTGGCCGCTTAACAACCAACGTTTCAAAATAAATGCGAAAAAGTTGAGATAACAAAAATTAGCAAGGAGGATAGAGCAATAAGTGAACCAAACAACTTAAAACATAAAGCGTGGGAGCCTAGTTGGACATCTTACTATCAACTCTGTCAGGTATAAAATTGCCAGCTTTTATCAAATTTTGAAGGACAATATTCTTGACATTGTCATACTTGCTGAAACCAAAATAGATGACCCTTTAACATCTGGCTAAATTTTCAACTTCATCTCGAAAAGCCTCTCTCAGGTTGTGCTTAAAACTCGTTAAAATGTGCATTGTGGAAGGGTCACACACAGTCATTCACCAGATGGTGATACTGTGGATCTCTGATTTTTAGCTCAGCTGACTTGTCAGTCAGCCGAGGTTATGTGGTGGTTAGCCACCCGTTGTCCGCCAGCGTTCACAATTCACATTTTCGACTTCTTCTCTAAAACCGTCAGCCATATCCACTTCAAACGTGGTGGCAATGTACCTTGGGTATGTCTCTATAAATTTGTTCAAATTGTCATGCTCCAAGGATTTTTGGATTTTTCATGAATTTATTGTTAATGTTTGGGCCACACTGAGGCAGCAGATGAGTGACCTTGACTTGTTGCCAGAATCTCATCCACATAGCGCTGGCCTGCGTGGATGAGATCTTGCCAACAATGTTTCCAGCAATATATATATATATATATATATATATATATATATATATATATATATGTATATATCACGAGTCCCATTTACCAAGATAAGTTCTGTTCTTGTCATCACGATTGCCCCCACAGCATGATGCTGCCTTCTCCATATCGGTCTTGTTCCGTCATGCATCCATTCACAATTTTTTCTGAAGGCATACGTCGAACTCCTATCCTGCTGTCATGGAAATCGAGGCAAAATAGCGATTCACCCGACCACATCACATTCCTCCACTGATCTCTGCTCCAGTCAGCATGTTCCTGACAACACTGTATCCATGCAGCCTTTTGTGCAGGACCGAGAGGAATGCAGATGGCTAGGCAGTATGACCTTAATTTGGCTGCATGACACCAGTGTCCTGTTACCGGTACCTAATAGGAAAGCATGTATATGTATTTGTAACGTAATGATCCCATATGGCAGCACAAGTCGGCAGATGTCAGGCAAGGAGAGAACAGGTGACTGCATGCGTTTTCTTCTGAGAAAAGAATTATGTTTACTTCAGCACCCCAGCAATTGTGCTTTCTCACCAGTTTCACCAACACAAACTACCCATCTTCAATCAGCATGATGTATTCCATTTTAAAAGGTGTTTATGGAATCGTTCAAAATAACCAAGCAGTCAATTCATTTTCTTTCCATATTAAAAACAATGAATGGCCATTACCACAGCAAAGGTACCATGTTAATTGGACCATGTCCATACACGTACCCTGACCATACAAGTCACACCATCTCTTTACAATATGAGTCTCACCTAGTGTTTTAGTTATGATTGAAGGACCCTTTAGGTGTTTCAACAGAACCACTCACACCTACAAATAAATGTGAATGGTGAGCACTTTGACCTCAACACACAATTCCAAACAGGTTCAGATATGGCATAATAGGAGGTGTTAGCTACGTAACATTACCTCTCAACCACCATTTGCCTATATCTCTGTGCCTGAGTCAAACGCCCATGAAATTGAGTCGAGGTTGCTCACTTGATACTAGAAAACCTGACAGTCCTATTGCGCCATCTCTAGGTTCCGATGGAACTGGGGGTAACTCCCGGTGTGCATACTTCCAGTATCATCCTTCCTCTTTTGGGCGCCATTACTGGCTTGCTTGTTCAAGTTGGGAACTCCATGAACTTTTGTTCACCTTCTCTGTGCTTTGTGCGCTTTCCCTTCTGCAGAAAATCTTTTCTCAGCAGTCGGGGACCCTTTGGAGACTTAGCTGATTTCTGATCTGTGGATACCACATAAATCATTGGGAGTAGAGCTGGTCATTTGGCATGAAACTTAACTTTTCAAGATGGCGTCTCTACGTACAGATTGCAGAGAGAGGGAGGAAATTGCCTGCCGGGCAATTCTTGTTTGGCAGCATCTATGGAATTTATTTTCTAAGCTTTCTTGGAGATGTTTATTGCTTTATTTGACCTATGGATGCCAGTGGGAAAAGTTGAACCAGGATTGATAGGTAGTGGCATGATTCTTTTCTTTTCCAACTTGGCGTTTTGGCGGGTTAAATCGCAGACAGAGAGAAGGCGGTTAGCATGCTGTGGTTTAGAGACCAGTTCTCTTTGCCCTTGTCAGGTCAATTGACAGAAGTAGGACTCACATAGCCACTTCAGGTTTCGAGACCACCTCTCTTTGCACTTGTCAAGTGAAAAGTAGGACTCACATGGCCACTTCATGGCACCTGGATCATGATCATTACTTTGGTTGTCACTTAACGTGACATCATGTGTTCTCTGAATACACCAATGGGTTTTGTTTTAGGTTGGAAGATGACACTTGTCCTCTTCCTGGATCTATAGTCGCAAGTCGCTTTGCAAATGATCACCTCAGGGGGAGCTCTAGCATTGGACACTACCTTGGTGGTGACCTAACTCCCTGCTCACTAATCCAGGATTCAGTCTTGGAGGCTTCTTCTTGGACCCAGATGTATTGATCTGATCCACGAACTGTCTTCCATGCTGTGGTTCTTTGGAGTTTTCTTCGAAGAAGTCAGCCAAGTGGTGACTGAAGCTGTTGAGTTCTTGGTCCTCCGGATCCAAGCGCTGGGAGCAGAAGTCTCGCAAACTGGTACATCCTGCATGGGAACCTTTGGCCAGTACGAGTGCACAGGTCTGGTTGTTCAGGCTGTAAGTCTGAGAAGTAGGGGAAGCCTCCGCCTGCTTGACCAGTCTGAGCACTCAGATCATAGGTGCAAGATGTCTGGAAAACCACTGGTTCCTCTATGGGGCCCCTCCTGCCAGCAGATTTCTGAGTTGGTGGCAGCTGTGGTCCCTGTAATGAGTCTTCAAGAATGAAGACCTTCAGGTTTCCATTTGGGTTTTCCAGAACATGGGCTAGTGCAAGTGCTTGGGTCTGGGATCTCAGACTCTAAGTCTGAGAAGTACGAGAAGACTCTGGCACCTCAGCTGGTCTGAGCACTTGGGTCTAAGCATGCAGATCGTAAGGCCAGGAGGTCCAAAAGACCACCCATGCCTAAGCAAACTTTCCAAGCTCCCAACTCCTGGGGCTTGGATCCTGAGCCAATGCAGTGAGAGGTAAAAGAAAGACACAGGTCTGTAGGGGTGCCTTCAACAGCTAGTGGGCCATGGGCTGTGGTGGTGTTGGCACTTACAGTGGCCCAGGTGACCCCTTCTGCTTCCCCATCAGCAGTGTCGGCCTTGGTGGTCAGAGCAATGCTTCACCCATTCCTGCTATCACTGGAGCTGAGTCAAAGTGAAGTGGCTTGCTGCTTCTGCCTTGAGTCAGCTCTTGGGGCCCCTCATGCCAGCAGATTTCTAAGTCTGTGGCTAAGGTTGCTGTAAGGAGTCTCCAGGAATGAAGACCTTCTGGGTTTCCATTCAGGTATTCTGAAGCTCAGGTCCAGGTACTCTGATCATAAGTCCAGAAGGTCCGGGAGACCACTGGCTCTTCAGCAAACTTCCTGAGCTCTTCAACTTTGGAGGCTCGGTCCATTAGCCATGACAGTGGAGATAGAGGGAAGACACCCTGGTCTGTAGGGGTGCTTTCTGTCATTAGTGGGCCAGTGGTGTTGGCACCTATAGTGGCCTGGGTGACACCTTTAGCCGACCACAAAGGCCAACACTGCTGGGGGGGGGGCCCCAGCAGTGTTGGCCTTTGTGGTCGGAGACTCTGTCCTCCCCTGCTCTCGCCATCACTGCAGCTGAGTCCAAGCAGACTGTGTTGTTGGAACAGTTCACTGCTCCTGCCTTGAGTCAGCTCTCTTTCTTGGCACTGAGATTTTCAGGGCCACTTCTGCCAGCAGATTTCTGAGTCAGCAGCAGCCCTGATCCCTCAAACAAGTCTCCGAGAATGGAGACCTTTAGGTTTCCATACGGGTATTCTGGAACGTCGGCCAGTCCAAATGCTTGGATCATAAGTTCAGGACATTCAGAGAACCAGGGAGAGCACACCCACCAGCAGTGTTAGCTTCTATGGTCAGAGACTTTGCTTCCTCTGCTCCTGTTATTACTGCAGCTGAGTCAGAGCAGACTCTGTTGGTGAAGCAGCTTGCTACTTCTGCTTTGAGTTGGTTCTGTCTTGGCACTGAGACTCTCTCAGGCCCCCTCCTGCCAGCAGATTTCTCAGTCCACCACAGCTGTGGTCCCTCAAACTAGTCTCCCGGAGGCCTAGCAGTATCCCTTCAGCCAGCAGACATCTTGTGAGCAGCTGCTGAGACCACTGCACAAGGTGCATCAGAACATCCACTCTCTAGCCCCACATGGGTTAAGCAGGCTAATGTGCAGTTTGAGGCTGAGGTGACTTCTGTGGAAGTCCTTGGTACCCCAGCACAGGGCATGGTGACATGGATGCATCCACTGCCATGCCTCTTATGCCCACAACAGCTGAGCAAGTCTGCAACCATGAGGGCTGCAGAACAACCTTCTGCACCCATGAACATGACTTCTGCTCCCCTGACGGGCTTTGACCACGTCTAGGCACTCATTCAGAACCTGGTTGGTGACCATGTGCAGTCCCGTCAGTTTGGGTACTTCCCAGACTGTATCTACTTGTCTCTGGGTTCATGCTCCCTCTGGGACACAATGCCCTAGGAGAGCGAACAGTGCTCAGGGAAGGGCAAGCCTTCAGGTAAAGGCAAGAAGACGGGAAAGTTTCTACATTCCTGACTCTTGTATGCTGTCTCAGGATTGTCAACCATCACACAGACAATTAATTCATCCTCAACATCCAGAGACATGGCTATATGCTGCCTTTTGGAGAAGACAGGCCTCTGTTAGGCTGAGAACCAGGGTGATTCTAATCACCCACCACGGAACCCAAAGCATCGACCTTCCTAGAGGCACTGCACATGCTTTGGAGCACATAGAGCCAGTTGAGGATCACAGTAGTCCTGGCTTTTACAACTTTCTCTTCCTGGTCGTCAAGTGGGATGGAGGATGGCACCAGATCATAGATCTGTCAATGCTGAACACCTTCCTGGAAGTCTGGTCCTTTTGGGTGGAGTACTTTCAGTCAGTGCCAGCAGCCTTACAGCCCATGGATTGGGGTCTCTGGATCTAGGAGATGCATTCTTCCACATGCCAATTGTGGAGACTTCACGGAAGTATCTGCGATTCGAATTGCAGGCCAAATTTACCAGTTCAGGTGTCCGCATTCAGCCTTGCTGCAGCACCACTAGGTGTTCACAGACAGTTGCTGCTTACCTGCAATGGTCAGCTGTTCAAATTCATGTGTATCTGTAAGACTGGCTTATCTGAGCGCTTTGGCACCTGGATTTGCAGTGTCAAACACAGACTGTTCTGAAATTTTGCCAGCGTTTCAGCCTGATAGTGAACCTATTCAAGTCTTCAGCCAGCAGACTTTCATCTTCTTGGGCATACAGTTTGTCCTGGTTGCCCACATCTGTAGCCCTTTGGACGATAGGTGTGAGAGATGTAAGTCACTGCTCAGAGTCTCCTACACTGGCATGGTTTGCTCATCGCAACATAGGCTGCTCTGGTGGGCTCCCTATCCTTGATGGACTCCCAGGTCCCACTCGGTTGCCTCCACTGTCACCCTTTGCAGCATGCTGTGTGGGGCAGATGGTCGAGAGACCAGGGGTATCCGGCCCCATTCTTCTGTGGTGGACTCTAAGGGAGAACGTCATGAAGGGACAAATGTTGATGCCTTTCAGGACCAGCTCACCATTTACACAGACTCTACTTAGTCCAGGTAGACAGCCCATGTGGAGAGCCGGACAGCATTGGGCCTTTGCCCCATGTCCTTCTTGTCTCAGGATATTAGGTGGTGGGAGCTGATACACTTAGTGCTTCTCCACTTCCCGGACCTTGTGGAGCTCATCCCGAGATTTCAAGAAGCCCTGGCCAAGCAAGAGGTAAGTAGAATAAGATAAAATCATAATACAATTATTATTACTTAAAATCATCTAAAACCTGACAGAGGAAAATGAATAAAAAATGCCATTATCATTTGACTCCCTTTTTGTTAAAAAACAACTGAGATTATATTCTCATAGACATATAATGCAATGCACCTTTTTCACTTTTCTGTTTTAGATAATTTCAGTTGGAGTTATATTTCTGACAAAGTTTGTATCTCAGCATCTCCATTTATTTCCAATACTGGCCTCCTGGAATCTATTATTCCTTGTTTCCAATCCCGTTTACTCTTTTTCTCGGGTTGGCTTGCTGCTTCTTTCTGTGTTTTGACATATATTCTGCGACTACCTATACATTTCTGTCATCTTTCAATGTGCCTTTAGCTTGTTCTACAATCTGACCTACAAGCCTGACTAGAGAAATAAGAGATTTGGACCAGTCCTCCTTGTTTCTGATATACTCTGTCGTCATAGCAATACAGTCTTGAAGCTTGTTTTGAATAGGATCACATGTACAACTCTACTTCTCTACTTTCATGTATGGCTCATAAACGTTTTGCATCAACACTATGACACGGAGATTATGATGATGGCTGTGGTAAATAAATCTGCAATTCTTGTATCTTTCCTAACTTGACGCATCAGATCATCAAACACCACCACATCCAAATTCGGTGGTATACCTTTGTTGAATTAATTGCAGGTATATCTCTGCTTATTTTAACAGTGGCTTTCATTGCCCATAACACCAAATTATTGTGTAGGGATACTGGCTACATCAGGCTCCCTCTTTCACAACTCTCTTGGAAAAACTGATTTACCCAAGTCTGTTGTAGCAGAAGTGAAAATGCTGAAGGGATCTATCAATTTATTTTGTTTTTGTAATGCCATCCTTGGCTATTGGTCAAGCAGCGCATGATGGTCATCCATGATGATGTGATTTGCATCTGGAGCGGAGACATGTTCAGAGGGTTGAAATGAATGGAATGCACTCAGTTCTTCAGAACCACATGAAATGGTTTGATATTTGGTTCCACTTCATCATTGTCAGACCTGCTTAATTTCTTTTCACACAATTTACATGAGAATGCCATTTTGCATAGTTGTTACCCCTGTATTACTGGAGGTTGTTAGGCTGCTCCACTTATAGGTTCCTTGAGCATGAGAAGAAGAGGGAGACAGCAGAGGCAGGAAGAAATATGACAAAGTATGAGGAGGAGAGGAGAAAGAGGGAGGAATGGGGTCATTACACCACGTTTGTGAACTAAACCACCGTGCATCTTCTGTGTCTGACCAGCAAATAAACTTACATTCACACATGCTCACCTTTATACAGAAAACAATGACAAGCAACTCAACGGACATATTTTAATGTTTCAGAAAGAAATGATATGTCTTGAGTATTTTAATGATCTTTTATGATAATCATGTACGCAGTGTGATTCACACAGTGCATATGTTACTGTACCACAGCTTGAGTATTTTCAGTCACCAGTCACAAACCTCCACCTCATCATCTTGAGGTGGATTTAGGTACATGGGTCTTTCTCTCAACTTGAGGCATACTTCATCAAAGAGGCTGTCAAAAATCTTCACGCAGGTCTTTGACCTCCTTGAGGTCTTGCAACAATTCATCTGCCAAGGTGCTGGAGATAAGTGCTTTAGACAATAGGTCAACATTATATAAGAGTCATAGCATATAAGCATGTTGTGACTTGTATGTTCAGTATACAGTTATGCACATGGTCAGTCATCATTGTACCTTCGCTGTGATCATGACCATTCACAGATTTTAAAATGGGAGAAAAAAATCGATTGACTACTGTGCTGTTTTGAACTTTTCTATACACACCTATCAAATTGCAACACACGCTGAAAACGGGATTTGTGTTGGTGAAACGGTCTGAAGGCATTGTGGTTAGAGTGCTTAAGTAAACATAATTCTTTTCGCACAAGTAAAACGCATGCAGGCACCTATTTCTTCTTTGTCTGACATGTTTCAACTTGTGCTGCGTCGGTGGACCTTGGGTAGATTAACCACTATATGCCCCAACATATCCATTACCTATGTTAAAAACCATTTTTCGTGATTACGTCATTGGTACTATGTGCTCCAATACACTACTTCTCATCCATGCCACCCCTCCTAGTTCACAAGAAATGAGTCTAGACCTGACACATTTTATCCCACCAAGCAATAGGTCCTTCCCAAACTCATATATCTGGTGTCAAATGGTAGATACTTAATTAATATAAGCTGCCATCAAAGGTGATAACCACAGTATGGTGTATTGTAGTGGAAAACTTACATTAAGATTGATAATTTTCAGCCCACCCTGCATTGGTGGTCCATGCTAGGCCCAATTGATGAGGTTCTATCACATGTCCCCATGCATGGCCTAATCATAGGAAATGAAAAGTCTTCAAAATGTATTAAAAGTTACAATGTTTGCCTGAAATGTTTGACTTTAATCAACCATCTGTATTTACTATATACATAAACACCATGGTCTGCTTTAAACTGGGGCCATAGATACATCCCAAATATCAGCATATTTTGCATGGTTAGATCATGATTTTGATCTGAACATACTAATGTCAGCATTTGTCACAACTTTTATCAATTTACATACATTCACAATGGGAAATATTGCCCAGAATACTCCAAAGGGTGGTTATTTACAAGTTTACAAGACAACTCCTTTGGTTCTTGGCTCAAAATGGCCACCATTCAGCACACCAGATCGAGGTTGCAGGTTACACTGTTTGGACTTAATTGACCTAGAATCCTATCGTCTGGCTGACTGGTACCGTAGCACAGCCAAAATTTATATTCTGTAATCTAATCTTAGGTGATGCCCTCACCGTATACAGTGGAGACAACAATGACAACACGCCATTCTGGGTAGGGGTTCCCAACAGCGACTACATGTTGTTTGGTATCCTGGCCTGTAAGGATGCACTTATAAACCTCAGCAAGTATCCTGGGGTCAACACTATACTGACGTATCAAATTGAACTGGGAGTCGACAAGAAGACCCGCATCCGAAACTCTCCTGGGGGCAAAATTATGAAAGAACTCTCTACGCCAGATATCCTGGACTGCGCCAAGCCCAGGTATTTCTGGGTAACATGGACGAAAGGCCACGTGGTGGTGGGACGGGGTTCCGAAGTTGGCACCTTCAGGTTGCTGGACTGGCAGGACCCACAACCTCAAGGCGTCAGTTCAGTCAGCTTCAACACCATGAAAGGCACTAATGGCAGGTGGGAACTTTCAAGGAGAACAGGTTTGTGCATGTATAAACGTTGATTCTTGTTTTCTGGGGAAAATATCAGTAGAATAGGAGAGGTCGCCATTAGCAGTTTTATGTACATTTGGCTGAACACACAGCCCAATACCAAATTTCTTGCGGGCTAGAAGTGTGTATTCCCATAAGATTCTATGTTAAAGTAACCTCCAAAACGTTGAATAGTTTTGCTGCAAAAGTTATCAAATTAACAGAAGTACTTCACCAACATACAACTATTTACCACAAGAAATTGGTGTTTCTATGGGTGGAGGGGTTTAAAAGTACCTTAGGTGCAAGTTACAGTGTAAACTAATGGAAATACACATACCTAGCCCACCTGGGTACAGAGCCCTCTGCTGAGAACCCACATGAACCGATTGATCTTGACCTTACCTATCAATAGTCTGATCCTCAGACGAACACACGTGTAAACAGTTTTCAAATAACTATGTTTAAACCAACCCTGTCAGAGGGATTACTTACGAAATATCACTCCAAAAAGGGAAAGAATGTGAATACAAGAAGTAAAACACCATTGTCTTTTTGAGTTAGAGCACAGCTCTGTTCAAGTTGCCTATACTGGGCTTTTAATGGTAACAGAAGCAGACATTTTGTACAAGGCAAACTTGTTTTTGCAACGACGATGCTGGTTCATGGGCTTAGTGTGCTTCCTATGAATCCATATTGTAACGTATGCTCATTTCCCAAATGGGCTGCGATAGGATAGGTTTTATGTTTATATTGGGCCCGATATTGTATTGAAGGAGATTCATACCGGGTTCAAACACCAAAAGGATATAACTACACCCATATATGGTGGATTCCTGAACAAGACGTTGCCGAATTAACCGTGGAAACCAATGGGGAGGTGAGAATATTGTTGGCACAGAAACTTGGACGAGTGGCTAAAGATGACTATGAAATTGTCCTCTGTGAAGCGGGTGATAAAATGTAAGTGGTGCATTCAGTAGCATATGTTACGACTTTTATGAAGCAAGTTTTGTTGTATGAAGATTTGGCACGAACATTGTGACATCCATTTGTTAAGGACATCGTCCAATGCAACGAGTTGATGATTATCGAACACATCAAATTGGTCAATCCATTTTTGTCTTTTTAATGAAACATTTTGCCGCAATCTGGTGCCAGATGCTAGTGCACTTTTTGCGCGAAAATCAAACAGCATTTTCATTCATTCATTTTATTTATTTTTTTACTTTTATTTTATTTTATTTTATTCTATTCTATTCTATTGTATTGGGGGGGGGAGGGTCTTATTACGCATGCAGTATACACCGCGCCAGTTCAGGTGTAGGGAATCATTTCGAAAGAACACACCACAGGGGTCTATAATTTCAGCTATAATCTCAATGCATGTCTTGTGTGGAAGAACTCTACCAGTAATTGTATTACAGTAAACTCTTTCAATTTATTGGGTGAGCGATACCTCCCTGGAAGGTCTCAATTTAGGCAAAAGTGTAATTTGGTAATACATACTTGAATCCGTCTGACGACTCTATGTCAAAAAGCTGTAGCATAGGACAGAAACTGAACTGTTTGGATGAAATCTGCTCTGTAAATTGTATAAATACTTGTGATGCATGTTGCTTGTATCGACAGACTCGGTGCAGGCTCAAAGTATTTAGGAGCAGAATTGGGTCACTTCGCAGGCAGTGATGTGCGCGGGAGATAAGATAACAGTTACAGCAAAAAGGCAATAGTTTGGCTATAGGCTGTTCTTAATGTTCTCACTAGACCAGTAATGGCATCTTTAGATGCTTTATAGTCATATAAATTTTGATGTTTTACCAAATGTTTACGCAACCTATTTTGAGAGTTCTCACTGATGGAGCTGGCTGTATTTTAGAAGACTCCGCGGGGATATGATTCCACTTTACAAATAATTCCATAATATGTACGATATAGACTGCAATTGTATGCTTCCCTGCCATAGAAGTAGTGGCAGTGACTGTCATAATTCATTTTTGTAGTAATTTTGATGTTCTTTTTGTATTCATTGAATCAGATCAGACTCCTTAACTCTCGATGAATTCCATACAGAATATGCATACTCCAGCCGAGGTCTAACTAGGCCTTTGTATATGTAATTAAATGTTGATTTATCAATGTAACTGAAGATTCTTCCGGAAGATCATTAATATATATCAAAAACAACAAGGGTCCAAGCACACTGCCTTGTGGAACACTACTGCTCACTTTTGCCCTAGTAGAGAGGCTATAATTTACACATATCGTATGTTTCCTGTTTGTTGAGAAGTCTTTCGCCACCCACTTAAATCTCCAGTGATACTTTAACTCTCGATCTTTTTTAAAAGTCGTATGTCAGGTACTTTATCAAATGCTTTCTGGAAATCGCAAAACCGAATATCCACGCACTCATCATTTTTTTTTTATCTATATTTGTCCTCTCTTTTAAACTCTCTCATAACTGGGTCATTGTAGATCTACCGGGTAGAAAACCTTGTTGGTGGGCTGAGAAAAATATATGACACTTCATATAAGATAAATGGACTCAGTTTATTTAAACATAACCCCACAGGTCAGCAATATATCGTGGCAACATCCAATTGGTCGTGAAAGACACAGAATATTTGTGCAGTATCACCGCTGCGATACCTCTCTGGATCGCCTATCGTAACAAGGAGATACAAGTAGGCCATGGCAAGCTGTTTTCCGGTACTCTGCTGATGGTCGGCAAAGACCTCGACCCTGCCCCAGTCCGTGCCGTCAGCGTCTGCTCCATGTCATACATTTTTGACGCAATCTGGGAGATACCTCAGACTTATAGTAAGTTCGTAGAAAATATGTTACATTTCATACTTCATGACATGCTTATTATCACAGCCCTCTTAAGACAGAGACAATGCACATAGAGTACGGCTCTGACTAATCGAAGCAACGAGTCGAGTTGTCACATAAGTTATTTCCACATTTTATTCAGAATTTAACAGGCAGAGGGGGAATATCGTGTAAAAAAAATACACACTTGCATTTATGAGAAATGGCGACAGTCGGCGATAATTGTATTAAATATAACTCTCTGCAAAAGAATCGGAAGAGTGTAAAAATGTATGTACTAGGCCTGATTGTCTCAGGAAGAACAAATATATCTTTTTATTTGCATTTCAAGAAATGATATATTGTACATGTTTTGTTGGATTTAGTGAAGCAATGTTTTGAGACAAGAGTCTCATCCCTTTAGTGGTTGCATGTGAACAATACGATACTCAGGTGTTATTGGTATTATCCTCTGGAGAAAAAAGGAATGCTCCCATTGGTTTCACATGGGGTGTTACGAATGTGAATTTCCGTAGCAAAGATGATGCACAATTATGGAGTTGCGTAACATGGCCAGAAAGTCAAGTCTAAGGTCCAGCGCAGAATAAGAAAATGTTGGCATGAAACTGAAATAAGGCCGGAATAAGAAAAAAAAGGTTATGATGTCCCTTAAGTATTTAGCTGCACATGGGGTTCAAGTGCCCGCTGCAAGCACAGGAGACATCAGTGACAGTTCAATATGTCTCGATGTAGGGATTATGGATGTCCTTAGCCTTTGTTTTACTATTTGTGACCGACTGATTGGGAAATACGTTTTGCTTCATCATGAAAAAGTTATCCGATTGAAACAAATTTGAGCCCTGGGATGCATTACAAGACATTGGTTGACTAACCAGGTTTTTGCGGGTCACCTATATATCAGTTTTTCTGACCTATTATCTGACCACAACGTCATATGCGTACCCTATAACCAAATTTGCTGCCTTGTATGTTTAAAATGACAGAACGGCTTTTGCGTCTGACTGTGCACATCACTACTTCCTAAGTATAGATTAAGTGCGAAAACTGAAGGATGTAACACCATGAGCCTCGTGAGGTACACCCCTCAAAAACCTTGGCTTTCGTGGTGTCTCTCTTTTATTGGTTACTTTAGAATGCGAGATGAAATCAGAGAAAAAGTCTTTCCTTTCAAAAGGTTTGCAAATTTTGAAAGAGAAAAAGCAAGGTTCATCTGACTGTTTCTGAAGTGAAAAATCTAAGATTCTCCTTCTTTAGTGACACATACAATCACAGATCTTCATACACGAAGCCAACCCATCACTTATCAGAGATACTTGGTCTCAGAATCAAAGCCGTTTCCTTGATTTTGTATTTGCAAAATTTAGTAAATATTCAATGCTACACGTGGTTTTGTTTCTACTGTATTTGAAAGTTACCTTTACCTTTGTTAACGTGAAAAACTTTCAATTTGTGATTACCAAGAATTATTACAATTGAAGTATTTGACTTTCTTAATATATGAAAAATTTTCCATCTGTGATTACCAAGAATTGTTTTGACTTGATTAACAGATAACTGCAATATATATATATATATATATGTATATGTCGTATTGCATAATGTATGGGCCAAGATGTGAAACTTTTGAGAAAAGTTATTTTTCGAAGAACTTTTGATGAATCATCAGAAAACTTGCCTGAAATGTCAGTCCGGGTAAAAGATGAAAACGCGTTGTAATTTGGTGGCGCCATCTACAGTATTACGAAAGGTAGGGATCAAAATGTGTAGAATAAAAAATATTAAATTCAATATGTTGAGACAGAACAAGGCTTATGATACCAAATGTGCCACAGATGTGCATCATATGTATAAGTTTTATATTGCATAATATGAATGACTTTGACCCACTTTCTCAAGGTCACACAAGGTATACATTTCAGGAAATGTTTTTTTATGTTTTTTGGGGTTTTTTTTTTTTTTTTGTTTTTGTTTTGTTTTGTTCGTTTGTTTTGTTTTGTTTTGTTTTTTTCTTATGGTCATTACGTCAGAACTTGTGGACATGTATCAATATATCATTTCCGGAACATTATACAGACAAAATTCCATTACGTGTGGAGTCGCTGTGGCGCCACTGGTGGTATTCAGTGGAACTAGCATCATAGGTATTAAAAGTACAATAAATTCATAATTTTAATTACAAATTGAGATGGAACTTTTAAATTTACATCAAGTATGCGTCAGGCCAATGATCAAATTTCACAAAATTTTGTATGATCTGAACCTTTTTCCAAATAAAAAGGCTGTCAGTACTAAATGAGCCACACATGTGTATCATATATAGAAGTTTGATATTGCATCATAGGGCTGACCTTGACCTGGTTTCAAAAGGTCATGGATGGAATACTTTTCAAGAAATGACCTATTCTTAGGGTTATTACGTCTAAACTTGTGCACATATATCCATATAACGTAACTAGAATATTTTTTAGACAAAAGTCAATGACGCGTGGATCCATGGTGGCGCCACATGTGCTATAAGTGGGACCAGCACCATCAGTATTAAAAGTACATTAAATTTATAATTTCCTTATGAATTCAGATGGAACTTCTAAATCTGCACCAAATTTGCGTGTGGTCAATGATCAAATTTGTAGTAAAGTAAAAGGCACTAAATTTGACATGTTGGAAATGAGAAGGCCAACTATACCAAATGTATTATAAATGTGTCTCACGTTTCATATTGCATGGTAAGAGTGACCTTAGCCTACTTTCTCAAGATCACAGAGGAATGCATATCGGGAAATGATTTCATTGTGATGCCTGTAACGTCATAAATTGAGACGGAACTGCAAAACGTACTACTAATTATGTTTTATGGCCAATGGTCAATATATATGTGTATATATATTCCTGTGAGTGTAAACATAATCACTTTCCGGAAAGTAAGGTAGTTGTTGGTGATTATCATTTTTGAAAAATGGTAACGTGGTAAGAAAATAGGCTTTACACTGATAAGTCTCGAATTCTCCCAGATTGACTTTCTCTGTTGTAGCCCGTGCTATGACCGTGGTAACGCCCTACCGGATCGACCCCTTATTGGACATGTTCCACATTCAAGTGTCAGACAAGAAAAATTTCGTATTCCAAGTAAAAGCGTGTGAGAGTGTTCGCCTGCGTTTGTTCATACAAGGCGAGGCAGCCACCAGTTTGGCGGTGGGATGGGTATTTCTGGGTATCGACGGGAATACGGCCAGTAGTGTGGCAGCAGGCTTGGCAGAAGAAGAAGTGAGGACGTACAACCTGTTGAACTGTAATGAATTCAGAGCCTTCTGGGTTTCGTGGGCATCAGGAGAGCTGGCAGTTGGTAGAGGTCCTGATCCCCTTCAGGGAAGGATAATATCTATTGACTTGCCCCAACACGAGTTCGTGAACTCCATTGCGCTTGGAAAAGTGGCTAGGGATAGCGCTATGTGGATGATTGGATCAATGGGTGGTGAGAGACGTCATTTTAGCTCATTAGCCGACTTTTCATTCTGCTGAGCTTATTGTATGAGTCTTCGATGTTGTCGTCCGTCCGCAATTTGTCCATCCGTCAACAGTTCACACTTTCAACTTTTTCTTTAAAACCGTTTGCCAGATCAACTTCAAACTTGGTGGAGATCTACCTTGATGTATCCCTTTACCAAATTGTTCAAATGGTCGTGCCTTAGCGATTTTTATTATTATTTTTTTTTGTTTTAATGATTTTTTGGGGTGGGTTGGGTGGGGGGTCTTTTTATTTTGCGAACATGGTTGAGATATGTTGGGTACTTTTGAACTTTTGCGATGACTTCACGTCCTCGCTAAGATATCGAGTATGAACAGCCTTCGGCAAAAGGGGCGACACATGCAAAGACCGCTGCACTTATTGCTGAAATTGTGAAAATAGGGAGTAAAAGACAGTTCTTGGACTTATCACTGTATGACAGATATAAATGTCAATAGTGGACTGTAACAAAGTGGCTCAGATTTCACTTATTTGTGAATTCGTTTGTTGTTTCAGCAATAGTCACGAGATTTTGTGTGGCATATCTGGTTTCCGCACAGGGACTACCTTGAACCGTGCCAGAAGCCATTGCTCATAACAAAGTTGTCATGGTTGGCCAACCCAAATCTGTATTGCGGAGGGCAGGGGAAAAGGGCGTGAACGAGAACCGATAAAGTTCATTTAACACAAGATATGATTTTAATATATGCCTGTCTTGGAAGTTTCTCTTCTTTTTCTTTTTCTTCTTTTTTCCGCCACTATAACGCAAAAGGTGAGAGAGCACTCCTCAGCCGCTACCTGCAAAAGCGGTTTTTATAGCAGACGGGAGCTATCGAGTCAAGAAAAACGTCAGCCTTATTTTTTGTTTTTAAAAAAAGCCAATTAAAGTGCTCCTGACGTAATTCTGATAGCAAGTACACCAGCATTATGAGGGTGTTTTTATGCAATGTTTTCGCAAGTATTTTGCTTAATATATTTGCGCTTTAAGAATTGTTTTGCTTGTATTTTTGCGCGCCATGGACATGCATGTTGTAAAGAACCGAGATGCAATTACTGTTGACTGACGGCACACCTCTTTAGTGCCCAAGGCTGCGTGACCAGGTTTCGGAATGGCCTCTGTTGATGACTTTTGATGAGGACAAGCATAGATTTCTACATTAACACTCCATGACACAAGTAAGTGATGATCTTGGCCGAACAATGTTCTTCGTTGGGCGACAATACTCTGAATCCATGTTTTATAACGAATCTGTAAATCCGTGTACTTGTCGCATAATGCAAGTATTCCAGTTGATTGCCATGTAAGGCAATGGGGGATGCAGCGTTAAGTAACATTAATGACGACTTCTCCAAAAACCAGGGACTGGATGCAACGTTAAGTAACATTAATGACGACTTCTCCAAAAACCAGGGACTGGATTCATATGAAACTCAGTGGGGTGTACTTTGGATGGGCCTTTACCAGGTTTGCCCAAATGGTCCCTAGACTTAAATTTGTCCAACAGGTGACGCTGCGGGTTTTTTTTTTTTTTTGTTGTTTTTTTGTTTTTTTTTTTTTTTTTTTTTGTTTTTGTTTTTTGTTTTTTTTTTTTTTTTGTTTTTGTTTTTTTTTTTCCTTTGGTTGTTGTTTTTTGGGGGGGTGTTTTTATGGTTTTTTGTTTTGTTTTTGTTTTTTTTTGTTTTTGTTTTTGTTTTTTTGTTTTTTTTGTTTTTTGTTTTTTTGTTTTTGAAAGGGGGTGTGCTTTGGGGTTTTTTCTGTGTTTGTTTTTCTTGTTTTTTGTAGTTTTTTTTTCTCTTTTTGTTTTTCTTTTTTTTTGTTTTTTTGTTTTGTTTTTGTTTTGTTTTTGTTTTTTTTTTTTTTTGTTTTTTTTTCTTGGGGGTGGTTTTTGATTTTGGAATGTTTTTTTCTTTTTCTTTTTTGGAGTTTTTTTTACTATTTTTGTTTATCTTTGGCAGTGTCTACTTATGCAAAACCGTCACTCAGATTGTGCTGAAGCTCAGTAAAAATGTACCCTGTCAAAGGGTCAAAGAAAGTTCACTGGGGTTTGATACCATGGATCTTTGATTCTTCATGAATTTGTCCACTCCGGTATTTGTCAATTAATGTGTACGTTGCTATTGATTTCGATGCAATGCATTTTTGATTATCGTTTTGTTTTTCAATTTATATTTTTGGTTTCTCCAAAGCATTCAAACAGACTCATTTAAAACTTGTGAGGATGTACTTTGGGTGGATCTACCAGGTTTCTTCAAAGGTCATGCTCCACTGATTTTGTAATTTGTTATGTTTTCTTCATTACTTGGCAAAATCTTTAAAAAAAGTCTTGGAATACACTGCTTGGCCAATTGCTTCAATCACTTTTAAGGACTCCTGGACCTTAATATGTTCAACAGGTGGTGCGGCGTTTTTTATTTTTGTTCTTTTGACATTGCGCTCATGCCGAATATCACAGGGCTGGTTATTGAATTGGACTGTTCATTTGTCATCTGAAAGAAAAACTATTTAGGCTAACAACTATTTCAGAAAGGACTTTCAGCATTGGACTAGCATTTCGATATTTGTGCGGGACAGTCTTCCAGGAAGGTGACCTTGCTCTAATTCCAGAGATCACGTGATCATTTGTGGATTCAAGGTCAGCTAAGCGCAGGACGTGACAATCCTCTTGTCGAAAATACATATATGGTTCATGTCTTAAGGATCAAATGATGGAATACAAAAAATATATACGCAATATTGCTTAGCTGTAGAACAAGTCAACAGCTTCCTATGCGTTTTGAGCGCAATGACAGCATGCCAAGGAAAGTAACTGAATGGACGTTTTTTACACCTGCAAGTACAAATCATGCTGATACCTGAATGAAAGGTCTTTGTATGAGTATATGAGAGTAGTGTAATGGTCTCTGTGCAGCCAACAATAAAAAAGTTATTAAAAATATATATGATATGAATTGTGAAACGTATCGGGACTTGTTTTGGGCCGGTAGAGTTAAATCAGACTTGGGAACGGTACTTTCTCTTGACAAAAGAAGGACTGATAAGTAAAGTTTTGTGAGCGTTTCTTCCTCTATGGAGGCATTTCACCTTGGTGACTTATAAGGGATTTTGTTCAGATATGTTTTTTTTCAAATTGACTTTTATTTGCGTTAGATATGTTTTCATTTTAACCAGACAATTATCTCAGGTCCGACCAATTCATGTACGATGAAGTTATTACCTTTACCTTTCTTCCATATGAAATTGCCCACAATGAATTTCCCAAAGACAGGTAACAAGTCTATACACATCTAATACAATGGAGGTTTCCTTTTGTCATCAAAAGAAGTCTTTACCTTCACCGCGAAACGGCCCTGGCGGGGATCGAGTGAACTCGACCCTCGCCAGGGCGTTTGGTGGCCCGGCTCATTCAAGCTCGACGCTATGACCGCTCCGTCATTTATTTTCATGATATCCATTAGCTAGTTTGTTTTATAAAGAATTAACTGAAAGGGGTTCTGAAACAAAACAGCAAACCTTTGTGATTAGCAATCAAAGAGTCAAAATGATGAAAAGTTTGGCCCCCAAGTTGCATTCTTTCTATTTGTCTTATCAGGTAACACGTTCAGCTTTAAAACAAGCGAGGCAACATCGGTGGATAAGGTGATCATGGCCAGCAATAACAACAGTACATTCAGAGTACAGGCCTGCAACAGCGCACATGTCTCATTTTTGTCCGTCATTGATCCAAATACCCTGGCCTTCAAACTTCAAATTGGGGACAACTCGAATTCTGAAACGTTTCTTACGTCCAATGATGGCAGTGTGTTGAAGAAAGTAAATACTCCAAATATTTTAAGCTGTAAGCAGTTCCGGTCATTCTGGGTAACCTGGAACTCTCAGAGTTTTGCTGTTGGATATGGAAGCACGTTCCAGCATCCTTTCTTATCCGTACCTTACGCAGCTTCACCGAACAAAGTTAAGGGCATTGGATTCAGTTCAGGAAGCGCGGCCTTTTGGGATTTGGAAAGACGGAAAGGTGAGACACAGCTTTGTTTATTATTAGCTTTAATTTATAAAATAGAATTTCTCATAATAAGGACGTGCCCTACGTTGTTAAAAAATTGATTGATAACATTGACGTTTAACTTACCGTGTCTATATCAGAAAGATAAAATGCAGGAACCTGTCGTCAGAGCACAGTTCGTGATATTGTGTTAGTGCGTCGGTACAACATTGCTTCCATTAATGTTGTACATATTAACACTGTAGTTCTAAAATAATCCAGTGACAAATTATCTTAGCTAAAGTGTTTTTACTTTTCATCAGTTCTTAATGTGTCTACATATCACGCGATCAAAGGGTTTGAAAGATACAGATTGGTGCAGTAAAAAAAGAAAACTAGGCAAATTATATTTATGGATCATGAATATTTTTCCCAGGTCAGGAGCTTTGGCTGAAAACCACTGGTGACAACGACTATGACGATGCGTGGATACATGTTGTTGGGCGCGTCAGCATGGTCATTCGGGTAAAATTGGATCGCGACGCTAACATAGCCCTATCAGCTGTCTTCAGAGACGCCTATTCAATGAAATATGAAATTGCTCTTGGCATGACGTATAATAGCGTCTCGGTAATTCGCAAAGATTTCGCGGAAGTCGGAAGATCAAACGGACAGGAACTGAGTTCGACAGAGTACAAGACGTTTTGGGTCAGCTGGGGCGGAGGAGTCATCCAGGTCGGCCGGGGAGAGACTGTTGGTGTTGACCGTTTCCTGAGTTATGAGGATGCAGATCCATATCCTGTCAATGCGCTAGGGGTGACCTCAGGCAAGGGAACCACTGGTTATTGGTATCTGGCAAAGAGTGAAGGTGAGGTCTGCTTCAAGAATGTTGTAATCCTTAAGCTAATCAATAACCGTTGGAACATAACAATTTGAAATCATGGATTGAATCATGGGTCGTCGACAGTCGACGATCCATGATTGAATATACCAAGTGCAAATTATAACACATAGGCATAGTGGTCACCCACGCTAAGAGCCACACACCTGAATATAAAAAAAAGGTTGAGCAATGATGCGTGGATATCTTTACCCATTCAAGACAAACATGTCTTTGAAATCATGATGGTAAGTAATTTATGTCAAAATTTGATGCGATTAACCCTGCTTTGAATGTTTTGCGTGTGGAAAATTGGCAATCAATATATATATATATATATATATATATATATATATATATATATATATATATATATATATATATATATATGTATATATATATATATATATATTTATATTTATTTTATGAGTTGGTGACTCTTTCAAGATTACCGTAATCTTATTGGTTACGACGGTGCACGTGGCAAAGCTGAAAATAGTTTAATGACTTGAGATGGAGTGCCCAAGTCAGCGGAATCGTAATAGTGATTTGTGGGCGTGGCCAAGTCATTGGAATCGTAATGTCTAGTTCCAAGTTTATCGCCAGATGGCATGATTGCTGGACGTTGTCTTTTTTTACTTTATAATGTAATTTCTAAAATAAAGCAGTATTAGATATTTGCTTCCTTTCGATGTAACTCATAAAATAAAACAATTATGGACTTTTGCTTCATTCACTGGTAAGTTTTATGGACCTGAAAAAAGTATACTGACCTCGGCCTTCGGCCTCGGTCAGTATTCTTCTTTCAGGTCCATAAAACTAACCAGTGATCTCAGCAAAAGTCCATAATTGTATAATATTCTGCATCAGTCTATTAATAGCCAATCAGCTGTCTCTATTTGTACCACGTGCCTGCCCTGTAAATATTATATTGGATCGTTATATTGGACAGCTCGAGGGAATCCCCGTGCGCGCGTAACGTCATGACGCAAATGACGTTCACTGGGCCTTTTTCCCTAGCTTCAGGCAAAATGTTAGGAATTTCAATGGGAAATAAATTTTGTGATATAACTATAGAATGTTTCAGACTTCTATATTTATACAAGCAAAATCATATAAATTGCAGAATATAACAGATGTTGGATGGCAGGTCGTCCAATATGAAGTTTACGGGACGATGAAACGTTATATTGGGTTCGGCTTTGCCTCACCCAATATAACGTTTCATCGTCCCGTAAACTTCATATTGGACTCCCTGCCATCCAATATCTGTATTTTATAGCACTAAGGTAACCAACCAGATGTCTCTATTTATACCACGTGCATGCCCTGTAAAACTTCATATTGGGCAGTTGAAACCATAATATTGGACAGCACGTGCATGTCACACGGTAAGGCACTATGCATAAGTATGTGAACGTGACGTTACAGCATGCACCCCACGTGACGTTATGACCATATGGATGACAGAACGTCACACGACGCATTTCACATCCTTGTGAAAGGCCTATTTGAGTCAACGGGACAGCAATAAGTGCTGAGTTTGTGATTAATAATTACTGGATCAAGGTATATCATTACTTAAATTGCAGAATATAACAAATGTTGGATGATAGGTCGTCCAATATGAAGGTTTACAGGACTCCAAAAAGTAATATTGGGCTTGGTTTTCGCCTCGCCCAATATCACATTTTGTCGTCCCCTAAAACTTCATATTGGACTCCCTACCATCCAATATTTGTATAATACACACACACACACACACATACACACACACACACACACACACACACACACACACACATATATATATATATATATATATATATATATATATATATATATATATATATATATTCTATGGCAGCCCTTTATTGTTATCGATACAAGATGCACTGATAATGATAATATTTTTATCAAGCCGCCATTGTTTGAGAAGTAGAGGTACATCGAAAGGAGTAATGATTCTTAGCAAAAAACATGTTATCATTTAGATTTGGTATATCGACATTGAAATGATGTCATGATAAATCTGCCAGAGTGGCTTCGTTGCAAACTATGCGACCAGCACTAAATATACTTTGTCCAATAGGGGAAAGAACAAAGACAGTGTGATGAGATCCAGCTAAGATTATATGCTCGCCAACGGAGACTGCGATGCGGTCTTCATGAATGTAAAACTCAAGAAAAAACAGGGTTTATTCTGCCAACAAACGGATTTCGCAAGGACTGAAAATACAGTTTTCGCATGGTTTAGAACATAAAGTTGGTCACATTGCTGAAGGGGTTTACTTTCACTCTGTGCTTTGTAGGAGATCCTCCAATACCAACAGAACCTCCGCCAACGACAGCGTCCGTTACTACCACTTCTTCAAAACGGACGACGATTGCCAGTTCTACACAGACGACCAAAGGGCCCAAAACAACAGCCCTCCCGAGACCCAGCTCCACACAGAAGACCAAAGGTCCCACAACAACAACCCTCTCGAGACCTAGCACTTCACCAGGTGAGTCATGGACTAAGAGCTGTTTTATCTGCTCTGTCTGGCCAGACTCTTCCAGGAAAACAAACCCTAGCCTAGATTTGATAGAGCGCAGTGTCGTTTGGTACCTGTGCTCCAGAGATTTCATGCAATTCATCAAAAGCATGTTGCCCCCCCCCGCCCCCCGGAGTGGGGCTGGGGTGTTCAACACGTCCCTTGCATCAGTGCGAAAATATCAATTTGTGAAACGCTACTGCTTTTGGCAGCACCAGACACGGTCCAGCGCCAACAGTTACATACATTTTGAAGACAGACTATCATTTCAATAATAATCTCGGAACTTCACCAAGTACTGACAGGTGCACCAACCTATATGGGATTGGGTTGAGTGCTTCTAGAAATAATGATACGAGGCTTAGATAGTGTGAAATAAATAATTCGCTGTAAGATGTGCTTGAAATAAGCCATTGAATCCAAACGTGCAGTAAATTTACTCTATGCAGGTCATAAGACATGTATGTCAAACACATCGAACCTCATTTTTTAGTTATATTTATGGAACTGAACTTGCAATTTATTCAGTTGTCATATTTTCTGGTATTTTAGTGTAACCTTGACATACCCAAATATTCATCAACGTCACAGTTTGAAGCACGTTTTATCCGTTTCTTTTTCTCCCTTAAGTATTTACGAAACATGTGATAAAAGACTGATCATTTTAAAGGATCACTTGTCTTTGAGAAAAATGGGATGATCTCACATTGCATGTTTCACATTATCTTGACTGAAAAAATCCACGGACGTAATGTGTACAAACATTGCTCAGGAAAAGTAAAAGAAAATTGATTGACTCCATAACTCTAACCCCCTCGCTATTTACAATGAAGTGAGTTTCGTTGCTTCATCCGGAGTGGCACCAATGGTGACGGGTCTTGTGTCAGTTTGATGTTTAACCGAGGCAACCAAAATGAAACTTTTTAAAGAATTTGTGCCCAGGAAGGGGGTAAGAGGCAAATAAAATGTTCAAATATACATGAACGTAGCAGTCAGTGGAAAACAGTATATATTGTGAGTTTCGATGCGAGATTAATTGGTTTAAACCAGGAATTTCAATCTTGCCTAACAATGTCATCCGATACCCAGTCAGCCTGAGCAATTGTGTTGTTATATGAACCGGAATGCTCCAAAGTCGTGTTGATCAGTATAATTAAAAGGCTTAAAGCATCAACTGATATTCACAGCAAAGCTCTTCAATGCTGTTTTGTTTCAGTGCGTATCACAACCGCTCCTAAGACTAGAATACCAACGACACCAAGCACAGTGCGACCGACACCTCCAACAACACGTAAGTGACCATTGGTTGCAGTACAAAGATAGATAGACTGCATCGGGAATTGGTTATTTCGCCGTGGTTCTACCACGAAAAAACATACAGGGGCACAATTGCAACTTTTAACTACTTAAAGACAGGCATCAAGGGACAGAAAGCATGTAGCACAATTGCAACGTATAGCCTACACATCCAGACGAAAATTTGGTGCTAAAAGTGGACTAATGACTTAAGATGAACATGTACCAGCTGACAATAATGCTTATTAGGCTACGTTTTGAGGCTTGAGCGAGAAGAAGAGACTTGTTTTATGCCTGGCATGTTAGTAAGTGAACCAAGGTCGGAGTGACCACCATATAGAATCCATTTATTTCATCAATGTACTTTCTATGTTGAACCTTTAATACATCTTAACAGCTGCCAAACACATAGCGTAGTTCAGACCGAGGTACGGTCCAAATACTGGGTGGTTTCAATAAAAGAACTAACAAAACAACCTAATAGCACTGTCTGAAAATTTAAAGACAGCTAGAGGACTAATTACATGCAATTCAAGCGATAAATACTGTCAAAAGAACCAAAAAGTAATATCGAGAGTCCTGACCATGCACAGTCTGGAGGATCGTATAACCCTAATTTTAAAAAAATTTGTGAGTTTAATTGACTGGAATCTCAACGGATGCGAGTGCCTTGAATAGTTCAAATGTGTGGCCATGATTATATAAGGCATGCGTGTTTTATATGGTGGCTCAATTTATCTCGTAATTAGGAGATTTTAACTCGTATTTACAAGATAGATAGATAGATAGATAGACAGACAGACAGACAGACAGACAGACAGACAAATAGATAAACACCTTAGATTCAGGGCTGTAGTCAAAAGCACAACCTAAGACTGTGAAACATGATTGATGGTTTCCCGCTGATGACTAGTTTATAAATCCGTTTGGTTGTTCAAGCCATGAATTTTCTAAATTTGTCCATCGGAAGTGATACTAGTGATTTATTTAAGTACATACTTAAAAGTTCATTGTAACTAGATTGAATATGGACCACAGAGTATGGTGGCTCAATAGTGCCAACCAAAAGTTTTTTTATCTCGTAATTTTGAGATATAAAAATATTTTGGTTGGCACCATTGAGCCACCATAGTTTTATGGGTCTTCTGATTGGGTGGAATTTTATACATAGATTATCTGAACAGAACGGGAACCAAAATTTGCCCGACTCGTACTTAATTCTTCTATGCCTTCCCCATATTCCTGTTTGTCTAAAACATATAGTGGCTCAGTATTGTAGTCTTGGACGTCAACCAAATAGCAAAATGAGTTGTTCTTCCAAGTGAGAACAACAATGACCTTCACGCAAGTCTACATCCACAAAGCATTGCTTCTGAGCATGAGGAGTGCAAGATGGAAATCTTGTTCAGGGGAACAACAAACCAAAAACAAATTGTCTTTTAAAAGAAATGGTCATATAGGTCAAGCAAAGGGTTTAATATTAGCGCAAAAACGTGATTTTGATCGAAACTAATGCACACCAAATAAACAAACTAGAAAAGATAGATTTGCCAGCAAATCTCTTTGGGTGCAACGACAGTATCTTATCCAGTAAATCATTTTGGTAGCAGTTGAAGGATATTCTGGCAAGTATTGTGCTCAATGTGAATTTGCCTAGTTTGCTTAAATGACAATACGCAACTTTAGTTCATGGTTCATTGGATACAGCTATCATTAACCCGTAAATTGAAGTTCGAATGGCATCTCTGCCTACAATACTTTTTAATATATTCGAAATTTAAATTTTGTATATTTATTCAATTTGCACAAATTAAAATGCATTAACTTTGGTTCATGGTCGATTATATGCGGCTATGTCGTATACCCATAAATTGGAATGGTATCTCTATTTATAAAACACTTAAAATTTAAATTTTGTTTTGTGCCTAATATGTATAGATTATGTGCGTACATTGAAATGCTACAATTCTGGTTCATGGTTCATCGGATGCGTCTATATCATAAAGCTTTTGATGGAAATTGGAATGGCATCCCTGTGTATAATACTTTTTAAGATGTTCAAATTTTGTGTCATTGCCTCATTTACATAAATCAAAATGCTACAACTTTGGTTTATTACGCATTGGATGTGGTTATCTAACAACCCTACAAACTGAATTTTGAACCACACCTCTTTCTATAATAGCCCTGAAAGTATTCAAGATTTAAACTTTTCAATGCCCCTATAGTTAGCATAATTTAAATTATACAACTTCTGTTTACTGTCCATTGAATTGACAGTTGTCACAACCTATATGTGTCAGTTGAAATGTCGTGGCTCTCTGCTGTAGTTTGGAACGTAGGGAGCTTTTAAAGTTTTGATTGCCCCCAATTTGCATAAATGTGAACATCTGATTGTTTAAGATGCGGGCACAGGTTCCTCACCGATCCAATGTTTCTGCAATTTTAAAAAATGTCGTTCTTGCGATGTCAGAGAAAAACTCCGGACAGCGGAAAAGAAAGAAAGAAAGAAAGAACTCCAAGGAAAACAATTTCTAGGTTTGCCCCAAAACATAATTACCAGAAAAATTAATAAATCAAACTGATTATAAAACCTTACTTTGTGATCTTATGTACAACAAATTATTAAGTAACAGGCAAGTTCCTTTTGTTTACTTACACATTTCAGTTTTGATACGATGAATCTTGCCCCCAATCTTGTATGCATCATGGACCTTCGACTATCCATGTATACACACATGGTGTGGTTACTGCCAAGACCATACGCGCCGTCTTGTCGTCAAAAGGCGGTACTGACACAAAACTAACGTTCATGTACCGCATCGACGTACAATGTACCATACGGGAAGGAAAAGTGACCCCATAATGTCATAATGAGATAATTTAATGATAAACATCGATTATTAGCTGCTGAGAAGCCTTTGTCTCTTAAAGTATTTGTCCTTGGCTCCAAGGCAGACCCAAGCTGTGTATTCTGTTTACTAGCTCCACTGGCCAGTAACACGGAACTTGGTCTGCCTTGCAGGCAATACTCGTCCATGCCTGTACAGCAAATTTTCGTTCCATACCTCCTATTACTTGCAAACGGGTTCATTAGATCTTTCTCCAAGTAAATCTGAAACATATTTCAACTGTGCTTTGAAATTGCATGGAAATGACTTGTCAGCAGTCTTAACACTTTAGCCGTGCTCATTTATTATGCTGATTGAGTCAGACCATGACACTTTTCACATGTTTCAGGCCAGGCGAAATTGAAACGGGCGATTTATTTTTATCCTGTGACTGAAACGATGTTGTTTTGGTGAATAGTTTGTCGTAAATCCAGACCACTCTTTATTTGCCTTGTTTACATTTAATATCATGAATACAGACATAAAGAGAAAGGTACAATGATATAATGATAGGGGCTCTACGCACGGGAAAAAAGAATTCTGCAAGCGATCGTTTTCATCAACAACAGTTTCACAGTTACGTTTTGCCATGGCCTTGGTTGAATGATGTTCGCACAAACTGGATGTATGCAGCGTTACTATTGCAACCAAACGTTGGAAGGGCCAACCACATTGTTAATTGCAAATAAGCTATATGTGAGCAGGTCAGTCACAATTTTCGTGAGAGGTTGAAGCTAGGTTATGTTAGAGCATGCAAATGTGATGGTTGTAACGGGCAAAACTACGGTACAGTTTGCCGGATTTTCATCTGACATAACGCTTCCTAAATGATTGGGTGGGCGGGCGAACTGAAATAATGACATGCGCACTAGAGAAAATATGTAATATTGGTCGGTCACAACCGACTACAATAACAAATGAATATATGACGCAAATAATTACTGTCCGCAGGAAAGTCATCAAATTTTGTGGATACTTTGAATAGACAATAATTTTCACATCAGACTAGGTGTTATTAGAATTCACTGGCCAAAAAGTGTATTTTAAAGAAAGTAACTAGACAGCATCTAGGAAAGTTCCCTGTGGTGAGAGCAGCTGTTCCCCTGACCTAGTGTGGCCAATGTACGTGTTGTCTAGGACTTATAACACCTCTGCTCATGCTCAGAGCAGTGAATTATGGATGCAGATCTTTTGTCTATCAAACAACTTTGCAAATGAGGTGACCACGACAATGGGAACAGAATGATTTAGCCGCCCAAGTGCCCATGTCTAGGATAGCGAGATCTCAGTCATGCATGAATGAATGAATGAATGAATGAATGATCTTTATTAAGACTGCACCATCTACAAAAAGACAGCATAACATATTGACACACGCAAACAACATAAAACACAGACAACTGTACCATGCATCACAATGAAATGAACTTATATTTAACAAAATGAAAACGAAAAAAAAAATGATAACCGTCACAAATCACGACGAGAAAGTACAAAAGATCAATCCTTTATACACAAATTTATAATTTACCTATTATATTCATGTTTTTGTATGAATTTGACCATGTCCTGGACTTTTCGAGATCATCAGAGCTTATTAACATTTTAAATTTCTCACCCGATTTTAAAATTTCAGAATTTGACAAAAAATCTGATACTTTTGTAAACAAGTTTGATTTGCTTTCGCCAATTTTTGTTACATTCAATGACATAGAGGTATGCATTTTCAATTTCTTTGCGTATATGACACATGCTTTTGCGTTCGGGTATTTTCTGTGGTATTTTATGTCTGCCAACCTTAATACTCAAGTTATGGACACTAATTCTTAACTTCCTGACATTTTCTTTCAATTAGTACATTTAAGAACAATCAGATACTTCCTAGTTGAAATATTAACTTGAATTTTGTGTCTGGATGGAGTGATATTGTAAGGCAAAAGCATGTCGCCACTGAGTTAATGTATGTGACAAGCTTCGAATTAATGTTATACGAGATCTCCAAATTTGTCACCATTATTCAGACTAACGTCTTTGCAACCAATTCCACATAATGTAACCTTCACAATTCTTAACCAATCAGATTTATCTGTAACGCAGAATTACATTTATGTGCGTCAAATAAATTTATTCAGACAGTTGTACGCTTTTCAATACAAAATTTTGCAGACACTTTTCAGAGTTATTAGTGCGTATGGAACGCTCATACCTCACTTAGTACTACAATATTACAAGCTTAAGAATTGACCCTCAAAACGTATTTAAAAATTGTATACAAAGTTTATCAAATTCAGGCTTAAAGTAACTAGAAATATTAGTGAGAGAAATTAATTTGGAAGGCGACAGTTTGTAAGCATCCCGTACTGCACCATCTCACTGAATAGGGTACTTTTGACTGGCTGAGTAATTTATTTGCGTTTACGCGTAATTGCTTCAACGATCCAGATAATTTCCCAATTGCTTTTAATTCAGTGCCAAGATAAGTATATGTCTCTGAACATCCCAACTCTTTGTTTCCAATAAAAAATTACCTCGAATTTTCTTTTCGACTTATTTACGTTGAGAGCTTTGGATATTTCTACATTAATTTTTAAGTTCCATACCTTACATTATATATAAAACTTGTCTAACCGACACTGTAACCACTTTTCCCTTTCAGCTATGAGTAATGAATTGTCCCTATTAATATTCAGTATGCAGAGTCGGTGGGTGACATTTGTCAGTAAAAATAGTCGGTAAATTATTGATGCATATGTTAACTAAAACTGGGCTGAGAACGCAATCTTGTTTGACACCATTTTGAATATGTGTTGTCTGATAAGCCTGAAAAGAATCTATCTGTTTGGATGATTTGTTATACATGCCCCTTAAACGCACACACACACACACACACACACACACACACACACACACACACACACACACACACACATACATACATATATATATATATATATATATATATAATTCAGGCAATTATGAAATAGATTGTTGTGCCAATTACACCAAAAGCTTTTTGAAAGTCATTAAAACACACATATAATAATTTCTGTTTACCTGCTATCTATGAAGGTTCTAAGTACAAAGAGACGGTCGCTTGTGCGTGCATTTTCCATAAAACCTGTCTGTTATTATCATAAAGTTTCATGTTTCCTTGCATGTGTTTTAATACTCTATAGAATAGTTCTGATATGCAGCTTCGTAGGGAGATCCCATTGCACTTATCAGGATTCAAAAATGAACAATCTTTGTGAGCTGATCAAAAAAAAAAAAAAAAAAAAAAAAAACTTGGCGTGAAAGATGCCCAAGACCTAGATGGGGTACGTGATATTCATTGGCGAGGCCTCGGCCATATCTTATGGGGCGTCACGAAAGCAAGCTTGCTTTTGTACCCTTTCAACCGGCCATGTTACTAGCAACTTGGATATATCTTCTGTGTGCGAGACACACAGTAGATCTTAATGTTTACGAACATACCCGTTTTTACGGAGTATTCCTCACTTGAGACCTTGCAAATTCGTTAAACCGTGAAAGCTATCTCTGCGTTCAGAAAACAACGAAATTTAGTGACTGAAGCAAACAGAAAATCCATAAATTTGTATTTTCAGAAAAAAAAATGCCACGAAGACAACTACTTTATAAATATTGGGTGGGTCAAATTGCATGAGCGCTATTTCTATGCAGGATGTTCAAAGGAACAACTATGTGCCACAGACGAGCTTGCAGATCAGACTGTCAGCAAATTTAATAACCATCCGAGTGCACTCAGAATCAAGGATTCTTTACTCAATCACAGGAATTCTACTTCTCTGAAATAACTATACAGGAGTACCATTAATCTTGAGAATCGGAACTCCTAGAAGACAAATGGTCTTAATGGATTCAGGATTCAGGATTCAGGGGTATTTATTTGACCAAAATAGTTACAATTGGATAACATTCATTAAACACAAAGGTACATAAAATTCAACTGAAGATATAAACATAAATAGGTCAGGGAGACACACATTAAGATCTTTGCTAGATTGCTAGCATGTGTACCACCCTGTTAAAATGAAAAGTAAGCAAAAATGTGATCATTTACAATAATTTCGTTTTAACTGAAGAGTACATAAAATGTCAATGTCTAATTAGAGTTGTATACATAACAGTTCGGAATATAACAGGTTTCATCGTAGTTCATCAAATATTGTTTCTTGACATAGTACGAAAAACCAAAATAGCTGTGTGTATGTATTTTTTCTAAGATATTTTCAGGATTTGAATTTAAAAGTCGTACAATGTCATGTCTTGAACATTTCCTAGCAAAACTACGTCTCGTACGTGGTACAAATATTTGTTTTCTTCTGGTATAATGGTCATGTAATTTTGGAGTTGGCATGATTTGTATATCATCGAAGTAAATCGGGAGCTGCTGATTTTTTAATTGTAGTAAAATTTCAAAATTTGTAAATTAAATAAATCTTCTAATATCAATAAATTCTGGCTTTAAGAATAGGTTCCGAATGAGCATTATACTTGCTGTGATGGATTATCCGAACAGCCCCTTTTTGGAGCCTTACTAACCTGTCATGTTTATGTCCCCAAATAAGAATACCATAATTAAATCTAGGAAGAATCAGGGAATTATATATTGTTTGTAGTATATAAAAAGAAAGAAAATTTTGCTCATGATACCAATAGTCTGAGAAATTTTTGAAGCGATTTTCTGAATATGACTATTCCAAATCAAAAATTGGTCAATTATTATGCCAAGGAAATTGAATTCTTCCACACATTCAATCGTAATATCAACAATTTTCATAGTAGGGATTGTAACTTGCCTTTGAGGTTTATGCAAAACCATAAACTTGGTTTTGTTGACGTTTAAAGATAATTTATTCACCTTTAACCATGAACTTACTTTCGTAAGTTCGAGGTTAATAAGTTTTACAGCATCACTATCTGATGCAGATAAACTGACAGGTCTCACGGAAGTAAATAAAGTTGTATCATCCGCATAGATAGTGAATTTTAGTATAGATGATGCCATATATATATATATATATATATATATATATATATATATATATATATATATATATATATATATATATATATGTGTGTGTGTGTGTGTGTGTGTGTGTGTGTGTGTCATTTATATAAATAAAGAAAAGTAAAGGACCCAATATTGATCCTTAAGGAACACCCGTTGAAATGACTAGAGATTCAGATTCAGTTTGATCAAGGACAACATATTGCTTTCTGTTTGTTAAGTAACTTTTAAAAAGATCTAAAGCTGTCCCTTTTATACCATAGTAATTTAGTTTGTATAACAAAATAGAGTGATCTAAGGTATCAAAGGCTTTGGATAGATCCATAAATATACTAATTGGGATTTCACCAGAATCCATATCAAGTATTATACGATCAACAAACTCAAGAGCAGCAAGTTCAGTAGAGTGATTTTCTCGAAAGCCATATTAACTTTCATATAACAGATTTTGGTGTTTAAAATACTCATAGATTTGAGTATGAATCACTCTCTCAAAATTTTTTGATAGTGCAGGCAAGACAGAAATAGGTCTGTAATTTTCCATAATATTTGGATCACCTTTCTTAAAGATAGGCACCACTTTAGCTATTTTCAAAATGTCAGGGAATATACCAGTTGAAAGTGATTGATTAATGATTAGAGTCACTGGTGTAGATATTTCCATTTTGATTTGTTTCAATAAATGCGTAGATAATCTGTCATGACCAAAACTATGTTTTGGTTTAAACGAGTCTATAATATTTAGAATCGTGTGTTCAGTAACACAAGTAAATTGAAAGCTATGTGGAACTGTGTTCCTTAAATAATTTTTATAAGGGCAGTCCGTGGGAGGAATAATTTGTGATGCTAAAAGGGGTCCAATATCTGTAAAAAAAATTCATTGAAGGTGTTGCCAATTTTTGATTTATCAGTAATTGTTTCACCGTTGATTACAAAGGAATCTGGAAAAGCTTTCTTCTTTTTTAACCTATTCAATATATCATTTATAGTTAACCATGTATTTTTAATATCATTTCTATATCGATCGAAACAAGATTTGTAATAATCCTTTTTAGCAACGCGAATGTTGTTTTTCAAAATTTTTTAAATTTCAAAATTGTGTTAAATGGTATGTCAACAAAGACCAGCAAAGATTTTTAAAATCTGCTGAATATATGGCATATACTGTGACTAAGCTCATCAAAACCTGTCAAATCTGTATTTTTCCTGAACATCCCAAATCGGTGAAGTGCGAACTATGGTCTTAAGAGCGTCTGGCGTGGCAATGCAATGGTTTACAGAAAATTTTATGGAAGCAAATTTTTCTAAAGGCCATGTAGAATACATCTTGGAAATCTCAGGGGCTGCCAAATGGCTCAGTGACAATAGATAGGGAAGTAAATTTTGAATAGCATGTGTCAAATCTATGTAAAAAGGTGTCAGCTGAGGAGAGTGCTATAATATGGTGTCAACACATCCTCAAAACTGGCAAAAGTGAAAACATAGACAAAGTTCCGGCTTTGTTCACTGATTTACCAATTAGACTGTTCATTTCAAAGTACATAAAAATGAATAGAAGTTTCAACAGAGCATTGAGATATATTCACAGAGGCTTTAACTGCTCACGACCAGGCAATGTTAAACATCCCGTGTGTCGTTCAAGCAGTCGTCACGGAGGTCGTGCTTCGCTAGGTGGGATGCCAGACTATAGAACAGCTTCATGTTCTTGAGAAGACATATATGTTTTATAGCTTTTTCATTGTTGAGAGAACGTTCTGTTCTTTTGTTTTTTTAAGTTAAACGTTTCATATACAACAAATATGTTCTCTCCGAAACAGGTGTTTTCATGCACATATTATGCATGATTTATCCACACTAATTTGCATTATTTCGCTACATCAAGTCAGCCACTTTTATACTAGACAATCGGACCCGATTGTGAAATAAAATACCAATGTTTGAGAAAAGTTCGAAGAGTGACTTTGTTCAAATCGAAAGCCTGTAGCATGTATAGCAGTTTGGCTCTCCGTTCAAGCAGTCCACAAACAATTGACAGGCCCATGTGAAACCGTTCCGGTTAGAACTTGACATCATCCATGCAAAATCGTTCTGAAGGCCAAAGCAGTTTTATTTGTTGTACTGCTATCGAAGGCAACATGTGCGGTTAATATGCCCATGGGGTTTTTAGAATGTTTTGATTCATATATTTCGCGTTCAACTAGTAGCACGTTCGGATAAATTCGTTTTTATGTTGTGTACTTATGACTGGTCCCTGCACATGTGGCAATTCTATATATGAAAGAAAAAACGCTCATAATTTTCGGTGGGCCATTAAACAACCAGCACCTTTTGGTATGTGTAGTTTTTCTTCCTTGAGTATCGGCGCCTACAAGAGTATTGTCTTGTGGTAGGTAATGTGTGACCAACTTTTCCTTGCCTAATTTTAAGAATGACTTGTTTGTTTATTTCTATTTCCAGCGGCTCCCGGTGGCCTCAGTGAAGGCGCTAAAGTGGGAATAGCATTTGGTGTGGTCGCTGGTGTCCTAATCATATTCATTGCGGTGATGGCATGCCTCCGAAGAAGGGATGCTTCATTACCAGTGCCAAACTTTATAAAGGCAAATGATCGTCAACAACTTATATGCAACCCGCTTTACGATACTGAACTACAAGAAAATATCACACAGTTTGAACCTGCAGATATAAATCGTCAGGAGCCCAGATTTATGGACATTTCGCCCAAATGATAGTGTTAATATGTCGCAGACTTACACAATGATATTGACCTTTTATGGCCGCCACTAAATGTCATTTTTTCCTGGATGCCGGGCCTGGATGCAACATGCAGTATATTTTGGCGTAAACCCTCGTGAATAAATGTGATCAATGACAAAAGTAGATTGAAAGGACAGTGTGCCAACGTAGTTTTGTATGGTATATATTGTTGAACTACCCACATGCAATGGATAATTTTTTTAAGTCAGAAAACAGTTCAGATGACTTTATTTCCATTGAGGGTCTCAACATCATTTGACAATACAAATTTAACTACACTTCACAGTATGCTGTGCTGCTGTGCTTATGCCAGTACTATGCCAGCCCTATAGACAGACTTTTTGTCCAACCCCACGGCAAGGGCTAAGTATATAGGAAAACCCGGAGGTTAATTTAATTACACTCAAAGAGAGGAAAAGTGCACATGCACTACAAAGGGTGTAACTGGACCACAGTAGGAGCAAAACTCCCCAACAATAGAAGTAACTGCACTGGATAGAACTCCTCCACATAAGACCTCCTCACAAAGAGCTAGTGTGTGGAGATCCATCCCAGTGCTGAACAGGGTCCACACAGAGCGCTACTGTGAGGAATTTCCTAACAGAGGTAGCATTGAGAGGAGTTGCTACATCACCCTGTGCTGCAAAGAAGCAGGAAGCCAGGATGGGCTCTTAATGACTTTTCATAGACAGGTCAAAACATGCAGCCACATGTTTCTGCTAACACTTATCCCACTGACTGTGCACAGAAACCCCACATAAGGAAAATGAAATGAATTTTTTAAGGAAAAGAGTAGTACTGCAATATCTCAACAGGCAGACACGCAACACAATATATTGAAATTTTCTGCATGGACAGAAAATAATAATATATTTTACTTTTCAGTCTATGATTTGAGTTGAATGCGAAGAACTCCTCACACTACGTGCATGTTGCATTCTTACTACCACAGTTGTTATTTTTAATGGCTTTGATAATTTTTCTTACCATACATCAATGAATTCCTTGTGAAGTACTATACAAAATGAACTTGTCCTACATTGTCACATGCGGCTGACGTACCGGAGGTGGTGGATCACACACACACACACACACACACACACACACACACACACACACACACACACACGTGTGTGTGTGCAATGCAGCTTATTTACAAAAAATACATGTATGACATATAAATTATATTTTCTCAGTGCACGTTATCTTTATTGTGCTGTTGATACCATACCTACACTTGGCCGAGTTCTTAACATGAGAAGAGTGTACGAGTCGTATGAATGTAAAAATAAAAAGCAAAATGTTTGTTGATATTTATAAATACAATTGCATGCCGAGTGATAACACTTTCACCATAAAACATCAATCCAGAGGGAAAGTCTCAAAGAACGAAAAAAGGAGAAATTATGACATATACACACTTAAATAGTCTTATAAGGGAAGGTGCAATTATTGGTGCTGCCGCTTTTCAGAGCAACGGGCTAATACCATCTGGCCCACAAGCTTTATCAATGTTCAAGGATTTTAGAATATCACAGATGCTTGATTCGTCCAAGACAATACTTTCTGACAAATTTTCAAAGAATGAATTTCAGTATCACTTGATAATGTAAATGTGGAAGTGTCCACCTCAAAGTGTTTCAGAAAAGATTCATTTAGGGATTCTGCTTTTGATATACTGTCTGATATAACCAAATCATTAGAGATTATGGCAGGAATTGACTTGTTTGTATTACCACACATAAAATATTCAACCACCTTCCACCACGTTTTTACTTTTGAATTGACCGTTATTCACGTTTTCACACTGTTCATTATAATTATCTTATTAAGCCTTCCTTTAATCACTGATATATTTATTGTGCAATTCACAAAAATAACTCCAGATATGTGGGTTTTCATGGGAAGACTTGGCCTTCTCGTGAATTCGATTGACTTTACGCTTCTGGGCACGTAATTGTGTTGTATACCAAGGTGAATCGTTTTGTCTAACCCAAACATCCTTGTTTAGTATACAGTCTCAAGCCACATTCAAGAATTTGGTAGTCCATACACTATAGGCCCCGTCAACATCGGGTGCATCAAAACAGGGTTCCAATGGACTTAATGTAGTTTTTCTCTAAAAGAATCAAAATTAGCCCTGGAATATTGCTACACAAGCTTTTGTACGACCTTTCACCTTGTAGTCGGACAGGAAAACTAGCTGTCACTGTACAGTGATCATTTTGTGCATGCAGTCAAAACTCGGACACTGCGTATATATTGGGGGATATAAAACAAATATTGGATGGCAGGAAGTCCAGTATGAAGTTTTACTGGACGACAAAATCCCGGACAAAATGTAATATGTGGCGAGGCGCAAGAATAAAACTTCATATTGAATGACCTGCCATTCAACATTTGTTATATTCTGCAATTTAAGTAGTGATATGCCTTGATCCATAAATTATTACTCACAAACTCGGCACCTATTGCTGTCCGGTTGACTCAAATAGGCCTGCCACATGGATCTGAAATGAGTGGTGTGACGTTCTGTCATCCATATTAGTCCATGAGCCAGACTGAAATTGGTACCATCTGAGGGCACCAAACGAAACCTTTATACCTGTGTTGGTACACCTTAGGGTATAACAAAAATGCATGATGGACTTTCCAGAAGCCCAGCTGGAGCCCGTTATTACAATTTTAAAATTTTATACCCAAACGGCCCAAAAATGCTGTATATGGTGAATCCTGTTTTGTTATAGTTGGCCACTACATTATAATTATACTTGAAATATACATATTATGTTTGTATCCAGTTAACAGCTGGCACAATGAACTTCATGCGACCTATAAATACTAAATGAATCCACACGGATAAGAAAAAAGCCATTATTATACCCACATTAATTGGATTTTTTAAGGGGGGGGGGGGTTGCTGCGCTCAGCTTGTAGACCAAGTATTACATTTCTGCAATCTCAATACCTCATGAATACATGGTCCAGATCTCTTGAAAAATTGTGCAAGCATGCCTCTGGGTCATCCTTTGATCTCTGTTTTTTTTTGTACTTGACCCTATTTTCAAGGTCACATCCTTGCGGAGCATATAACTAGTAGGCCTGCGGAGATTGTTCCTCCGTTGTAAGGCACATAAACATCCTGGTGAAATTTCACATTCTTTGCATGTATAATCACACTTTGCTTTATTTTGCTATTTGGGGATGATTATATACTACATCACGATGACTAAATTTTGGTGACCTTGACATTACTCTAAAGGTCACACACTTGTGGGTAGTTACATTTAGGATTTTTGTTATATAAAATTATGTAAACGGCGACAAAATCCGTTTTAAGCACAGTTATCCACGGCATTTATTTCTATTCTTACCAGTCCTCTATTATGAATGGTGACCTATATATATATATATATATATATATATATATATATATATATATATATATATATATATATATATATACATTTCTGTTCTAATTTGAAAGTTTGGTAGCTTTCCTGTTGTGTCCAGCGAAATTGTGTCAGTAACTATCATGTTTATACAATTCTTACAACGAGGAAGACCACATTTTTTGCTCCCGCCTTGACTGTCCCTTGACTCAAAGTTTGCTCTCGTAAGAATTTGTTTTAAATTACGAGGCTGTCTTTGGCATGAAATAAAATTCAGATTTTTAAATATTTCTCCAAGTGAGGGATCATTTCCAAGATTTTAATGGTTTCACGTATTTGTGGTATTATCACTGGATTGTTAGGATTGTAACTTGTGATCATGACCAGATTTTTGTCGTCCCCCACTCCCACCCCCTGTGATTTTTGTGGTCCTTTCTTTATGATTCTTGTGTTACACTTAAAGCACGCTGAATACCCATTGAAATGAGTGAATCTGGGTCGTCCCTGGCTTTTACAAAATTTCCCAGTTTATCCAGACGCGTTGCTTTTCTATTTGTATTTTCTACAATTGTACAGATCCTTCTTGCTTCATTATATGGGATATTTGTCTTAGTGTGCCGTGGGTGACATGAATTGAATGGCACATACTGATGAGTATCTGTATTCTTGTAGTATATATCCAATGAAATCATTCCATAATTTTGAAGAACTTTCAAGTCTAAAAATTTTAATTCACATTGACTATATTTCATTTCATATTGAATACATGTACAAGCTGATTTAAAAGTTGGTGAAAATCATGTAAATCTGACAGCGACCTTGTCCACATTATAAAACGGTCATCTGGATAACGTTTCCAGTTCCTTTTAAGAAAAGGGCGAAGGATTCGGATGCATGTATAAGTTTTTCGTATAATAAAGCTTCTAGATATCCAAGACTAAGTGTTGCATAAGTTGGTGCACATTTAGTTCCAATCGCACACCCTTTTTTTCTGTATGTATTGCTCTCCATCATATCTGAACATATTATTTTCTAATATTAGTGAAAGACTTTCCACAATAAGTTCTCTTGTGAAACGTTGATTTTTTTGTGTCAGGATATTTGTTCAGCCAGTATTCAATCGCACGCTTTCCTAACTCCTGAGGTATGTTACTATATAAATAATACATCAAAACTGACTAAATACCCATCTTTGACTTGCTTTCGTGATATTTTATTGATGAAGTCGATATCGTACGGTTTTAAAATTTTGTTTATGAGTTCACTAAGCCTACTCGTATTGCATACAGGTCCTGCGGCGATTGGTCGGAATTTTAAATCTGTAGGTCAAATAATATGTACATATATACCATCTTGTTCATTTATAGCTTTTTTGATAATATCAGACTTATGAACTTTCGGTAAGCCGTATAAATTACTTGTTCTTAACTACAAACCATCCAGATAATTTTTTTTTATTTCGTTGTAAAGATGTTACGATGTTTGTCAATAAATTTTCTTAATTTATAACTCACTTTATTTTCTCTGTCTGTTTCGCATCGCTCATTAAATTCTTCATCATTAAGTAATAATTTTATCTTTTCAGTATAATAATTGGTGTCCATAACGACAACTGCTCCACCCTTGTCTGCTTCTTTAATTATGATAGAATTGTCAGTTTGCAATTCATTCATAGCTTGTAGCTCCTCTTTAGTTAAATTATTTTGTTGGTGGGTGAAGGTACCTTGTGGAGAGAGTGCGCAATTTGTTTCAGTCTGTCAATACATTTTTCTAATGTCTCATTTTGACTTTTAGGAGGGGTGAAAGATCTTTTTCCTTTGACCAGTGATTCATCCCATTCCTTATCTGTATTGTGGAAAAATTCTTTCAGACGTAATGTACGACAAAATTTTAAAATATCACACACTTGTTCTTCTTTGTCTTTTCTTGGTGTCGGTGTGAATTTTAATCCCTTTTTAAGCAACTTTACTTGTCCTTGTGCCAATTGTTTGCTTGATAAGTTTACAATTTTAACAATAGATGTTTTTTAAGTTAATATCTTCTAGGCTCCTGCTGTTGAGGGTATTGTTGCGCTCTTTCTCTCCATCTGTTGTATCTTTGCTCTTTTTGGTAGGCGACTCTTGCTACTCTTGATTGTCTCTGGTTTGTTTGTGGTCTTTCTCCTCTGATTTGTGTAGCCTTTTTGCTCTTGCAGAGGGCGCCATCGTGTATTTGAGAGTAGTTCTCTTTTTCAAAAAGGAAACTCTTCTTCATTTTCTATATTTAGGCCTAGTTCATATCTCTGATCTTGGGTTTCGTCTGTCCAATAGGTCTGCGTCATGTCTAGGTTGAAATACTTGAAATCTATTGTATGTCGGGAGGTCTACGTTTCTTCTGTTTTCATGCCTAGCTACCATTGCAGAAGTTCCTTGTCTGTTGTTTCTAAAGGGTTCCATACATTGGTTAAACATTGACAAATGTTATTTTCCTTTAATTCTGATGTCATGTTCATACAATGAACCTACAGCTATTGTACATAATATTTTGGTTTTGTGATATTTCTATCAAGAGTAATCTACATTCATTTCAACAACCTGCATCTAATTGATTTTATATGTTAAATTTACAATTTAATTTGGTCCAAAGGTGGTATCTATTGTGATATGCTAATATGTGTTCTGTAAATTGGATATATAGTGACAGTAAAAACAATATATATGTAGGTCGCGGTATACATTTTCTGGCATATGGGTAACCCTAGCTTGTCTATGGGTTCCAACTTCTCCAAACAGGGATACTATCTTATTGATTGACACTTTCCTTACCATTAATAAATATTGATCAGCATTGTTTAGCAGTGTACGATAGTTCCTCAATGTTGATTAGCAGTTGTTTCGATGAGGCATATATTGACCTGTTCAAGTTACCTTATTCTACAATGTTTAGCACTTTCACTATTATAAATCTATACTGATTAGCAGTCTTTGCACATTTATTAAAATTGATTAGCACCTCCATTTCCTCAAATGTCCATTTCAATTAACAAACTGTGATTCAAGTTTTGCTACCTTTTGCCCTGTGACATGTATACTCATCAAACGAATCACTATGTAGAATATTTATCATCTCTTATGCAAAATAACATACATCTATTAAATTGCGTATACTGACTAAAAGCTGTGCCGCAGAAAAGTCCATCATGCTGTTTTGAGTTCCTGAGACATACACCAATCAAAAAAGCATTGTTAAGTTTGGTGCCCTCAGATGGTACCAATTGGTCAAAATTGGGCCCTCAGCTCATGGACTATATGATGCACGACATAACAAGGTGGGGTGCGTGCTGTGACGTCACTTTGTGTGCGTGAATGAATGAATGACTTTATTAACTGCACCATATACATACATGGTTTTCTGTCAGTCAAAACACATAAATATATACATGAATCACAATACGATACAATACAATACAATATAATATAATACAAAACAATACATCACATCACGACACAAGACTACATTCCACTTCATTCTTCAGAAAAAGAAAAAGAAAAGAAAAAAACACTCTTCACTAAATCGCCGCCCTGCCGCCCTACAACGCGGTGCGGTGGGCTGGCCGGTGTTGGCCCCAAAGAGTCGCCTGCAAAACAAATACTGCAAGTGGATGCGTGTGTTTTAACTTCTGCATACTGCTTTACTGTGAAACAGGCACGTGGTATAAATTGAGGCATCTGATTGACTACCTTCGTGCCAATGTAGAATATCACTCAATAATTGATTTAGCATGTCTATGATGGTCAGTTATCCTTGTAGGTTCTTTAATATGAATCTTAAAGTTATTGTAAAGAGTAAAGTCTGCAGTACATTCCCAATTATTGGTACATGGATCTGCATTCAGATAACCCACAATAACAACTGTCCCAAAACCTGAATCATACGCATGTTTAACATTTTTTTTTTTAAATCATCCCAAAAACAATATTCTTGAGTTCGGCGGCGTACAAGCAACTGCAAGTAAAAATCTGTCATTTTGAAGACGGACTTTCATCCAAATTATTTCAAGAGTTCAATTCTCCAAATCCTTCCGCCTTTTCCACAACCAAGGCTCGCGATGCATGAAGCGCAGCACCGCTACCGTGACCACCAATACGGTCACGTCGGTTGGTTGGAAGCCAGGAATGTGAAGTTTAGTGTTGGCTTTACAAGATAAAATGTTTTGGAGAGGGCAATCAAATCAAACGACTACGCTAAGGATGATTTAATACACAAAATTTTATCATTTGACAGACTGCAGATATTTACATGACATATGTCCAAGTAACTAAACGATTCTGCGATAATACTCAACAAACTTACAGCACAGAGCAGATGCACCGAGTACTATAATGACGATGCACTTAATTCTAAGATTTAATGTTGGTGCAACTCAAAGCCAAAGTTGAACAAGTATTCAAACCACCAATATAACAGGCAGCATTACAACCAATTAAGTACTTCACAAGGAGAACAAAGCTAGATATATGGCTTACAAGGTAAATTACTATATCTGTACGAAGTAAAAATGTGCAAGAAGGTATGTCCAAGAATTCTAAATTTAAATGAAGGCGAAAATACACATACCCATATTCCCAGGAGTATTTCGTAATCTTATTAAGTATGACCAGCATGTTAACAGTTGTGACACACCACAAACCCAATAATAGCACATATGAAATAAACTATATAGTGACAGTACCAGAATCATTGTATCACTTGCAGTCTAAATACAAGATAGCCGGAAATTACATTTGAAAGTGCTTCGTAAATGACGGAGGAATTCAACTAAATTAGTACATGTGTAGCAAGATTTCCGAGACTGGATAGGAGGTGACAATTTTTCAGTGCTCCCATCACAAAAAGGTAAAAATAAAATGAAAGACAAACAGAAACTGCAGCATGTACTGATGACTAAATCAGTGCACTTCTGAGATCATAAAGTTGCCATTCTACTTTATATTTGATTACAGCAAGTATACAGAAAATAAGTTGTGCTGCCTCCTCTTAACGTACACGACGGCGAATATGAAACACGTGTTAACAAAATTTGATGCCGCGCTAAGAACGAATGGATCTGTACAACCCACAGGCGCTCGTAACGTTCAGTCAGTCAAGCTTCCGTGCTAATTAATATACGCGGGGGTGCGGGTGGGTGGAGGGGGAGAGTGGGTAAAGAGGTTGGACCTGAAACATCTATGCGTTCAATAACAATGTGAGAGTTACAGCTTGTTGGTTTGTTCAGAAACGGAGAAATCATGCCAAACGTGAAGCGGGATGGTGGTCCAGATGTGAGCTTCGTTTCGAACTTTTCTATGTAGGAGCTCCATGTGACGACATTGTGGTTTTAGGTCCATCCGCAACCATCTTATTAGCACAAACAATTGACTGCACAGATGAATACACAATATTTTATTGCAGATATGGCCCTATGTGTGTGATTGAACGCATAGATGTTCCAGGTCCAACCTCTTTACACACTCCTCCTCCCCCCCCCCCCCCCGCGTAAATTAGCACGGAAGCTTGAGTGACTGAACGGTACGAGCGCCTGTTGTACAACCAGATTACCCACTCATATCAATTCAAAACAGTAAAATAAAATCAAATAAAATAACGGTATACAAATATAACAATAATATATATTTTGCGGGCATTGGGAGTATTTGCTGCCCACGGTATTCGAATTGCTGCTCGATAGCCCCCTATTGTCCCCTGTCGTCAACCTCGCCATTTATGCCCACAAAATGGGTGCAAATGACAGCCCGCAACCTCGCCATTTATGCCCACAAAATGGGTGCAAATGACAGCCCGCAACCTCGCCATTTATGCCCTTTGTTACTGTGTTGGTGTGCAGGTAATGCCCTATAAATGAATAATAAACTTTTATGTCCTTGAAACTTGTGTAATTCCAAAAATAATGATGGGTATGATATGATATTTCGCAGTGTCTTCTCTTCTTACAGTTATCATTTTTATCCTTTCCCCTTTTTTCTTTTTCTTTAAGCTCTGCCCACATCGTAAAATAGCGTTCCTTACATACAATGAGACCAACGTATGTAATCACAGATAGTCGCCGGGGGAAAGTCAATTGGTGATGTATCCAAAGATTGTGATGAATGGAAATAAAGTCCGTAATGGAGTAGTCCTAAGAGTTAATTGTGGTTTATCAACGTAAAATTTTGTCCGCTTAATGGGTTTGTATTTGGAGTATCTTTGGTGTATCAAACTTCTCATTCCTGACTTCGCATTTCCTAAAACGACCAGAGCTATTCTTGACCTTGATAATAACCCGATCATCAAGCGGACTGGTGTCTTCTACGGCCTTAATTTTTTTTGGCTTGGCAAGCAAGATAGTACAGGTGATCGCGCCACTGGGTAAGATCGTAAGACACGTAAATGGTAGTATACTTTAGTCGGCCTTTGGCGCTCATAACCATAGCACGTGTATGGAAGCTTGTAAAAGCACTATGATTTGTTTTAGTGCTCCGCGAATAGATTTGCCAGTGGGATGGGAACACTGTATGCAACTTGTAGACAAGTTTAATCCCATGGTTTCGTTAATGGTTTGGAGTACAAGGCCATCTGTCTCTTCGTTTGCTGACTCTGGCAATCCGGAAAAACCTATATTCATCCGCTGCCCATACTGTTCCGTGTCATCACACTTGTACTGAAAGTCTTCGATTATTTCTTGTATTTTGCTGATATCCTTAACCTGGTAATTCATTTCCGATTTTAAGTCGCCAAGCAGTATCCCAAAGTTGGTTACCAACTTGATTTTCACGAGTTAACTAATATTTGGACACGAGATCTCTAACCACGTGTGCAAATATTTGTACTTGAATCTTTACAATTCTGGTTGCAGAAGCACCTTAGGCAGAGCCAAACTCAATGCTTGTGGCAAAGTTTCAGCCAATTGAGCAGCGAGGTGGGGGTTAACGTCCACACTGTCTATACTGACTGAATTTGAATAACCTCCCATGTTCTGGCGAAGCCTTTTTCCCGGTTGCTGTTCTGGACTCTGAACAGCAGCAACTCGGGACACTTGACTCTTGCCATGTTCTGAAGTTAGTCCATGTACTGGAGTGCCAGCCTCTATTCCAGTAAAAGTAGAATCACTTTCATTTAGTATATCCAAAGCGCCCCTTATCAATTCTCCAATGTCCAACTCATGTAAGCTCATTACATAATTGTGTCACAATGCCCAGGTATGGCCAAGATAGCTAGTCAACACGTGTCAATATGAAGACAGAAACCAGTAAAGTAAAATGTAGTTTCCACTGCTCTGAGTCGTACATCTGCAGCTGCAATATCACCAGAGGCTAGGCCGGCTTTAAAAGTCACCATTTTCTTGCATAATGCAAAAAGGGTCCTTCACACACCAAAATGTTAGTTTTATGTCAGTTCTTAGAATAGACAGAAAATATTGTTTTGGCGGTTGTGAATGTAGGGATCACTTGTGCCAAGTGCACGCACATAATTTTGGTCACATGGCTTTTTATTTAAAAGCTTCGGGGTGAACAGAGACTGCTCACTTCCAGGCATATCTCTGCAGGATTGTCAGCCTCAGGTACCTGAGGGCGACATGACAGAGAGAAGCGACAGCACTGGCAGGACAGCAAGAGACAAGTTGCTTTTAGATCAAATTAGCAACTTGATACACCGAAAGTTAGATTGTTTCAAAGATGAATAGACAGAAACTGGCAGTGAAAGTTTGGCTATCATAAAAAAAATTGACGTTGGCAGAAGCACACAAATTTCAGCATAAAGGAAATGAAAAGCTGTTTCGCTTCAACGTGTCGGACGCTGACTCTATAACTGATGCCACTGATTGAATGCAGAACAAGAAATTTGACTCCACCAAAGAATTTCTGGGTAAAGGTACTTCTTCATTAAATGAACATCAGAAACTCATTTTGATCGCTGACAGTGAGAAACTAGATTGGAAAGTTGCTCAACAATATGAAATAAATGACATTTGTGAGGATGAGGAAGACCAAAAGAAGTTATGGAGGGCCATGCAAAGGGCAGAGAAAAGAGTGTGGGAGGAAACCAGAACTCGGTTAAATAAATGGAAGCAGTTTGGCGCTGCTCAACTGGTTTTTCAGGGTGTGCCTGACAATGGAGGGTTCCAGCCCAGGGCACCGCCTTTCTGGATGAACCTCAGCTTCAGGGATCGGTCCAGGGATATGTGTCATGTCTGTGGGTGCCTCGGCCACTGGAAAGCTGGATTGTGCTGTAATAAGACAACTTGCCACCGCTGGACATTCTTGCCAGTTAAGTGATTGTTTTTCTCTTCTGGTGTGGGTGATAAGCAAGGACAGGAAAAGAAGACAAACGTGGGTGGCTTGAACAATTTAGACTCCCCTAAGGGAAGACTAAGGGAACGGTTTTCTTTTTGGGAGTATATCACAAATTCAAACTTTATTCGGGGTGTCATTTTGGTGGGATACAAATTAGGGTTTGTCCAAGAGCCTCCGCCTCCAGAATTCGATAACAATGCATCGGCATTAAAAAACTGAAAGTTTGTTGATACAGAGATTGATTCACTCTTACAGACACAATGTATTCTCTTGACTCAAGATAAAACATGGGTTGTAAATCCACTTTCCGTCAAAGGTAACAAAGGAGGCAAGCTACGGCTAATTTGGGACTTAAGTTATGTGAATAAGTTTCTGTATAAACATAAATTCCAAAAATGGAGGATATAGGCATGGCTAGACATATACTCAACCCAGGTGCTTGGGTATTTTCCTTTGATATTAAGAGTGCTTATTACAATGTAGAGATTTTCTATGAACATCATAAATATTTGGGGTTTCAATGGTTGTATAAAGGCAAGTTGCAATTTTTCGTGTTCTCTGCTCTCGCATTTGGACTCAGCAGCGCCCCCTACCTGTTCAGTAAGTTAACCCAGCCTCTAATCACTCATTGGCACTCTCAAGGCATTAAATATCTAATTTTCATCGATGATGCAACTGGTGGGGCTACCGATCGGGATCTGGCCATTCAACAGTTGCATATCATGCATCATGATCTGCAGAAGTCAGGGTTTATAGAAAGTTCCAAAAAGTGTGAATGGTAACCAAAACGCAGCTTGCCCTGGCTTGGTCATGAATTGAACTTGCATCAAAACCTATTGTTGGTGTCGGAATCAGGTATTGCTAGCCTAAAATCTAATATTGTTAACATGTTGTGTATTCAGAACTTACAAGCTGTTCATGCTAAACATTTAGCTGCTATTGGGGGGAAAGTGGTTTCTATGCGCCATGTGTTGGGAGAAAAAGTCAAATTGTATGCACAATTCATTCACTGTGACATCGAGCAGCGAAGGTTTTGGAATGACCACATATCTTGGTCCCAGGGATATATCTTCAAACTCATATGTTGGCTGAAATACATTGACTCGCTTAATTCATGAACGTTTAACACTTTGGCAATTAATAATACCTTTGACACTGTGGTCTTGAGCAATGCCTCTCCAGTAGCTTACAGGGGACCTGCAACTCAGTCTGGGTGAGAAACACAAGTCATGCATGGTAACTGATCACACATTGAAAGAAATAAAAGCTCCACAAGACGAGAACCCAAAGCCATGGAGATGACTTTAAAAAGTTTGGGGCCTTAGAAAAGATCAGCTCATATACTCATAATCAAAGCGTTCCCATGATTGCAAAGGAGGGGGTAATGACACTTGATTTACATCATTTGGCATTAGAAACAAATCAATGGTGTCAGAAATTGGGGATAGATTTGTTAATTTCTTGGATCCCAAGAGAACTTAACAGTAAAGCAGACTTACTGAGCACAATTGTTGACAGAGATGACTGAGAAATTGAAGATTAAGTATTTCTTTATCTTAGTGCACTCTGGAGGCCATTCACAGTGAACAGGTTTGCAAATTATGCAATGCCAAATGCAAACGTTTTAACTCAAAGTTCTGGAATCCGGGTACAGAGGCTGTGGACACATTAAGTGTAAACTGGCATGGAGATATCATCAACTGGGTGGTCCCTCCACCATGTATGATAGCCAGGGTCATTTCACATGTGCCTAAATGTTCAGCACAAGGGTCAGTTGTAATTTGAAAGTGGCGGTCTGCCTATTTTTGGCCTATCATATGTCCAGATGGCACTCACTTGGCCAATTTTGTCTGGGACTGGAGAATGATACCATGGGTTTTTGGTCATTTAAAAAGAGGGAAATTCCCAGACACCATATTTTTTGGAATCAATGTCATTCATGCTGATAAATTTGAAAATAGATTTTCTCTTACCCCAGAGGCCAGTGATTGCGGGGTTTTGCACAGCGAGAGGTGGAACCTGTGCAAAGTGTTGGGTGTGATTATAGTATTGGCATATTGAGCTTTGAGTATTGTCTCTTAACTTGGTTTTGATACAATTTTAGGAACTTGAAATTTTCAGGCGTGCAGATAAGGTATGTACTTTATACATTCACATGAGGAGTTATGTTTACACTCAGCATGTGAAAGTTGCCTTTTGCCGAGTTGGCAACACGCCTTGGTGGCGCATCATGAAATATGCCTTGGTGGCAAAATGAAGTGTTTTGCCTTGGTGGCAGATGATACATATGTCCTGGTGGCAATAATATTATGCAATGCGTTAATGGAGATTGATGCAATATACCTTGGCAGCAAATGGTGCAATGTTTTTGTAGGCAAATGTTGTCTTACGCCTTGGCAATGAATGATGTGGTGTCATTCAGCAGCAAACGATGTAATACATCCTTTTGGGCGACAAGTGGTCATTGACATTGTTTTTTTTTTTTTTGATAGCGAACTGGTACGGTAAATGCCTAAGTATTCAAAATGGTCTAAACTGAATTCCTAATCATTAATACGCAATGTTATATTAAACATAAATATTCCTTTTTATCTACGCATGTTTATCGTTTCTGATATTTCATTGTTCACCAACTATAGTTACTCATGCTCTGAGATCCGCATTAATGCACTTAACAATTTATTTCAAACGCAATTACATTTCACAAGAATGTGTCCGGAAGCTCAGATTTCAAGTCTGTGAATGGTGAGCATGTGGAAGCAGCACATCAATGAGCACACAGAAGGAGAGATATTCTCTTCCATATATGCATACTATAGCATGATCATCCTTTTGCAGGAATGGACCTATGGAAGGTGCTTCTAGAGGACGTACCCAAGGACGATTTCCAGGTGGAGTTGCACAAATATGTGGACAAGCTGCCAGATGTTTTGTTGTGATGCAAAGCTGCGGGGACTGTACATGCCTACATATACCAACTGCACCACTGGACTAAATTTGTAGAATTCCGTCAGATGCCAGTCTTCCCGGCTAGACCTATGGATCTGGCCATTTTTTTTCATGTGGCTTAGTGACGATAAAGGGTCATCCTCTGTTATAATCAACGCTTATTATGCTCTAAAATGGGTGTACTCGTCTTCGAGTACTCATAACCCTTTGGGCCATGGCCTTGTGTCTAAAGTTGCTAAAAGAATGTTGAGTAAACCAGTTACGCATAGGCCTCCAGTGCCTACTGATGCCTCAGAGAAATTGTATTTAAAATATCAGAATTCCAATGATGCAATTGTGAGGAGGGACATTGCCATTTGTCTGTTATCTTTTGCCGGCTTCCTGCGATGTGATGAACTATCATCTCTGCGATGCAAAGATATTTCTATTCATGATTCAAATATTAACATTTTCATTTCCAAATGTAAAACGGATCAATACAGGGAAGGTAGTAATGTAGTAATTGCTCGTTCAGGTAAAGTCACTTAAAGTAAAATTTATTTCGTGCTGTGGCATTAAGCTTGACTCTGAATTAGTCCTCTTCCAACCATGTTATAGAAGTGGCTATGTGACTAAACTGATTTCTAGGAACAAAGGGATAAGCTACACTCGAGTAATTGGAATTGTTAGACTTTACTTGAAAGAATTTATTGCTGACGTACATCGGTATACTATACATTCGTTCAGAGCAGGTGGGGCTACTAAATTTGCTAATACAGGAGTTGGAGATCGGATGATCAAGAGACATGGGTGCTGGAAAGGTGACAGCTCCAAAGATTAATATGTGGAAGACAGTCTTCAAGATAAACTGGACGTCAGTTTAAAGCTAGGACTATAGTTACTCTTGTTAAGGGGCAGGGCACTATACATAATTTCTTTCCTTCCCATTACATTGCTATACATTTTTCTTCCAAGTGTGCAGCGATGCCTGCTGGCAATTTATATACACCATGTGTTTATTATTTAATTCATCATTATTCCATGATTATTACTGGTAATTTAGCTTAAACTGCAAACTTTTCTTAGTGTCCAACGTCAGGAGGAGGAATAAGTCAGTCCAGCGCCATCTGTCCATTATTCTGTGTTTGTTCTTGGGCCATATGGTCGGTACCCTCTGAGGACACCAAACTTCAGCGTTACCAATATAAGGATATATGATACTTATGACAGCGGGTCACATGTCGCCCAACCATGCAAAGAATGCTGAGGAAAAGTGCTACAATATTTTCGGAAGGCTAAGAATTTTACAATCCCTTATTTTGTACTGACAGGGCTTTTGTATTTATTCAACAATAACACAAAATTGGCTCCTCAGTTTCACATGAACTTCATTTGTACGTTTTTATTTATTTTAAATTATTTTGGAAATACTCAGTAAAAATATGCTAACTAAAAATAGGTCTCACATTTTCTTCTTTTTTTTTCTTGCGTCGTTCTTGAGTTACGAAGCACTGACGCTATGAAGATGGCCTGCCATTCAAACATCAAGGCCCTGGCATTTAAATTGTTGTCTCGACAAATCTACTTAAAAAGAAAAAAATATGAAATCCATTTTTAGTTGACATCATAAAAATGATATTGCAACAAATGTCAAGTCTTAAAACCGAGAAAGGTTGTGATTGAAAGTTTATGTGTGCTACCTCTCCTGATGTCGAGAATAGGGTCTTCAAAGGAATACCCCCGCCAGTGGGATTTGCGTGGTTGACGTACACTTTGTTACATGTCATACCTAGCTAATTCAAAGAATATCTTACTGGTGAATATTGTGACAGGTCTTTTATTTCAAAATTTGGAGACTTTTGCATTTTTAAGAGGTTTTTGGGGCCAAAATTGATTCGCTGCCTGTCACGAGTGTTTGGGTAAGGCTTTCCCGCTATACCCTAATTGGTTGAAAGGAATTGTGATGGGCATTTTAAATGGCACCCGATCAGAAATGAAGGCAGAGACTGCTGATCACACTGATAACTCACTTGCTGAGGTATAACTGCGATTTTCGAGGGTGGACCTTGAAGGATTAAGCCAGGCAAACAAGAACAAACGCTCAACAATCAGAACAAAGCTTAATCTGTCTCCCCACAAATTTACTCTTATCCTTCAAACATTTTAAAACATGAATGTTGCGCATGGACAAAATGGAAGCTTGATGTTTTAGTAAAAAGACATGTTTAACCTCATAACGTATCGTACATCCTTGAGGTACATAAACAATACACATTTCTGCATGATCGACATTTAGAAGTCGCCGCCTGCACCTGCTCAGCTTTACAAACAAAATGGCCCGCTTTGAATGAAGAAAATGCCAAGCTTAGGTGATGTTTGTCTTTTTAAGGTAATGTTTGGACATGTATGGGCTTTTTGATAATGCATTGTAAAAATGAATTTATTACAATCCATATGACATAAATCCTAATTTGCAATGACTCAATATAGCTTTTCTGTCGTTTTTATATAAACAACACATTGTTTGTTCCGTAAATGTTCTATCTAATGGAAACTTTCAATTAGTGATACATTATTTGTTTTTGATACTGTTTAAGAGATTGATAGACATTAGGGATACTCTTTTGAGGAAAAAAAACATGTTGAAAAAGAACATGGGTTCGCTAGAACTAATTTGCCATACTACATAATATGACAAAATGGAAGCTTTTCAAACAATAATCCCACCAGCAACTGAGGTGCTATCCTTCATTTAAATTCTGAACCAAGTATTAAGGATTATCACCTTTTGCCGTTACCCAACATTTGTGTGTTTGACAAGGCAATCTACGAGAGGGTAATTGATATCGGTTTGCATCATTCAAAGCAATTCCCGATTTTTTTTTTAGAATGAGAGTATTTCAAACATGCTGCACTATGAATGGAACTATAGGCAAAGACACAAAAACAACTGTACTTTGTCATCTGACTTTGCGTGCAATCGTTGGCAAACAGTACAACTATGCAGTGCAATTCACCACACTCCTATATGAGACACTAGTGAGGTTGGCCTTGGTAGGCCTGCACAGCTTCAAGGCCACCATGAGGTATGTCTTCTATATCTATGTGAAACAACCTTACAATATGGAAACTACATACATGTCTTCCAAGAAACACTGACTACATCCTGTCATATCCATCATGTTTGTGTATCATGAAAGTATTGAGCATAAATTTTCAGCACTCGTGGAACTCCAATGGTTCCCAGTCAGAATTCGGAATTCCAATCTCAACATGGTGGGAATTCTTCTTGGATTGAAACGTGCATCATGTTAAGGAAACTGGCAGAAGCATATGGCCCTCATTGCAAGTGTGATTCTAATACCACCTTTGACAAGCGAAACTATGCAATGAACCTGATGGTCTGCTTTAACCAAATAACCAGGCTACAAATGGAACATCCACAAACTTATTTCATGATTGCTTTTTTTTCCCTATGTAAATGGGGAAGTAAAGCCCTTTGGTCAGATTCCTTTGTTTTACGGTTGAAGAAACTGACAATAAAGACACAAACAGCTGGTGAAGCAAAAGGTTTTTAGGATCCTCATATATACATGTTTTAAAGTAGAAAGTCTGACATTAAAGACTCTGAGGTACATCTTGGGTAATATAATCGAAAATTCAATATGTATTAAAACTTTTAGAATAAGCAAGAAAGTACCAAGAAATTTGTATGGCAAGATACTTTGCCCATTTTACCCTATGGCAGAAACCCTATAGTCTTAAGGCTGTGCTGTGTCAGAATAAAATCTGACTGATAAGGCACAAGAGCCAAAAGTGGCAGGCCTACCATGTCTTGTTTGCCTTTGATACAAGTGATAAAAATTTTAGGCTTTGGTGGCCAGGCTTATACATGTTTTGGGGAAAGGTAATGTCTGTAGTTGACAAAGATTATTTCCAAGGTTGCGATCTGTTTAGAACAACTAGTTGCCTTTTATAGGTGACTGCCTGTCTCAAGTCAGGATTGAAATCTGTTTCTTCAGATTGCTATTGGAAAATGAATGTTCACGTGTTGGTAATTCTCAAAGCTATTCTTTTTGCTGTATGTAACTTTATTATGCTCTCATTGTTTAGTTAAAATTTATGAATACGGTTAATGTTTTTCTGAACTATTTGATTGCATAACATCGCAGTTCATCTTCAAGGTAATCTAGACAGGCTCAATTCAACATTAATTTATCCAGATTTACAGTGTTCAAAGGGAAAAAACGGTTGAGCTGATGGTCAGTTTCTGGTTGACCTGATGAAGGCTAAGTGAGGAAACCCACAAGATAATGGTCCATTAGAGCTCATATGCATTTCAACTGGAACAATGGACAGTTGAAAATGTTCTCATGACCTCCTGTGTCGCATGAAATGGGTGAAAATAAAGACATTGACTTTTGGAAAAGCCAATAGCTCCCTTAAAATCACAGACGTTTCATGACTTACTGTCAGGAAAAATCTTGGAACAATACTTACGTAAAAGAAGACTGCTTGGAGAGTAAACCAAAAACTGTGCTCGAAGGAGACCAAAAATTGTAGTATTTTTTCAATTGCAAGCACAACAAATTTTTTAATGCAAGATGTCCTGTTAAATCCCTTTGGTTCATTACCATGCTCACTGCAAGCGTTAAAGACAAACAAATGTGCTTTGGCAAGGGGACAAGAAAAAAAAGACTTCTCAAAAGAAGTAACATTGTGTTTGACTGCAATTAGGAATCATTTTCGTAAATACTGTAATGCAATTTCTAGAAACTGTGAAATAAATTGTTTTTGGAGTATTAACAATTCTTCCGAGTTTGTATCTAAAATCAAAGATGTAAAGGCAAAAAATATCAAATGTTTTGATTTTTCTACACTGTACACAAATCTACCCATAGATGAAGTCAAAAGTTCACTTTCAGAATTAATTAGGAAAATGTTTAAACATAATGGTAAACCATACATAAATATTAATTCATATACAAAGAAAGCATATTGGTCACACAATAAATATTCAAAAAGTAACATTAAATCTTACACTGTTGAAACTTTGATAGATGCTATAAAATTTCTCTTGGATAATACTTTTGTTCAATGCGGACCACTGGTTTTTCAACAAATAAAAGGCATTCCAATGGGTAGCCACTGCTCCCCTTTACTGGCAGATTTATATTTCAGCTGGCTTGAATTTAAGTATATGAATAAATTGATGAAAAAGGACTTTCAAATGGCTACAAAATTATCAAACAACGCAAGATATATTGATGACATTGCTTGTGTAAATGTACAAAATTTCAGTGAAATTGCTAAAGAAATTTACCCAAAAGATATCCCTTTGGAGGGCAACAATTCAGATGGTTTCAGAGATGTGTTTTTGGACTTGGATATTCAGGTCACTAATGACAGGTTTTGTATTTAAGTCTATCACAAAATAGATGAGTTTAACTTTGAAGTAGTTAATTATCCTTTCCCGGACAGTAATATTTCGGATACTATTGGATATAATACATTTTTGTCACAAATTTTGAGATTTGGTCGTATTTGTTCTAAATTTCAGGACTTTGCATCAAGAACCAAATTTATTTACAATAAACTTGAGTCAAGAGGATTCAAAGGTGTACTTTTGATCAAATATTTCTACAAATTTTGCAGTAAATATCCCGATATGGTTAGAAAGTTTGGCTTCAATAATTTTAGAGATTTTAGACTTGCCTGTTTTGCTACTTAATTTTATCTTTTGGCACCATTATGTTTAAACGTTCACCTTTCGGACATTTTAGGCTAGCTTGTTTTCTGTTAGGTAAACCCGCAGGGGCTACAGGTAGCAAGAAGCGGCCTACGACAGTTACAAGCTTGCCTAATTGTACTTGATATCTGGTTAATATTTTCATTGCATTCTCTTGACATAAATACAAAAGACTTCCATTCTTTTCTGACTTGCCCTATAATTCTACTGTTAACATCCAAAGATTATTAGAAAGTTTGGCCGCAATAATTTACAGTTTTTAGACTTATCTGTTTTGCTACTTAACTTTATCTTTTGGCATCTTTCTGTTTTAATATTCACTATCAGACATTTTAGGCTTACATGTTTTCTGTTAGGTAAACCCCCAGGGGCTACACGTAGCAAGAAGCGGCCTACGACAGTTGCATGTTTGCCTAATTGTACTTAAAATCCTGTTCAGAAAAATTGTTTTGATAGCATGTTTTTGGCATAAATGTTAATGACTTCCATTCTTTTCTGACATGCCTAAATGCACATTTACTCACTATTAAAAAATTACTCAAAATTGACAGTATTTTCTCAAGTGTCACAAACCTGACACATTAAGTTGACACATTGACTCAGGGTTGGCAGTTAAATAGAGCTTAATTGTTTGAGGAGTAGGTGTCATCATGGAGTTTGTTTTACATCTCTGGTACAGGATGTACATTGTTGCAGTCCTTGTTGGAATTTTCCTTGGTTTGTACAGGTGGTGTAGCTGCAACTGTTTATTTTACAATCACTGGGACTGAATATAATGCCCCAGCTTGTTTCCACTTCAGTTAAACATTGGCGGATGGTTTAACTAGGAAAAGCTGTCCAGCTAGAAAGGGTACATTTTGGTTCAGGGGTAAGTCAAATTGTTCTTATCTGAACCTGTACTATGAAAATTTGGTGATTATGGTTTGTTTGACAGGTATTCTTCTTTGATATGAAGCTCGGCATTTACAAGCAAAACTTCACATATTTAGCTAATTCATCAATTGCCACGTTCATATTTATTCATTATTATGTGGGTTGTCTTTGCTGAATATTTAGCTTAACCAAGGAGCCGCTACTCAGAGAGACATGTACGGGTAAAAGGCTCCGAAACATGTTGAGTAGTTACCCGCTGAAGACCCTTTAATTTATTTGGGCTGATACAGCCTTTGTCAAAAATTTTACAGAGGAACGTGTTCAATATAGACAATAGTAATTCCATACATATACAGGTTAGACAGGGACAGGTTAGCTTATGGAGAGTAAAGAGTTTGAACTGCGGAATAGGATATTGACTACTAGGAAGTGGTTCTGGGCAAAAAGACACAAATACAATTCACCTCCAGACAAAATACCACAACCATCAGTCGCTCTTACTAATGGGATGAGCCTTGTACAGCAGACCATGGGTTGTTCAGAGTAGGCTTGCCTTTGTAGATAGTAGTCCAGTCAATCTAAGATTGGATCTGGAACAAATTGGAACAAAAGTTTTTTTTCAGTGGTTTTGAGCCACAAATATGAAGCAGTTTATCATATCAAAAGTGCTAAGAAAAGAAATTTGGAGAAAGTAGTTAAACATGAAGAAAACTAAAAAGGCTGCCATGAGAGAGTCACCATGGTGAAAATGACTGTCAATTATGATGAAATGCGATTGTTTTCAAAACAAATGCTATGATTAGGTACTACAGTACATAAAACCAAAAAAATGGGTCACATTACCTGCCTAGTGACATCATGAAAACCAAAATGACTGCCAATATGCCATATAGTTTCATTTCGTTGCAGTAAGCTGGGTTTGTTTGTTTGTTTGTTTGTTTGTTTTGTTTTTGTGTGTGTGTGTGGTTTTTGTTGTTGTTGTTTTTTGTTTTTGTTTTTGTTTTTTTTTTGTTTTTTTTTTTTGACAGAGGATTCTTTTTAATCACCGAAACGGCAATAATAATAAGGAAGGAAGACAAACTAAAGCATACAAAGTGGCCATAAACAAAATGGCTGCCATAATGACACTAATTAATGACCTAATTGTGCAGCATAGAATGAACCCCATTAATTAGAAAAAAATGAACTGAACATAAACACCTTGGTGCTTGGCTTTTGTACAAAAGTGGAATGGGAAGCATTAGTTTACAATGAATCAATCATCCATGTTTACTTCTCTCATTTCAACACTGGCACATGCAACACCTTTCCATTAGCCACAGGCACTGGAACACCACAGATTGCTCTTGTAACAGGTGTGTACTACAATCTGCCTTGCAATTGTAATGAATTGCTTTCAGCAGCTGTTCTGGAGCAGGGGGCATATAAATCATTTTAGGCACAAATTCCCCATTCAACATTCGCCTGTCACATTGATGTGCTGGAAGCTTTATTCCAAGCCACTCCTGTATCTTGAGACAGACACGGTAGCTATGATATTGGCATGCTGATGAAGTGGGTAGTAGATACTCTGGTTTTCTGAATTTCCATCCAATAGGGTTCTAAGGCAACCAATCCACATTTATTGGAAGTTCCTAACTGAATTTCCATCCAATGGGGTTCTTAAGCAACCAATCCACATTTATTGGAAATCCATAACTAAATTTCCACCTAATAGGGTTCTTAAACAATTACCTCTATTTTTCAGGCTCTTAGTGAAATACCCAGACCATGAGGTTTTTAAGCAACAACCCACATTTATGGGAAGTTCATAACTACATTTCCATCTAATAGGGTTGTTGAGTAATTACCTCTATTTTTTGGCTTCATAGTGAAATACCTGAACCATAGGGTTCTTAAGCAATCAATTCCCATCCATCTGATGTTCTCAAGTAAATTTTCAGACAATAGGATCCTTAAGGAACCAATCCTTATCTATCGGAGGTTTTCAACTGAATTTTCATGTAATAGGGTTCTTAAGTAACTAATTAAAATTTATTGGAAGCTCTTAACTGAATTTCCATCCAATTGGGTTCTGAAGCAATTATCTCTATTTTAGGAGGTTCTTGGTGAAATTCACAAACCATAGTGTACTGAACTAACCAATCCACATCCATTGGAGGTTCTTAAATGGATATCCATCTAATAGGGTTCTTTGGATACTTTCAGCTTTTGCAGGCTCTAAGTCGAGTTCCTGAACCACAGGGTTCTTGAGCAACCAAGCCCTGTCTATCTGAGATTCTTAAGTGAATTTCCAAACTACAGTGTGCTTAGACAATCACTGATAGCCCACAAAGGTTCTCAGGTAAAAATTTCTGGAGTGAATTAAAATGAGCATACTTAGTGCGAGGAGCTCCTGCTTGACACCCATTTCGGTCAGGAAACTAAGCTTGGCAGCCTTCCCAAGGCCACATGCCACCTAAAACTAGATGGGAGACTATGCCGGGAGACCATCGCAGTCCACTGAATCCAGATCAGGGAAATTTGCTGGACATTGAAACAGGTGGAGGTCAAGCAACTGGCCTCTCCCTTAACTCAGGTGCTGATGTGCAAGAGGAAGCAGGCTCAAGAGCCTTGCTTTCGGAGAACTCAAGATACTCATCCGGGGAAAACATGGAGGAAACCATGGTGGCCCTACTGCAACAGATTACTCGGATCACCCAACAACAGACAGAGATTCTGAGGCCATCAAGGTGTTGATGTTTCAGTACCACCAGACACCTGAAGATGGTAACATATCAGGAGATGGCGTGCAAATAGCTGTGCCCCAGCACCTCTCAAATCAGAGCATTGTTCCATGAACACTGCCAGCCATACCTCCCACTTTGGCGGCCGAGACCTTGCCAGGCCTACACAATATTTATGGCTCGACTTCCTCTTCAGATGGAAGTCCAAGGGTGAACAACTTCATCCAAGGAACCAAGCACAGCCTGCATGAGACACCGTGCATGGCCCCTGTTCCCACAACCTCAGGTCATTCTTTAGAGCCAGCTGAGCATCTGTCAGACAAGAGGAACCACTTTCATTAATTGGTTGGCTGATGCGCACCAGAAAAGTGTTGAGCCAATGTAGGCTTACCTAGCCCCAGCCAATGGGGATCTAACTTCCAGGAATATTGATGGGGAAGTGGATCACATTTCAGACCACCATTCTACTGGGTCCAAAGGGCAACCCCGGACCCTTATAGTTATAAACCTACAATGGCACTATGAAGTGGGAAACCTTTATAGTCCCATTCGAACATGTCACTGAGGAATATGGCAATGCGTGATCGCCTCAACACCCTCTTTGAAAGCTCACCTGAAGGGCAGATGGCAAGGTGGCTCAAACAGGTGAGACAATACAACTTTGTCATAGAGCACAGGGACGGTAAGCAACATTCCAATGTAGATGGACTGTCGAGAAGAGAGATTGACACCCCTGTCTGTGACTGCTATACCCCGGGACAGAGAGGATTTGCCTTGTGATGGTTGCCACAGTATGCCTGAATACATGATAATTGGGCACGGTTCAAGGAATACGTAGATGATGTGGTGCCCCTAGCAGTTCACACATGTCCACCTGCTATCGGGAGAGGAAAAGTCCCTGATGTGGAGGAGAATTGGACACCAACTGGCTGCCAGAGTTCAGCCCCTGTCAGCTCCGTCAATCCCAGTTAGCCAATCAGAGTTTGAGTCACCTACATCGGTGATGCAATGAGGGACTCCCTCGCAAGGTGGAGATGATGGGGCAGGACCCGACTCTGAGAAAGTTCTGGCTTTGCTGGCCACAGTTACAAAGGAAAGGGGGAGTCTTCTATTATTCATGGGAGGGAGAAACTGACCCCCACTTGCTCCTCATTGTACTGAGGGACCTCCAGCTGGATATTCTACAAGCCAGTCACAGACCACATTTCTCGGGTCACCCAGGTATGGTAGGTCCATACAGCATGCACTGCTACATTATTATTGGTATGGCATGACCAGTGATGTCTGGAGTATGTCAAGGCTTGTCCGGAGTGTGAGGTCCTGAAGAGGCCAAGCCGCCATAGCAAGGCACTCCTGCAGCAATATCAAGCCAGAGCACCAATGGACATGGTCTAAATAGATATATTTAGACTCTTTCTGGAAACCAAGGATGGAAATGAATACATCCTGGTTATTATTGATCAATACACAAGGTATGTCAAGGTTTTCGCCCTGAAGGAACAAAGTGCTCCCACGGTAGCAGAAAAGTTTGTCTACAAATTTGTGTCCCATCTAGGTACCCCCCCCCCCCCAGGTCCATACTGACCAAGGAACCAATTTCTCCAGTGAACTAATAAAGCATGTGTTCAAGCTGCTGCAGATCACCAAAAACCCAAACCACCCCATCCAGACTGAGCAGCAATGGGGATGCTGAATGGTCTAATCGTAGTCTGCTGCAAATGGTCCGGTGCTATGTTAATCAGAGGCAAAACGATTGAAGCCAACATTTGCCACTACTGGCAGCTGCTTCAAGCAGCACCCCCTTCCCCCCATGCAGCCACAGGATTTACACCTAACCAGCTGATATTGGGATGAGAGACCCACTGGCTCACAGAGGTCAAGCTATGTTTTCCCAACCCAGAGGCGGATCGCCCTCCCCCAGCCCAGTTTGCCTGGAAAGCAAAAGAGGCTCTTGAAGAGGTCCATGAGTTGGCACAGGAGTGGTTGAGGGAGAAACATGTCCATCAAAAGGAGCATTATGACCTTCAGGCTACTGAGCACTGGTTTAGGATATGTGGCTTAGTGTATATCCAAAATAGCCAAATGGTGGTAGGGAAGAGTCCAAAATTACAATCCTATTGGATTGGCCCATATGAGGTTGTCACGCAACTTACTCTGGTCCTGTATTGGGTAAGAGACGGAAAGGGTTCGAGGTCAAACATGTGGACTGTCTTAAGCTTTATGCCAGAGACATGATCCCAGCGTGGGCCCAACGTATTAAGCATGCCCTTCTCCAGGAAGAGTTGACTATCTCACAACCAAACAGCACCCCATCACAGCTGCCGGTTCAGGCAGAACAAGTGAATTTATCAATCTCAGCTGTACCAGACTCCTCACTTCCTGAGAATCCCCCAGGCCTTCTGGATGTTCCAAAGAACCAGGGGAGTCCCACAGTTCACCTGTTCCTATGAGGAAGCACCTCTCCACCCAACTTAAGAATAAGGGAACTACCACACACACACCCAAACAGGTTGGAAGTTCATTTCTCCATTCCATAAAACCAGGTGGGATTCCCACACGGACTTGGTTCAGCTGAAATATTCACCGACCTAGTTGTTTCCATTAGGGGCAAGGATCCCTCTACTCATTAGATTATGTGCATGAAGTAAGTAGCAGAGTATATCCTTTTTGCCTGGGTACGAAAGTAATTTCTATTATGTATTACAGGAACTTGGAGAATGGTGCTGGACAACTGCATTTAAATCCCACTAAAGCCTGTCTGGTAGAAGCATACCTCAGGCGTTTAAGGGGGCATGGTGCGACACATCAATCCTCGGATCTCGAAGATGCAAACCTAAGCCTGGTCCATGCCTGTGACCCCCTACCCCTTCAGGCCACCCGAGGGGATACCTTGGGCTTCTTAGAATCTAGAGCCCTGCCCTTGGGACTCCTCAGACGATGACTCCAAAATTGGTGAGTGTCCAGTGTGGTACCATCCCCCAGCTGTTCACGTGTGGGTATGGACATTCAACCAATTTAGTGAGGAAGAGCTTGACCACTCATTCACTCAGCAGCCACATTCAGTGCAGGCTTTGTGACAGTTGCCTTCTGCCCCAGTGGCAGGGGTGATCTTATCCAGACCTGCCCCATGTGTGAACACCGAGTCCTGGCCATGCGTTGCCATGCCAATGCTGCTTACTTGCCCTAGTTTCTGGATGTCCAGTCAGCACTGTGAGTCCCAGATGAACTGTCAGCAGGTGGAACATGCACTCGTGGGCTGCACGCCAATCCACCCAGGGCCATGTGCTGCCAGAGGAGTAGCAGCAAAGCATGAACAATATGTTGCGGGACATTTCAGAAACACTTGGTGTTGCCCTGGATGACATGCTGGCTTTTGTTGCCTGGAGGCCCTTGCTGCACAGGCTTATAGTGTCCTCTCTAGAGGTGATTGGGAGTATTATTACACTCATTTTCTGGGGGAGCCTGATGAATTCCTGGAGTTCAACCCAGCTGAACCAAGAGTGTTGAGGGAGCTCACTCACTAGCAAGTTGTCCTAAACCTCTTCATGTGGGCCGGACTTGCTATAGTCTCTGGCACATGTCAACCTCTCTTGTGCCCTCTTCATAAGTAGTGTATGCATCCATCGCTGTCCGGGGCGCAACACCAATACCCACTAGTGTAGTTGCCAGAAACCTGTGACCCCCCCCCCCTTTCCCCAAATCACTACAGTTATAGACACACCTGACCCTGAGACTTCCCCATGGTTCTAGCCTCGGTGCTCTTGATAGGTGCACTGGTCTGGCATGGCATCTTTCATAGGGTTGGTCTTTTTCTAGGGGCTATGCTGGGCCCCAGCTTTTTGGTAGTTTCATCCGGGGAACTCTGCACTGCCCCGGCTCTATATACCAATCCAGAGTCATCTTTAAGAGGCCCTGGCCTATGTATACACCTTTTTGCCTTTGAAACCAGCACCGGGGCTAATTTTTTCATTGCCCCAGCACATGTATATGGTCTGGTTACTGAAAACACCACTATAATTTCACCATTCAGATTCATACATCATTTAGGCTTGGTTAGATTTCCACCACTGAGAGCATGTGACCACCTAGTAGTGGACTTAAGTGGATATAAGTATATCTGTGTACTTAGTGTAATGTTTATTACTCACTTTTATATGACATGTTGGAAAATCCACACCCCTCAACTGGGAGGACCCAGTTAGCCAGAAGGAGGTGTTGTAATGAAAATGCCCAAACTTTTAATTAGTTGCACTAATCATTAACCTCCTGCGTGGGTGACCCCAACAAGTGATTGACAGGTAACCTCCCCCCCCCCAGGTCACAGGTCAACCACCACGAGATACCCAGTGTCAACTGGGATCTGTAAGCAGACAGGAGAGCCATCCCCTACCCTGTGAATCCCGGGCCTGGGCACTTCTACTTTTTCTGTTTTGAGTGATAAAAGATATTTGTAATTCACAACAAGTCGTTCCCAGATGGGGAATGGATTTCTATTTCACAAAAATATTGCGTTTTATTGGACATATAACTTATAAACCAATCAAGCAAGGTTCCACGAATTACATAGTGAGACAATTTAGAAAAGAGACTAGAATGATCCACAGTATCAAATGCTTCAGATAAGTCAAGGAATATGCTAACTGAAAAATCTTGATTATCCAGAGCTTTAGTGACTTTGTTGACCAGATAACTTAACACCATTTCTGTGCTATACCCATTCTGCATGCTAAATTGAAAATCATACAATATGAAGTATTTCTCAAGATAACTCATCAGCTGTTTATAACCTACCTTTCAAGTAATTTAGAGAAAAAAAGGCAAAACAGAAGTAGGTCTGTAACTTGTAAATAATTCTGGGTCTCCTTTTTTTGCATAATGGAATCACTTCTGCCAATTTTAGAAGATGAGGAAAAATACCTGTTTGAAGAGATAAGTTTGAGATATAAGTTAGAGGCCCTAATATGCTATTTGAAATATACTGGACAAATTGTGGCATAACTTCGTCCCATCCAGGAGATGAGTCATGCAATGGACTGATGATAGCGTGTATGTCATCATCAACAACAGGGTGAATATAAGATTAATGTGCAAAATGTCGTTTCAAAAAATACTGCAGAATGTTTGTTAGAGCCTGGAATTAGTTTAGCTAAATTTGGACTGACGTTAACAAAAAATCGTTAAAATTATCAGCTATTTCCTTTCTATTAATCAAAACATCACCTTTATACTTTAATCTACCATTAAACAAAAATATCTTATTTTTGCCAACAGCTCTTTTAATAACTTTCCATAATTTTGTTTATTTTTGCTTCCCTGGAATAGCCTGTTGAAGCAGATTTCATACACTGAGCCATAAGTACATTTATCTTCCACAGAACCAAACATTGATTACAGGTCAAGGCGTGGAGTGCTTCTCCATCACATGGACAAAACTTGTTGGACTGTAAATTTGTCAGTCCAAATGATAAATGAGTAAATACGTATAATCCATAACTACTAGCGGGTGCTGTTGCCCCTTTATCATCAGGACGCATGAGGACTTGCCTGATCTCAGAGGTCAAGTTGGTCAAACAGTACTATTACCATTAATTCAGGGTTTCTAAAGACTCCCACTATTCTGGAGAGAGGACAAGAATCCCTAGTAGTAGCAGCATTGGGTTCCTGCAGTCCACAAAGTGCATTATTGTATCGGTTTTTTGTTGTCATACACAGCAAGAGTACCCCAAGGACTATTAGATAGTTCAATAACTCCTTTCTCCAGATTTTCCACCTCCTGCTTTGCATGTTTTCTTTCATACAAAATTGACCTCCTGGGGGAATGCATATGAGAAAACATACATACATGTATATTTGTTAAGCAAGCATGCTAGATCAGTACATTGTTTCTCATTTAATTACTTTGAGCTACCTTCTAATTCATCTTTCAAGGGTGATGTCACTGTTTGTGAGTTATCATGTTTTTTATTGCGTATACCTGTTCTAATATGACTATTTAGTTGCTCTTGTATAATTCGGTCCTTATCCACCGACATACATTAAACTAAAGTCATTCCATGTATAAGACTTTTTTTATTTCAAAATATGTTGCTCTGGAATCAATCATAGATGTTGCCAACATTATAAATTCTCTGTTAAAGCTTTAGCTGATTCGTTGATGCCTGTTTTTGCCTAAGGTAACCAGCTTTTTGTTTGTTTATAGATACCCAAGCTTTAGAGCAACATTTGTGTCATGTCTCATGTCTCCTCTGCAACACATAGCACCTCTACTCCATACCCAACATGTTTCTTCCTCATCTTTTTTCAGGGTCGGCCTGTAAAGGCTTATCTGGCACCTGTGTTTTAGCAGAAAGTCTCCCCCTAAACTATACCATACCATGAAATTTTAGACACCACAATTGGTCATCAAGTATAATCTCTATTTCACGTCACACCCAATGCATTCCGACCAGTACCATGCATTCCCTTTATGCCAGTTGTAGTTCTCAGTAGATCAGGTTGGTTTTCTTTATCCAATCTTTCATCTAATTCAAGCGCAAATGCCAAAGTACACTTAGTATACCTTGTTACACTGGAAATGACTTATTGAGTCAAATTATAGTTTTTGTTAACTATAGAGGGCACACAGAAAGGAGCCATACTAACAGTGCACTTAATGGTCTGATGACACAAGTATTTGGGTATATTGGTGTATCTTGTGGTTATACCACTTCATTGATTGACTCATGATTGTACAATGCACGAACCAGTTTTCTGAATAAAACAAGCAAAGCTATATGCTCTGGGGTCTTTTGCTTGGACGACTTTGGCTAGAGAGTATATGCAGAGCAATCTACTGGGCCAGTTTATTGTACAACAACATTTATTAACATTTAACATAATTTCACTGAGAAGTTGCCCAAGTGGAATTTAACTTCAAGGGTAATAAGACACAAAGTCTTAGCTTGGCTTTATTAGAACTTCCAGAAAATGTACAAGTCAACATGAAGTCAGATAGTAAATTGTATACATGTCTAACTTGTATGAATATTATACACTAAACTAAAGGGGGACTTCACAAACTGTTCATAATGATGGGTTTATTTTAATGATGAGGGCATGGCAAGGTTCTACCATAGGCTTTCTTGGGTTAGTCATAATACATTGTGCCAAAGTCCTGTGCGTTTTTCTTTTTATTACAAAAAATTCAGGACATTCCTTCATAAGTGCACAGATGTTTTCTCACGTCCATTGCCTTTGCTAGGGTATGCATTGTTGAGCCTATGCCTTTAATAAACCATTACCCTGAAAAAGCTTTACAGTACCGTATTACGCAACACAGGTATTACATATAGAAACAATAAATGGGAGGGCATATTTGGAGTCAACTGCAGATGTCCATATTTTATTGGAAATCGAAATTAGTATCTGGCTAATAAGACTTTGGGAAACTTAACCTTTTTTTTAACTTCAGACGTTTCGCTAGTAACCTGCCCTTGGCTTTTCCTCCCATATGACAGACATGTATGAATGGCTGTGAAACATTTTATGCTGATGCATCAGCGTGAGTAAAAATTTTCATGATTGAAAAATGCCATCACTTGAAGATGTCACAACCTACTCCAATTTGAGGTGCGGGTTATACTCTCTTGCTACAATCAATTTGTATTTCAGGGTACATGTACATGCTATGATAGACAATAATTCAACTCCGTTCTCCCAAAGAATTTTTTTCATTTTATTTATTTCAACCAAACAGCAAATGATAGCAATGAAATCCAGGTTATGATTTACATCTGTAATTAGAAAGACACATCAAGATATATTTTTGCATTGTTTCTAAAACCAAATATATATATATATATATATATATATATATATATATATATATATATATATATATATATATATATATATATATATATATATATATATATATATATATAGTTGCTGTTTTAAGCTATTGACCCCATGAGAGTCATGTGTATTTTGTTTCAATTTTACAGGTAAAGTTTTGATAACTATAAAATTTACAAGAAACTGTATTAATATTCCATTTGTGTATTAATTTTATGTAAAAGTTTTGTTTCCACAAATCTGATGTAAAATCAGCAAAACGGTTTGCTATTATTGTCCATGAAGCCAGATCCGAAGAATCGATCATCTTTTTTAATCCAGTTAATTTTCAGTGACTCAACATGAGTATATTTTTGAGGGACTTGCAATCAACCATAGTTTTTACCATTAATCATAATATGTCTTATGACCAATTCCCCCCCCCCCATTTTATATACATATAAACATTTAAGAATTTAATTCCTTAATATATTTCTCTTCCGGACTAGGTATCACAGAAGCATATAGGTTAAGTGAAGAGGAGCTAACAATTTGATTATTTGAATCCTACTTCTTCTGATAAGTCTCTGCTTTGCCAAATATTTAAAATTTGCTTAAATGTTTATATTTTGTCTCTGAAGTTACAAGAAATATTTGTTATTATCAATCAAGATTTTAGTACCTAAGATAGTTACTTCACCTGTGCATTTCATTTTAAATTCGTCTAATAATATCTGTTTACATTTTTTGCTTTGCCTATTTTTGATATTTAAATATTGTTTTATCGTATTTAATCTTTAAACCCGGCACTCTTTGAAATTAATGAAAAACCCTTATAGCTGAGCAGAGATTCTTCATCATATTGTATGAATAAACTCGTATCTTCTGCATACTGACTGATTTTAAATAATTGGTCTAGGATTTGGACACCTTTAGTATTATTGTTCTCTCTGATTTTTTAGCTAAAAGTTCTACATATAAAATAAACAGGTACGGCGATAGAGGACATCCTTGACGGACCCTGTGCTCATTTTAAAAGTTTCGGATGTCCAACCATTATTGATAATATTGCTTGTGATATATGGAACCATCTCGGGTCAAATTTGCTGCATGTAAACATTTATATACAGAATACCACTTTAAACAATCAAAAGCCTTCTCAAAATCTACTGCAATGGAAAGATCTGGAATGTCTTTGTCCTCAGTATGCTGAATTAAGTCCAATACTTTGTTTTCACCAACATACCGATCATTCAGAACACCAGTCTGATCTGGATGGATAATATTCGCGACAACTTTTTTTATTTGCAATTGATTTTGATAATATTTAAATTATAATCTGCTTGTAGTAATGATAATGGTCTCAATTTTTTTTTTAATAAAATGGATCTTTCTTTTTGGGGTGAAGTGTCAATGTTGCATGTTTCTGGACTATTGATACTGCTCGAGACTGAAAAACTTCGGCTACTGCATTCATGGAGTGGGTTTTTATATCATTCCAAAAAAATTGTAGAATTCAACAGCTAGACCATCAGAACCCGGGCTCATATTATTTGCCATACTTTTTACCGTACCAACTATTTCTTCTGTTGATGGGCCTTCTAAACTTTCTTTGTCGGTATCGTTAATTTTCGAACTATTTTGCAAAAAAAATACTGAAGTTCTTTTATATTGTCTTGTTCCTCTTTTGAAGTATATAATTTGCATTATTATTAATTCTTTGTCTAATATTTCTTCTGTTTCTGTTTATAATTGTCTGTTGCTTGAAAATAACTTCTGAATACGTTTCTATTACATTTTCGTTTTTTCTAAATTGAAAAAAATTGTCAGTTTCTCATCCAATTTATACTGTCCAGCTCTGTTTCTAATTGTAACTCCTTTAACTTTTTTCTTATGTTTCTAGCTGATTTTTCTTTTGTGTCAATTTATCCTGGTTCTGATCATCAGAGGGAACAGCTGGAGTATATTGTTCTAAATTACTGATTTCTTCTTGCAATTTTTCAATCTTAATTTAAGAATCGTTTTTCTTTTCGGAAGCATGGAATATGGTCGTAACTCTTATTTCAGATTTGATAGTTTCCCACAATAGTCTGCTGCTAGTCTGTGCCTTTTCGTGTGTATCTACTATTTTTAATAGATTCCTTCATTAAATTTATGTGACCTTATCTACAAAAACGAGAAGTATTTAATTTCCGAAAGAATTTGCTATTCGAGACACCTATAGCAGAACAAAAGTAAGCTGACACGAACATGATCTGTGTTTTTATCTTTAAGTTCCAAGTTCATGAATGGCGGGTAAGTTGTCTTGTTTTGAACATGTTAAAGGGAGGACCTGGCATCCTAGTTTGCCCAAACACTGCAATACGTAGGTGAATGGCTGCAATATATATTTTTTTTCATAAAACACAAATGCCATAGAAATTTAGCTACTGATACTTTCTACTGACTTTGGCCTATATTTATTTAAGTTACAACCTACAAATTTATGTGCAGAAACCTATTTCAGCCCAATTAGACTTGGTATGACAAGAGTTTTTGTCTATAACTGCATTTTCTTCATTCAGTTTGAGTGAAGCTGGCTTTTTATCGACACAAATATTAAATTATACGTCACGCGTGTGGGGCAATGGATTGTGGGTTGAGAAAGCTTGAACTGAGTATTATATTTCTGCGATCGCACAGTTTGTCTTCTCTCATCCACGTGCACATGCATTTGCGTGCAAGTGAGTAGTCCATTACTTGGTTTAAATATTTCATAAGAAATGTGGATCAAGAAACAAGCTGTGAAGCGTTGTGAATCCCTCTCCATGGTTCCATGATTACAGAGTATCACCAGGGAACGGACTTTCTTACACATTTACTACAATACAGAAACATGGAAAATAATGATGAAGAAACAAGTATTCTACGTATATAATAGTTAATTATTTTTATATCTTCATTGTTTAATCTATGAAAAATCACCCGGACACATTCATACAAAGAAGTGCAATAGTCAGGTCAGAATTTTGTTATCTGCGGTACCCACATACCGCAGGCGCCTGAACTTTTTGTTTGTCCCGTGGTGCGTCGCTTTCAGCGCCGCGGCGCCTCTGGTGGACTCTTCATTAACTGAAAACCATGAAAACTTTGATTTCTCAGTGGTACAAAAACATCGCGCTGCTCCGGAAAAAAAGAATGAATAATGAGAGAACATGTATTTTCCTGCATTTTTTTGTCAAAGCAAAACCACACTCAGTCTTACTGCCCCTCTGCCTACAACACCCTGTCAATTTGCAGATTTGTTTTGAACAGTTCAGCTTGATAAATTAACATTTTGTACCATAGAACATAATGAAATAACAAAGCTTCAGAAGAAGGCAGTGCGTTGTATGTCTTGTAGCAATTATAGTGTACATAGGGGACCGATTTTAAAATGTTTAAACCAATTGAAGGTGGAAGATTTGTTTACTTTAGCCCGACTTAAATTTTATTAACAAATTTGTGCATGAGAAACTCCCAACAAGGCTGTTGTCATTACCATTTATACCTAATAGAGATATACATAGTCACGATGCTATAAATACAAGGGACAGTGGTTTATTTTTTCATCAAGCCGAAGATAAATTTGCGCCGAAAAGTCTGGGGTTTTTATATTCCAAAGGTCAGATTTCCTACTGAAGATATCATATTAAATAAAATCTATTCGCATAGCCTATATGTTTTTTTTTTCAAATTATGTGAAAGCTATCTCGTTGAGCAAATAAAAAAACTGAATGTACTGTGTATGATTGTTACACTTGTCAACAAAACAATCAATCTTAGCTCTAAGCTTCTGGACACCATTAGTATTTTAACATAGTTGCAATCAATTTGTCATCCTGACGTATAACATATTTCATTTAAATTTGACATGGTAAAAACCACAAACAATTTGCGACAGCAACATGCATAATGTTAAAGCAAGGGTATCCCTTGACCAACACTGACAATTCCAGGTATTATCGAGCACTTGATTTATGTATATCATTTTTTGGTCAAAAACAAAAGATTTCTAACTTCTGAGTTCGCTAAAATAACCTACATTCAAAATTCAGATAAGCTAGACAGTATTATACGATGCATCAAAGAGAAACACCTACCAATCAGAAGAGTAAAATATTACAGATATGAACATGAAAGTTCCTCCTGTGTGAGCGAGGGTATATGATGATCTGTCAAATTTCGCCACAACCTTTATAAACAGAAGGTACGAGACAAAATATTTTGTATATATCCGTCTCTTAAGAATAAATCAAAGTTTAATATAAAATCCGTGATAAGAATGTTCAGCAAAAAACAAAAACAAAACAAAACAAAAACAGAACAAAAACAAAAAACACACACACGCACCCCCCCCCCCCCCCCAAAAAAAAAGTTGTTACGAACACACTTGAATGGATTAAAAGACAATACCTAAGAGGTGTGGGATATTATAAATTTTCTCTCAATTTTGATAACAACCAAACCGCATAGCTTCCCTGCATTCTTCAAAATTAAAATACAAAAGTAACAAACAGAACTGAAACTGCCAAAATTTCAGTATCTTTTTGCTAATATTGGCCCCACTTTGGCTACCAAAGTAAATTCAACAAATTTTCTTCACTTTTTTCTGACCTTACTCGACAGAAAGAGCACACTTTTTGCTTCGATTATATCTCATCTCAAGACATCATGGCGATAGTAAACGAATTAACGACAAAGTCAAGCACTACGTAAGACAACTTCTCGATTAAATTAATAAAATGTAGGCCTATCAATCAAACAATATCTAGTTCCTTCGCCTTGATTGTAAACCGGTCTTTTAATAACGGTATTTTTCTTGGTAATTTAAATTCGCCAAGGTCTACCTGTATTTACGAAGACAACAGGTTTTAGCCTATCTCTTTTTCCTGCCATTTCAAATTCTGGAGGAAATTGTCTATCTTTAACTCTATTCATTTTCTTACTTCATGGAATCCTCTTTATAAACGCCAAACGTGGCTTCAAAAAATTACACTCAACAAAGACTGCTGCTCTGGACTTACTCGATGCCGAAGACACACCTATTGCCGTGTATCTGGCTGTGTCAAAAGCTTTTGACACTCTGATTCTAAATCATGATATTCTTTCGATAAACTCAATAAGAGTGGGGTCAACGGTACTTCCTCTAACGGGTTCCAAGTTATCCCAGAGATATTAGCATTTGCAGCCTGATGATATTAGTGCTAAAACGTTGTCTATTCAAATCGGTGCACCGGAAGAATAATTTCCGGGCCCGCGATTATGTATTATACATCAATGTCACGCACTTCCCTTCATCTGATGTTGAGGACATCTCTACGCGGATGGCATTACTCTACTAAACTCACAGTGTTCCTAAACATTACATTAAGCAAAACAGCAGTAAGAATATCTGTGGTGATACAAACATAAATTGAATAAAATGCACGATTGGCATTGAATAAAATAAATGAATTAAAAAATAAACATTTTCGAAACGGAGTTTATACACACATTTTTTTTGTTCCACACAGCGTAAAATGGAGTAAGCTATAAACCTTTGAATTGTTGACACATCAACTAAAAGAGAAAAAAAAAGATTTTTATTCTTTAAGATGACAGTTCACGAAAAGTAATTGGAGTGGCCACATTTGCCAAGTTTCAAATAAACTTGTAGTAGTTATAGGTGTATTAAACCGACTGCACAATTTTCCGCTTCGTAAAAAACTCTCGCAAACATGTACTTATCATTTTTTAATTTTTTCATATGTCAATTACTGTCCCTTTGCTTGGAGTTATCCCTCGGAGTGCATCTTTATACTGAAATAACAATTAAGTCATCCGCCGCAGATGCTCGCAATTGTTCGTCTAAATAACTTTTATTTACGTAGTTAAACACCCATGCATGCATGCATCATAAGCTAAAACTTTTAATTTATTTCAGACATGTCCGCAACAAATCACCACAATATTTCCACGACATGTTTGTCACTAAAAAACTACGTCCGGTCTCTTATTTCTATTTCATATTTCTTGTGTTCTGGACAAAATCGTTTTGGTATATTCATATCGATGGTTCTCACAATACTCCTATTATATTCCATTTAGACACTTTATTCTGTACGCTCTAATGTATGTTGAATAAAGCTTTTTTTTTTTTTTAAATTTGGATATGTAGTCGATGTGCATATTGTCTATATATTTTCTCTCGATATGGCTGTGACAGACCTGTAGTGTAGATTTTTTCTTCTCACGAAATGTATTCGTACGGTATTGTATGCATAACGAAATGAAACTTAATGGAGGATGGACAGCATTTCTTCCTGCCCTGGTAAGTTTATCAAGAATTGCTGGGTCAAAGTGTAGGCCTATCACCGACGGATCGGGAAGGGGGGAGCGATCGACCCCCCCCCCCCCCGTAAAAAATAAAAATAGATTATAAGAGAAAGTGCAAAATAAAATGAAATGAAATAAAACATTGGAAGATGATATCAAACAACTTGACCTATTACCGCCGCTTTCAGATTAAGTTCTCTGTCTGGTGGTATATCTAAACATCTGTGATCTTTAAACTATTCATACTTTCATATACATATGTGTATGATCATTACGTTTCAGAATACATTCTGTGTGCTTTTGGTATAGCAATGCTATATATTACATCAAAGGCTTGGTCTACGCAATATCGTAACTCATGCTACTGGTGTTGCCATAATGGTTTTGACTTTTGTACATTTTATTTTGAAAACAGCGACAGATTCGTCAGATCGCTAATTCAGTCAAGCATAATCTTAATACAGGGGGCCATTCATTTCGCCTCTTAACGTATCTTGATGTGTAGCTTCGTTTGGTACCAACTTCAGAGCTGTCTTTCTCATCACCTTCTTTTAGGGGACCACCGAAGGCGAGTCCCCTGTAGTGATCGCAGGTTCCGTGCGTCCGTGTGTCCGTGCGTCCGTCCGGATCGTTTCCGCATGATAACTTGAGAAGTTTTTGAGCTAAAGCTTTCATATTGTACAGGATTATTGTCCTCTTTAAGGGCTAGGTCAAGTTCAAAGTTGGGTGACCTTAACACAATTTTCAAGGTCACAGAGCCACATTAGTGAAATTTGGTGTCCGCATGATAACTTGAGAAGCTTCTGAGGAAGGGCTTTGATTTTGCACAAGATTATAGCCCCCTGTAAGGGCTAAGTCAAGTTCAAAGATGGGTGACCTTGACCCAATTCTGAAGGACACAGAGCCACATAAGTGAATGTGGTGTCGACGTGATTTCCGCATGATAACTTGAGAAGTTTTTGAACTATGGCTTTCATATTGCACATCATTATAATAGTTGTCTATCAGACCAAAATGAAGTTCAAACATGAGTGACCTTGACCCAATTCCCTATGTCACGCAGCACTTTTGTGAAATTCAGTGTCCATACAATAATTTATAAACTTTTCATTTATGGGTTTTATATTGTACATGATTAAACTCCTCTATAGGGCCAAGGTTAAGTTTGAACATGAGTGACCTTGGTCCATTTCTCAAGGTGACACAGCCATTTGTGAAAAATTCAGTGTCTTCACAATCACAGAATTTTTGTAATTGGTTTGCTTCTGGATGCTGGATTTTAAGAGATTCTCCTTCTACTGAGGCCACCCTAAATGCACTCGAAATGTGAAATTGTTAGAGGGGTAAACCTGTAGCATGCAGCAATAGTTGCAGCCCTAAACTGTACCATGTTTGTATACGGCGGTCCCCTCAGTGGTGCAAGCACCACTATTACATCCAGTTTACCTTATGAAAGTTCAATTTTTGGAATTGCCTAGTCTTAATCTGTCAGTTGGGGCGCATGTCAAAGAATTATTGTGCTTATTGTTAAATATAGTGAAACAGAGAAGTGCTTTGAAGTGGCTTTCTTTTTTATTTTGTGTATTTAAGAATAGCACCCAATGGAAAAACATGGAAAACAAGGTCCATGTCTTCAAAATACTATGAAACCTAACAGGGTTCCTGAATTTGTTCTTATCTGCATCAGGTGTAAAATTGCGAGACTGCAAAGTTAAAATTTGCTAATTTACATACCAAAATTCTAATTTTCAAAATTGAAGACTTATATTCCAATACGGGCTTAACAGGGATAATTTGTAGGAAACATTTAGGTTCGTGGTATTTGAAACAAAGGATCGAGCGTCCTTTTTAGAACTTCAGACTGGATTTTACTGTGAAATAGGTAAATTTAAAATACGTTTCCTCCTATATCTGGGTTTTATGTTGGCATATTTTATTCAATTGTCACAATATTTCGTTGACCTATATGGGCAACAACGGATAGAGCAAGGTTCTGTAACTTCAAACTGTATATATTTTCATGAAACTGCACCAAAATTTAAAAAGCAGCAAAAACGTAGATGTATACATTTGTATCTCAATACCTTAAGTTACTTAGGAACTCGTATTTTGACGTTCAGAAGTCTATCTGGGAGTATAAGTCCTAGTAAAATTGGTAGATCTTTGTAGTTCCTTTCTGGTTTGGTTGTATCGATCGGCTATATATGGTTTGGCTTTCAATACATACATAATTTAATGCTAGAGGCAGTACAAGGAATCATACGGATACAATTTTTTTCAATCTTACAGATGATATTTGTATGCATCCAGTGGCATCTCCAGTTTAAGAAACAGGGCTCGGCAAAATGTAGACTTACGCTGTATAGATTTCAATGTTGTGGACGCAAAAAGAAAAAAATAAATAAGCAAAAGAACAAACAAAACAAAAAAGTGAAATAAGAACAATGTGATGACCAACTTGAACGAAATAACTGCAGTCATTATGGGAGGTGCGAAAGAACGCGCTCTGAAAGAAGAGGAGGTGCGCCGAGTTTTGAATGGGTTGGAACGGTTTCGGAGAACAGTTTCAACGTGTACTGTACTTTGTAATTTTCAATCCAAACTTGTTGACACCGGAATGATTGCAGAGTCAACGCTGAATTCTACCAAAAATGCAATCAGTTAAAAACGCTGATAACATAGTTTGTACAAGGGAGTGTATAGATCAGTGTGAAGTGGCTCCCCTGGCTGTCGTGAGGACAGGGATGTGAACTAGGAAAAAAAAAAAAGTGTTCCATGTCACGTTACCGACATGCTCGCTTGACTGAATTAGTTTTTGAGTTCATTTGAGTTAGACATGTTAGAGCAGCTCACTTTGTTTCAATCAGTCTACTGAGTCTGGCTCCCTTCATTTGACTACTCCGGCTCGAGTTTGTGACATTATCCGTCGCATATCGAATTTGAGCAGACAGTATTTACACCCTCTCATATTTTGATGCCATGATGGCGTAGGAGCGGACTTTCTAAACGAGATAATAATGTCCTAGGCTATAATTTAGAATATTGACTCTAGATCTGGAGCGACCCAGTTTTGAGTTTTAGTTAGATTAGAACTTAGGCTTAGGTCTGTTATTAACATGACTGGGAGACACGGAACTAGACCCAAACCCAAGTTTTACATGGAGAAAGAAGTGGCAAATGGCACAATATTCTGGCAGATAGATGTGCAGCAGAACACCACTTGTGTATGCGGTACGTGAAACCTATAATCAGATTATACCTCCATGAACTTACTAAAACTACCCCTACTTTTCCACTTCAAGACAAGTACAAATAGGGGCCCAGATATTCTGAATCCAAAGGGCATCCTCCCCATGTATGTTTAACTGCAAGGCACTTGCATACAAATAGGGGGCCCAAATATTCTGGAACCAAAGGGCCCCTTCCCCATATTTTTATCAGCTGCAAGGCACATGCAGTTGCATACCATTAGGGGGACAAAATATTCAAGGTCCACTTCAATGCATTTAGATACCAAAAGGGGGCCCAATAGTCTGGAATCAAAGGGCCATTTTCTCGTGTATATCCACCTTGAGGCACTTCGATACTGCTCAGGGGTCAAGTGGCCCAAACATTCGGGAATCAGAAGCCTCCCCCAGGCCCCTGAGGCTAGGAGATGAGGCTTCTTAGTATTTTATTGAGAAATGTTCAGGTATAATAATAAAGACACTCATTATTTTTGCTCATACCTCATGTGTACAAATGTTTTCACAAAGATGTGTACACATGTACAGAAGGCTAGGAGATGAGGCTCCTAGTATTTTATTGAGAAATGTTCAGGTATAATAATAAAGACACTCATTATTTTTGCTCATACCTCATGTGTACAAATGTTTTCACAAAGATGTGTACACATGTACAGAAGGTTGATCTGATCCATCTGCCATATCTACATGTCTACAGATAAAATAACTTGAAATAAAGAGATTTGGCCAAGGCTATGAGTAGTCTAGACAAAAACAGTTTTTGTTTTCAGGATTGTATGAATCCTGAATCCTTTTTGTTTTCTGTTATGTGTGTTTGAAAAGGAGAGCTCTCAGCCAATTCCCATAATGCATACTATATTCAACTGAATACACAGTTCAATACATGAACATTTTGATGAGGTGGAGGTGTGTATTTCCATTGGTTTGCCTGTGTGCATATTGAGTTGATGGATTACATTTGTAATTTATATGGTAAAACTTGTGACGGCATGTCAATAATATTGCACTCATGGATTAACCATCAGAAATTTTGAATCTGTTCGAGGTTTTAAGATAAAATGAGTTTACAAATTATGATGCTAAGGACTTGGAAGTGACACAACTGTGCAGCCCAAGTACCTGAAGACTTAATGTGCGACATCTGTGGAATTGGCACCTGGACCTTCTGTCATTTATTGTCCTGGCTACTGATCTTTTGGTGGCCAAAATGAGACTTTGTCAACAGTTGCCCTTGGTGTAGCATGTAAATCATGGTACATTTTATTGTGAAGGATGTTATTTGAAACATGCTATGCCCTCTCAAGAAAACACTGACAATGTAGTAGCCTGTTATTTGTAGCATCTCATATTAATTATTCATGTTTTATTTAAACGCCTAAGTGGGTGGCCTAATATGTGAAGCATCTCATAAATTGTTCATGCTTTAATGAACACCTAGCACCTAAGTAGTGTCTTATGGTGTGATAAGCTGTTCCGTTGCAGACATGAGCTGCCCAAGCAGATACTGCTGGACTACCCATGCCATACACATGGTACCTGCGGGTGTTATGCTCACAGTAGGGGATGTACACTAATCTGTTCCAAGAAAAGTAACTTACAAATGTTTGTGATCATGGTGGACAATGTATATTTTATGTGAACTGTAAATTGAAATAAACATTTCCATGAACCAAAGACCATGTACACAGTACATGAAATGTGACTTGTTTGAATAACTAAATAATCTGTCACGTGCCAATACTTGACGGCTATTAGTATTAGTCTTACGGGACCCTCCCTCAGTCTGCAGAATAATTTGTATCAATAAGACACAGAAACTAAGGTACCGGTAAACAATATTAAAGTACGGACCTTTTATCTATTATAAGGAAAAATTCTTAATCTCTCCTGTGCATGCTTGCTCTGCAGTTGGGAAGGTGGGTACAGCAGGCAGAAAATACCCTATAATGGAGCATGAGACCCAATTAAAAGCACTCAAGTATGCTACCAGCCAGATGCACAACAGGAAAAAGGCAGGGTAAGTAATACTAGAATTACTGTATCACATTAGTTTACCAACTCAGTGCATTCATTTAATGGCTGGATGTATCTTTACAACTCATGTATGTAACAAAAGAAAGTGCCAACTTTTGCAGTTTTCGTTACATGTGCAGTGGTCCTCCTCTTATAAGGCCACCCCAAATGTGCTGGAAAAGTGGCCTTACATGAGGGGTGGCCTCTCTTGAGGGGTAATTAGCTATGAAAATGTCGTACTTGCTGCATGGGGAAGTGGCCTTTGTAGAGAGGGTGGCCTGTCTTCAGGGGGCCTTATAAGAGGGGGACCACTGTGTGTTGGACTTGGAATTTGGACTTGCATAAGCTGGTCCTTTTCTTGAAGTAGAAATATAAAAACATTTTTCAGTCCTTAGTGGATGAAAAAACATTAAGTCATTTTCAATTTAATCAGAATAAAACTTGAACACACAGTATAAAGGTACACTCTCAAATTTTATGATGTATGAATTAATTTTTCATGCTTCCAAAGTGCCATGTGAAGTAGTTAATACCAAAGAATATACGGCTACCAGACACATGTAAGTGCTGGGAACAGCTATTGTCCTTGAAAATGATAGCCAGGAAGTGTTTTCTGCCTTTAGTGTTGACATGAGTGAAATATGAACTCGGAGAAGTATCTGAAAACAGCTTAACAGTTAAAAAAAAAAAAAAAAAGACCGAGTACAAGTTTAGAACATTCTTGATAACACCATATTGAAAATTTGACATAAAGTCATGGTAGTGTAGCAAGGCATGAAACTAACAATTTAGCATCAGAATAGGCAATTGTGTATGTATATGTAACATTTACAATGTTATCGGTGAGACCTAAAGATGATGAAGTGCAGCAGAATATTCCCTTCATACATGGTTTGTGATTTGCACAACTGAAACACAGAAACATGCCCAGATACATCTGGTTCTAAGCCATTAACCCTTAAAGTGCTAATCACTGCTATATTTGCTTTCTCATTACCATTAAACATATAATGGTTAAAAGAGTCAAATTCCTCGTGAAGATACATGTACCTTTCATTCAAATACCAGCAAGCCTTGTCTGACGCAAAATGTAGTCTTAGTCAACAGCTTTCCTCGGGACACTTTGCGCGCAAAGTGTCCCGAGGAAAGCTTGGCCATCATCTCACCTTCAATGTCAAAAAGAGACCCTCTCTGCACATTCTATAACATATACATGTAACTTTCAGAGACGTGTATTGGTTTAAACATATAACAAAGTTGTAGAAATGAATATGACCCAATTGGGAAAGAGGGCTGGGCCTTGTATTAATCTCCTCTCAGCAAGCAAAAGGACAACATGAATGCGGGACGTTACAAATCGCACTATAGTGATGACTAATCTGTCCGGTCTTTATTGTGCCTAACCGATGATGCGTCGAAACACAGCTAAGAAAAATGCAGACACTGAACCAGGACAGATATAGGGATGATATTATAAGCTAAATATATTGATGCCAAAATAACACAATTTTACCATCATAAATACATGTTGTACATGTATATATATGTCAACAACATTATAAAATTCAACCAATGCCAGTTAATGAAAAGCAAGTAGTTGAAATGATATAATCTTAAACAGTGGAGAAAATTTAGATACGTGTATTGGTATGTACATCTCTGATATCTTTGTGAAAAGGTGGTGCACTGGTTGCTTAGCATGGCCTAAATGGATCAGTAGGGTCCTATTTTTAGAGGTGCTGGATGTGTTAGACTGATAGGGCTGGAGACAGATAAAGCTCAATGGGAAAATACTGAGAGGACTTGTAACTGGTTGCATATGGTACGTGGGTGCAATGACAAGCTTGACTGTTCAGCTAATTGTAAATTCTGAATAAGTATTTTCTTGCACATTTTCAACAACAACAACAACAAAAAATCAAGATTTTGTACTTGCATGTTGAGGGGATAACTTACCTTGAGTGTCTTGCTGCAGACCATATTCTGATATTTGTGTGTCACTATCATAGGTACCAGACTAAGTCAGGGAATACCAGCCGGAAGACTCCTCACAAGAAAGAGAGAAGCCACCAGCCCACAGAGCCTGCAAGAAAGTCATACATGGAGAGGAATGACGCTGATGATGACACTGATAGCTGTAGGAGCTCGACATCATCCCTGCGGGCACCCAAGTCAAAGAGGTATTCAGGAGTGTCTCCCTTGAACCGCAGGCGATCGTTGCGCCTAGCTGCCAAAGGAGAACCTAGTCAAATGGATGCTACAGACTTTCAATTAACACGTTCTGAGACAGTTGTGATGGAGCCTGCCCTAGAAAAAATGGAGACAGGGTCCCAGTGGGAGAGATATCGACAAGGTGATATCTCGACTCTGAACAGTCAATCAACTGTTGTGGAAACTATCGTACCTACAAAGGTCAAACGAGGCAATACAAAGTGGATGAAATGGAGAACAGAACTGGAAACATCTCATGAAGAGCCAGAAACAAAAACTGGTGAAAAAAGTTGGATGATGTCTGTCAAAGATGAAGAGTGTGGCCAGAAGCCAGCCTTAATGAACAAACAGTCAACCACCCACACACTTAGGCAGCAGTTGGCATCCTCGGCCCTGGAAGACAATGAGCCTAACATATTTGATGAACCTGATGGTCCAAGTCCATCCACCTCCAAAGCTGTGCCGACAACCAAGAGAAAGTCAAGTGAAGGATTTCCAACTGAAGAGGCTAAAAAGACATTGGTGAAGAAGCAATCTACAACACTAGCATTGAGGCGTAGCTTAGCCAGCACAGCTCTGAAGTCAGGTGGTGCTTCCGGCATGCTTACAGTGTCACTGCCTCAGACTATGCGTTTGAAGAGAAAGGTGTCTGCAATTCAGAGTCCAACAAGTGCAATGCCATCAAAACCACAAAAGAGGGCCATGATGGGAGTACCTGTGGAGAATGAAGAACCATGCAGGCTCAGAAAGAGGCAAAGCACAATCCAGCTGACAGAGGCACCTAGTGCGAAGAAAAAGAAACGAGGAGAGCATTCCTTGGAAACGCAACAAAGCATGACAGTAGGCTGCGGGATGGTATATGCCCCACCCCTTAGCCAGTGGCCACTCACCCTGGTAGGTTTTACATTCCATGCGGTGGAAACTTATCTTGGCATTTAAACATGTTTGGGTATTTCATGACTTTCCCCAGTGTTTCACGTCATTAGCAGTATAACGTGCAAGCTAACCCTGGCCAATGCTGGTTGACACAGAGATCCAATTCAGCCTTTTAGGCCTGAGTGGTAGCTAGCTTATACCAGTGTCAGCCAACGTTTGGCAGCATTTGCAGACCTCTAACACTGGGAACCACTGGCAAATGTTGGCAAACGTTAATTATTATTCATTTATAGGGCATTACCTACACATTAACACCTTATGGCATAACAAAGGGCATTAATGGCAAGGTTGCAAGCTGCAAATGACATGAGGGGACGGGAAGTGTATATACTACATACTTACATATATGCATACATGTATGCTACAAATGAATGATAATAGTAGTAACGTTTGTTTTTATGTCATGGGGATCATTGTACAGCCCTTGGTATTTCATTTGCAGCCCTCCAGTGGTCATTTGCGTCTTTCGCTTCGTGTCAGGCACAAATGAGCACTGTTAGGCTGCAAATGATCTCTATGCCTGCAAATCAAACATTATTGTTATATTATACCACGCCTCCTTTGTTTTCTCAAGGGATATATATGTCACCTGCTTACACATATATCCCTGCTTTAAATTTCTATGGCTAAATTTCAACACAGGACTGATTTGCTTTGGTGAATACATTTTAAAATGCATTTATATTCATGAAAACAAAGAAGGCATGGTATAAAAAGGATACATCCCTTGTTCTCGTGATTTATCTGGAATCCTGCATTTTTAAATCCCTACGCTTCGCTCCGGGATTTAAAAAAGCAGGATTCCAGATAAATCCCTTGAACTTGGGATGTATCCTCTTCATAATGCTGGCTATTATTGCTCTCAAGTGCCCTTTATGCACAAGCTGAATGGAATACATGCAAAATGTGAATTCAGCTGGGCTAAAATGGAAAGGACTCCTGCAGATCTGTCTTATGCTTGCATTGTAATGAAACCTTTAAGAGAGCCAATATTGGAACCTGCCATCTACATATACCTCTCTACTCTGAACACCAAACTCTTGATTTGGCTTGCAGAGCGTCATTTAACCTGTCAACGCTGAACAATTACAACAGGAAAAGAAGTCATGTTCTGGGAATTCATTGATATTTGATACAGAAACATCACCATTTCTTATATCCAATACTTTCTTTATCAAATTAATAACAATACGATTCTCTGTCAGGGTGCAGTAGAGACTGAAAATATTGTTCAGCTGGTGTAGAGCTAGAATGGGTTAATACTGTTGAGTCCAGGATGTTTTAATGCCAAGATAAGTTACAAGTGATGTTTTCTTTTCAATGAAAATGCAAAATTCCATGAGTGAAATGCTTATTGCAAGTCTTTTTTTTAATATATATTTTTATGCAGAAGACTTAATGTAAGTGATCCATTTCAGTTTCCATTTTGTTCATTATTAAATGAATATCATTAAAAACTGAGACATACGTGAAATAATTTTTGATACACACAAAAATAATAATTGTGTTGCTCGTTACAACAAGTACAGAATAACATGCTTACATGTCTGTAATGGACTGAAATGTATCCTGTGCGAAATCAATTTATAGGTTACATGTACAATGCCGAAACATGATGCAGTGAAACCATATACATTGTACTGTATTTAAATCATTTATATTCATGAGCTTACAGTTTCCTGAATGAATTCCAAGAGTGAATTTCGCGAGTTTTACTTTTCCGATTTTTATGCAGGCTTTCATTCTACTTCCAGTCTGCCAAAAATTACCTGAATTTAATATTCCCGAACCAGTTCTGCTTGGGAAAATTCGGGAATATTTATCCCTCGCGAAAATTTATGATTATACAGTAATCACACAATCTGTTCCCTGCAAAATGTGTTTGTTATCTGAATTTGGCAGATGAATGAGTCCAATAACAACAGAATTTGACTTGAATTCCCTCAAAACTTGTGTCATTATGTAAATATGTCAGATATCTCGGTGTCATTATGATGAGGTTTTACTGTGGTACATGTCTATGTTTTTGATGCACACAAAGATGAGCTGTTGATTGACATGCTGGAACAAATATACCGTGACGTGGCACCCCCTTGCAGAGTTTTCAGTACCATGCAGTTGGGTCACAGATCAGAGATCTGCAGAACATGCCAGGGGGCTCTCCCTTGCAATCTATGCATAGACCTATTGCACATACGTGTATATTTAACATTAAAACGCCTTTAGATTTGATTGCAGCTTGCTCTATTTCCTTGGCTGCAAAGTTTTCTGCTTCCCATTGTCATTCTAGTGTCATCTGTACCTCACATCCTCAGTGGGTGTCTGCACAGGCTATTTATTTACATGAGTATCAATGAAAGTTTTGCTGGAGTGTTGTGATATGAGAATGTCAATTATTATTTTAATCTTTTCCCTTGAATTAAGATTGAGTCATCAGCTTTTTGGCATGGGTTGGGCACTAAGTGTCCAACCCATGCTAAGCAAAGCTGTTGGCCAGGGTCGTGTTATGGTGATAGGTCTCACATTCAATTCTTTTTCAGTACTGTTTGAAATTAGCTGAAAACACTGAAGCAGATGACATTTGACCAGAAGCCAGTTTTGGTTGGTTTAAGGGGGCAAAGGGTTTAATGCATATGTTACTATGGACTACTACATGTAAGTCAATTGGATTTGCAATGGTTCACAGTTCTGACTTCTCCAAAACCGTCATTCAAATTCACTTAAACCTTGGTGTAGATGCTTGTGGGTTTTTTTGTTTGTTTGTTTGTTTTGGAAAAGCGTAAAATGCTTCTCTAAAACCACTTAGCTAATGGCTTTGAAATTACAAACACTTCTGTGCACTAAGAGCAGATTGGGACATATATGTATTTTAAAACTGAATGTCTAGGTCAGCTGAAGACAAGCTGTTCACACTACCCTTTGTTTTGAAAAAAAAAAAAAAAAGCCAACTTTTATGGCCGTGCAAAAAGAAAGCAATACACAATGATTGGAATTATAAAGGTCAGATGTGGAAGAGAACTGGAGCATGTGTTCACTCTGTTTGCAGAGTATAATATGACTAACTACTAAACTCTTTATATTCAGCCTGCTCAAGTTATATGGGGCTGTCCGTTGTCTGGGGACAACCCGGCATCCCGCCGTGGCCTCTGTATCTTTGTGGATGATAACCGCTGTCTCTTTGGAGATGAAAATGGGACAGGTAGGTTTTATTTATTTGGCTACAGGTACAAATAGAAGTGATATTTGCAGTGTTTTTAATGTGTCTGTAAGGCCAATCCCAGTAAAGTGTCTTATGTCTAAGAAACTTGTTTGAAAACGTCTGTTTCGTGACAGTTTGATGCATTTCATCGCCTGCTGTTTTTTTTTTTTTTTTAATTAATATATGTAACAGTAGACAGGTGTTACTGTAGCAGTATGACAAGGCCCTGGTAACATGGTATGTCAGAGGTCCCATGCTATCAAATGTGTTTGCATGATCCTATCACCAGTAGTGTCTGTCCTCCATTAAGCAGGCTGGTCCATGGGAGCTACATGGGGACTTAACTCATTGTTCAAGTTGCCATCATGAGAATTCACAAAATTTAACAATCAGCTATAGAAATTTGCAGATAATACCATCTACACACAAAGGTTGTCAACAGAACACAGACAAGAGAAATTAAGATTTTAGCATGGCAATCAGCAAGTTTGTGTATTTTCCCTTCATACCAAAGGGTTTCCGTTGGGCATCATTGGTTGATCCATCTAAACTTTATAGCAGTCATGGTTGATCCATGTAAACTTTATAGCAGGCATGGTTGATCCATGTAAACGTTATAGCCGGCACAATTGTATAATATATATGTTTATTTATTTGTTTGTTTTTTCTTGGGGGGGGGGGGCATGAAAAGTTCATGAAGTTTTCCATCAAATATTACATACATGGTGGTTTGCTTTCATACTGACAGTGGTGGAATTGAGTAGCAGGGCAATGCCTACCCACCTGTACCAGCTGCCAGCGGCAGTGCGCAGCATCATCAGTGATGGGGACTTTATCTATGCTGGCTGCAACAATGGAGGCCTCTATGGTGAACTAGTTAATAAATGTTTAACATTGTTTAATACTGTTTTATCCTTCAATTTGTGGTATATGTGATGTTACTGCAGATGCTACTATTAAACAATAAATTATTGTAAATATCGTAAGCCTTGTTACTTTAGAAATGGGTGGAAAAAATATTTTTCATGTTTTAAGTGCTGTCATCATTCATATATATATATATATATATTTACATATATATATGTATATATATATATATATATATATATATATATATATATATATATATATATATATATATACACACACACACACATATATACATATATACATACATACATATATATATATATATATATATATATATTTACTCCATTTTCCTGGTTATAATGTTTATGTTACATTTTTAATAAATGTTCCTGCTTGAAGATTTCAGAGGTTGTATCTCATAAGTCAAGAAACATTACGAGAATAAAGAGAAGGTTTCTCTTAAAGGTCGGGTTCTTGTTTGTTATGAAAACACTGAATGATGTAACAACCATGTAATTTAAAACTTTGTACTGTTAGGTTTTTACTTTTATTAGTGTGATTATGTTAATATTTTGACTGGTCTTTTTCATGTTTGTAGATTTAACCTCTGGTCAACCTAGACTTCTTTACTTTGCCAGTGATTTTGGTCAGGTAAGTTCACTCACCGAGGAAAAGAGAGAAGTTAATCTATCAATCTGTCAGTGTCATAATTCAGAGAACTCTCTCAAAGATGACATTCATATGGCATAACTTTTGACAGTGTTCAGGTTCAGAATACATGTAGTACCAAAAGACATGCTCTTATACAATGATGTCCAGGTTTCAGATGACATATATGCATGATTATTACAGGTGATTTCAATTTTGTGTGTGTGTGTTTTTTTGTGTTTATTTTATTTTTTTTCAAAAGAGAATGGTAGGTGTTATCTCAGAATGGTGGGTGTAATCTCATCTCTTGAACAGAACACACACACACACACACACACACACACACACACACACACACACACACACACACACACACACACACACACACACACACACACACACACACACACACACACACACACACACACATATATATATAGTTTTGGTGGTCCAAATAAAAAAGCCAAGGTCAGAGACCATACTGAAGACCGCAATCCCTTAAGTGAGTTGCTTTGCCCAGGCCACCTTAGTGTCAGCTAATTACATGTAGTTTTACATGTGTTTTACTAATGCTAGATATTCTTGTTATTGTGTCACATTATTTTTTTTGGTGTGCTTGGGATATTTACTTTCCATATACTTCTGCCTATAGCCTGCCTTTGGTGGCAGTGAGTATATACATGTAGTCACTGTGGAATCGGGGTCTGTATTGTAATATATATATATATATATATATATATATATATATATATATATATATATATATATATATATATATATATATATATATATAACAAGCTGTGAAAATCCTTGTCGCAATTGTGATGCTGATTACACCTCTTCATATATATATACATATATATATATATATATATATATATATATATATATATATATATATATATATATGAAGAGATGTCAGTATCATATCCAGATGGTACATCCAACAAGAGACTTGCATGTAATGTTTTCTTGTAGATCCTTAGTGCAGACTTGTACCATGGGGTGGTAGCAGTCAGCGCCCAGACAGGACAGGTGGCGCTGTTGGATTACAGTGGCAGTGCTGTGTGGACCAAAAGGAGCAAAGGGGAGTTTGGCTGGATGGTAAGTGAATTTCTGACATATGAACTAGAGATACTACATGTAAATTACTGAATAAAAGTCGATGTTTCATCATATATCATTAATGTAAAGGACTTTTTTCATGTGATGTCTGTTAAATTTCATAAGCAAATGTACACAAGAGCAAGGCCAAAAATGGCAGTTCCCTCTCCAAAAACACCTGACCAATTTTAATACTATTGTGTCTCATCAGAAGCTAGTATAAGGGCCATGTGTGCATGCTTCATATACTTGGGTGTGACGTACGTGCAACTAACGTTCACATGTTCGGTCTTGCATGTGGGATGTGACAGTACAACAGCCAAACTGGCCCAATTTTAAACACTGTTTGCAGTGCACCATGGGTACAAACAGGTGCTGCAATTGTGATGCTAATTGTACCTGAATGACCTCATGTCATCAGCAAATGTGTATTGGGGCAGTGGTGTAACATGACAGCCTCCACCTCAATAAAAGGATTTTCACAGCTTATCTTACGAAATTCAAGTTTCGTCAGTATGTATAAAGTAGCATTAGTCGGCAGAAGAAATTGAGGGTGAAAAGTTAGCATATGACTCTACAAGATGTTCAAATGCCCATAAAATTGAGACCAAAAGGTTGTACAGTACACAATTTTTAAATCCCAAAAAATAGATTGTATAAATATTTATGCGAAGTAGCAAATTTTATAGACATGTATAGATGTCCAAATGAAAAAAATCTAGGCAAAGGCCTGACAGCAGTAAATGTATTATAGTATTATAAGACAAGTATTCAGCTTATTTTTTCTTTGAGGTGGTCCATATGTGTATATATATATATATATATATATATATATATATATATATATATATATATATATATATACATATATATACACTGTATATGCCACAACATGGGTCTCCCTGATACCTGTGACATAGTTTTAGTCTTCATTGCAATGATACATGTAAAAGTACCATGCAGAATATATCTATCAAATATACAAATTTTTTAATTCACATTCAAAGTTCATTAATTTACTTATTTTTTGACCCTATATATTATTGTTGCAATATTCTCTTCTTTTCTTGGTCTAATTAAGTTTACCTGTAATTTGAAATATTTTGAATTATTTCAGTCATGTGGTCCAGCATGAAAATGAAAATTCATTGACAGTGCCCCAACCTATTTCATGCCGTATAGTTCATGATTTTCATTACTACTGTCTATGACCATGATGACAGATATAAATTAAAGTTCTGTACATATTACATGCATGGTGCAGATGAGGCTGGATAAGACACCCCTGAATCAGACCACTGCTGTTTGTTGTCTTATGTTTTAGTTTATCATACTAAAAACACATTTATGAGTCTTGACAACAGCATTTTTATTCCATTGTGTATCATGTGCATGTTTGTATATTGTTATTCTTGTTAACTTTATGGTCGTTGACAGATAATTGTGTCCATTTTGATGATAGATACATGCAATTACCATCCTTTTGTTGAACACCCGTTTCTGGGGAAAAGTATACATCAAAGTAAACCATGCAATATAAACTTACAAATTAAATATGAGACACACAATCAGACACATGCAAGTAAATAAGCAATAAATTAATAAGCAAACATATACTCAATGATTTCTAAAGTGATCAGAGTACAAGCTAAGAAAGAAAAAAGATAAATAAATAAAATAAAATAAATAAATGAAATAAAATGAATGAATGAATGAATGAATGAATGAATGAATGAATGAATAAATAAATAAATAAATAAATAAATAAATAAATAAATAAATAAATAAATAAATAAATAAATAAAAAAATAAATAAATAAATATGCTTCCCAGGCAAGCAAATAAAACCAAATAAATAAATAAATAAATAAATATGCTTCCCAGGCAAGCAAATAAAACCACAATTGAAAGCTATTTAAAAGCTGCACCATTCTTTTTTCCTCCAACTGAGGGTTATTATGCGTGTAATGTGGAGGCTGTAGAAGGTATCAGAGTGAGTCAGTATTTGTAATTGTTGATAGCAATGTACTCCACTTTGTATGCTTTTATACTTTACTCGTGTTTTTGGTGACAGGTTCATATTGATGATATATAATATTCTTTATTGTTGATAGCAATGGACTGCGTTGTGTATACTTTATTGTCATTTGTCGTGACAGGTTCATATTGATGACACAGGAGTTTACCATGGTCACTCCAAAGGCATCACCAAGTACTCAACTCTGGATGGCATGCAGCTGTGGCACACAGACACACCAGATGGTATCCTGTGTGGGGTCAGGGTGAGGCATGCTTAAATGTACATAGTGCAAATTATCTCATGTTTGGGTCAATTTTAGTGCTATAAAGCATGTGTATAAATATCATACATGTATAGGCCAGACCACTATGGGCCCTGTAAAAAAAGTCATTAGAAAGTGCTATAAAAATACCCTGTGGGAGTCAAAGTATGTGACAGACATAAGAGGTTCCTCAAAGAATTATTTGAGTTCTGTAAATCCTACATAATTTAGAAGTGGAAATCAGTAGGTACAGGTGGGGGTTGCAGGTGCCGCCTTGGTGCCCAGTGGGGTCCAGGGGTGGTGCCCTTTGTCAGGGTCCAGAAGGCAATGCTCCCAGAAGTTTAGAGGTTTGGACATTTGGAAAGCCCATTCAGAAACCTATTCTGCAACTCAATTGTAAAACATGTGACATTTTGTAAATTTATGCAGAAATCAAACATAGAAATATTAAATTCATGTAACACTTATGATACATGTAGTAACACAATACAGTGAACTTTTTTCTGTTTTTTTTTAGTTTGTTTTTTTTTCAAAAATTGGTAGTGTTATTTCAAAGTTCAGCAGGTCAGTTGACGTTATTAAAAACAGCAATTTTTGGTAGAACTACTGAAATTTTGGAACCTGTGAGACTCTTACAACAGTGTGAAGGTCAGGCTCCATGTTATACTAACAGAACAGTGTGCAGGTCAGGCTCCATGTTACATTTACAGAACAGTGAGCAGGTCAGGCTCCATGTTATATTTACAGAACAGTGTGCAGGTCAGGCTCCATGTTATACTAACAGAACAGTGTGCAGGTCAGGGGCCATGTTATACTAACAGAACAGTGTGCAGGTCAGGCTCCGTGGCATACTAACAGAACAGTGTGCAGGTCAGGGGCCATGTTATACTAACAGAACAGTGTGCAGGTCAGGGGCCATGTTATACTAACAGAACAGTGTGCAGGTCAGGCTCCATGTTATACTAACAGAACAGTGTGCAGGTCAGGCTCCATGTTACATTTACAGAACAGTGAGCAGGTCAGGCTCCATGTTATATTTACAGAACAGTGTGCAGGTCAGGCTCCATGGCATACTAACAGAACAGTGTGCAGGTCGGGGCCATGTTATACTAACAGAACACTGTGACTCTGCAGGTCAGGCTCCATGTTATATTTACAGAACAGTGTTCAGGTCAGTCTCCATGTTACACTTATATAACGGTGTGCAGGTCAGGGGCCATATCATACATACAGTACAACACTGCATAGTCTCATTTTATTAGCTCAGCTGACTTGTCAGTGAGCTGAGCTTATCTTATGGTCATTGGTCTGTCATCTCCATCTTTGATGATGGTGTCCCTCTGTTAACAATTCACATTTTCAACTTCTTCTCCAAAACTGTTGCAATGGCTGGATTCACTTCAAACTTAGTGGGGATATACCTTGGGTGGGTGGGTGGGTGGGTGGCTACCAAGTTTGCATCAATTGTCATAGTCCAGTAATTTTTGGATTTTTTAATGAATTTTTTGTTCTTTTTGGGGGGGTTTTGTTAAACTAGTAGGACAACACCATGGCCGAAGACGTTGGGGGTAAATGGAAGTCCGGATGGATCTACCAAGAGATGCAAGGTTCGCATCCACGGGACTGGTCAAAGAACTAATATGTTAACAAGAGCGAACAACATCTGGAAATCCAAGTACAAAAGATAACAAGACAAGATAAATGTGTAAAAGAAAGTTCAGGGGTAGCCTCCCCCAATGCGTTTCGGGCCCCAGATGGCCCTTCATCAGGGGATGGGAGGCTCCACTTTATTTAAATTCTAACAGCAGCTTAAGTATTAAATATGAGGCTCATTATCATGCTGGGTAAAGAAGAAGTTTCGTGACGGTGCTGCCCTCTGTCGGTGGTGAGATCGGTCAGGCTTTGTGACGTTGTGTCTGGCGCTGTCTTGCGCTCACGTCTTACTTATAGAATACGTCAAATTAATATGGTGAAGAGAAGAAAAAAGAAAGAGAGTTAAATATTAGGCCTATACAGGCTAAATGAGTGTCCTCACACTAGAGTCAGACATAAATATCAGTTGATGTATACGTTGTTAAAGTTATTCCATTTAGAGAGTTCAGTCTGAATATATTAAAGTTATTCCATTAATAGAGTTTAGTCTTGAAAATATTTCCGTATCGCCGAATTACGGTTGAATTACAAGAAACACCTGATTTATAATAAAGAGATTTTTTATGGAAAAGTAATCTGGTTCCTTGGTTGTCTTTTAATGTTCTGTATATCTCAGCTGATTCTGGACATTGGTCCCGGAGTCCCACTGCAAAAAAAGGATCAAATGGCAATCAAAGTTCGGGGCGGGGTGGACGGGGGGGGGGGGGTGGTCCTTCATCTTCTTCATCTGATAGGTATAAATCATTCCTAATAATTGGCGTGTTTTTCAAAAGCTTCATATGCCACTCAGGGTATGTCGGGAAGGGTTTGGGTAATCTCGGTCCTATGTATTCATTAAAATACGTGGGATGATAGACCGGTGGATTCCTTGTGATTGGAATTTTCTTTTCACAAGTGTGGGATCTGTCTACATTATTTGACTTGCTGACGATCCTAAAGATGACTTTCCTGGGGTCTACTTCGAAGGGTCTGTGGTATTTGACAAGTTTTGTGGCCTCCTTCCTCGGGATGTACAGTCTGGGTGGCAAAAAATCCATGTCATGGATTTTGAAGTGCCGACGATAGTTGTCCATTCTGTTATATGTTTTGTTGCATATCTCGCATGTGAATTTGTCATCCGTTCTGAGGGTGTTGGTCACGTGCCTATTTAGCGACTGTTTATGACAAAAATTACAAATCAGCATTTTTCCGCTTTGGATTTTAGTCCGGATGGTGTGACCGTGTTTAATTCATGGATCCACGCTGCCTCGTGGGTGGTTCTTGTTACGTTGTCATGGTCAGAAAATTTCTGTATTCCATATATTGTGACGTCAGAGGCTGCGCATTGTTTTAAGTGTAGGGGTATGGACTTGGGTTTGTCATCCCTAATATCTTGTCGGTGTCCGTAAAAACGTTTGACTAGTGACTGTGATGTTTGTCCCACGTACTGCTTATGGCATTTGGTGCATTCAATTATATATATTAAATTAGTGGATCGACAGTTAATTTCCTGGTTAATTTTATATCTAATGTTGGTAGTTGTGCTGATAAAGGATAGGGTGTCTTTCATATAAGGGCATGCTACACAGTGAGAGCCGCAGGGTCTGTTGCCAGGTCTAGGCTCGGACCGGCATAAGTCCGATCTGACTAAAAATTGCGTAGAGAGGGGAGTTTTTTGTAACACATCATCGGAGTTTTATTATATATGTGTAAAGTGTTGCTGTTTCTCCCTAAGATGGGCCAAAAAGATCGAAGAGTGGAGCTTGTGACAGAGATTTGTGGGTTGAAAGTGACCACGAAGTTGATCGTGTCTTCGTCATCGTTGGTATTGGATTTGGGTTGTAGCAAGGAGTCACGTGTCTTGGCGGTAGCGCGGGAAATGGCTTCCTCTATTATGTTCGACGGGTAGCCACGTGCAGATAAATTCTTGGCTAGAAGTCCGGCTTGTGCCTGGAATTCCTGGTTCGTGGAGCAGATTCTCCTTAACCTTAGAGCTTGGCTATAAGGAATGGACCGTTTCTGGTGTGTTGGGTGACAAGACTTGTAGTGTAGGTACAAGTGAGAGTCGGTTGGTTTAATATATACAGTGGTTGAAATTTGATTGGTCGTGGTGTTGTGTTTCACAAGGACATCTAAAAAATTCAATTCCGTGTGGGACGAATTGGCCGTAAATTTGATGGTCGGGTGAAAGTTGTTGGCGTGTCTGATGAAATCTTGAAGCGTGTTGTCGCCGTGTGGCCAAATGAGCCAAATGTCGTCAATAAATCGCAGCCACATTCTGGGTTTGAGATGGAAGGAAGCCAAAAGTTCAGTTTCTAATGCATGCATGAAAATGTTTGCATAATTGGGCACCATCTTGGTGCCCATGGCAGTGCCCGAGACTTGCAGGTAGTACTTACTGTTAAATTTGAAGCAGTTTTTAGTTAGAACAAAATGGACGAGGCGTAAAATGATCCAAGTGTGGACCGTAGGGTGCAGGTTCTTATTTAGCGCTTGTTGAACAGCTTGGATGCCTTCTCTGTGAGGGATGTTCGTGTATAGTGAGGTTACATCTAAAGTGACCATAATATCTGTAGGTGAAATGGAGGCATCTTTGATTTTGTTTAGAAAGTCCGTGGTGTCCTTTAAATAAGAGGGTATTCGCGTCACTAACGGTTTCAGAAAAATGTCGATAAAAGCCGAAATTCTGTCCGTAGGGCCATTGCAGGCCGAGACAATGGGTCTTCCTGGGACATTGGGCTTGTGTATCTTAGGTAAGAAATAGATGACCGGGGTTCTAGGTAGCGCTGTGAGCAAAAAGCTTTTAGTGATGTCATCGATAAAACCTCTATCGTGTGTATGTAATACAAATTTGCTAATTTCCGTGTTGATAGTGCTGGTTAGGTCTGTGTTAAGTGGTCGATAATGGGCAGTGTTATTTAGCTGTCTAATGGCTTCGTTAATGTAATCCGCAGTGTTTTGTATGACTATGGCCCCTCCTTTGTCAGCTGGTTTGATTACGATGTCGGGGTCAGCCTTAAGTTTTAAAAGTGCCGCTATTTCTGCCTGTGTGGTGTTAAACTGTTTCTTAGAAGATGGCCGTGTCATGTGGTATTCCATGCATTGTATGAACATCTCAAGTTCCGGGTTTTGTGATGGTGGTGGGTTCCATCCCTTGCTCGGCAGCTTAATGCGGTAGTTATCTGAGGGTCGATTAGGCTTGTCCTTGTGTAATAATAGTAGTCTTAGTTGTCGGGCTAGTCTCTTGTGTTCACTCCTGTTTAAAATGGGGTTGTTGTGAGTAGGCGTAGGGCAAAATCCTAGGCCCTTAGCGAGAATGGACTGCTCCGCAGTGGTCAGAATCTTGGTCGAGAGGTTGACGATGCTGTTCTTGGGAATGGAGGAACTCCCCTGTTTCTGTTTCTTGACGTATTTCCATTTTGATTTCTTGTGGAATCTCCGTCCCATTTTTTGTTCCGTTTATCTTTTAGCCTAGTTGTTTCTCGTAGCTTACATTTTTCCAAAAGGTCTCTGATGTGTCTGATTTCTCCCTCCTCTATGTTGTTGGTCTGTGTGTACGCTTCTCTGATCTGGGCTTCTAGTTCTTCCGTGCGGTGTTGCCAGTATTCAATTAGAGTTTGAAGAAGTTTTTTCTGTGTCTCTTCTAAAATAACTGTCCATTTCATAATGAAGGCTCGATCTAAAGTGGGTAATTGAGGCTCAATATTAATTCTTAAACCATTGGGTGTGGTCCCTTGGGTGATGTTGCCGTCAAGAAATTCCGTGTGGTGTTTTGCTCTGGCTAAATTAAGAGTTAATTTTTGTAAGTACTTATATATGGGCAGATTTGTGTCGCTGATCCTGGTAAATGTGGTGCTGGGGGAGATGGAGATATCGGGTGTATCTGTGCTCAGGGTGTCGTCTGGAGACTCCATGGCGGGTGTTTTGGGTCTGTTCTCCAGGTAAAAATCATGCAGTCTCTTCATGTGAGACGAGTGGTGGTATACCAGAGGTGCGTGTAGACGTAAGGGAAGGAGGCTCGATATATTAAGAATTGAGGCTCGTGTGAAGTAATCTCAACGTTCAGGGGGTAAATAATGTGTGAAAAAGAAGGGCATAATGGCTAAAAATGAAGGCTATACAACATGAGAGGGAAATCAACTTACTCGAGAAGTTAAGTCACTGAGTGCTGGTCGGCTGTTGCGACGATGGCCTCTAGGGGCATCTAATAACGGTAGATTGGCGGGGTTTCTTGGTGGAGAGGTGACTGAGAAGGCATGGGTTGGTATCCTTGGGTGCAGTTCGTTGGGTAACGGAAAGAAAGCAGGGAACCGGTTAGGATGTACTGCCCTGGTGTGTAGAATAACATGATAGGTGATTCTGCACGGTAGGCCGCAATATCTACAAAAAAGTCTGTGAGGTGCCATTAGATCAATGATCACCGTAACGTTGTGTAAGACAGGTTCAATAGTATTGAAAGCCTCGCCATCAATTAATTCGACTAACCAATCAGGGCATAATGTATCACAGTCCAGGAAAATGAAATTCTCCTCCCTTGTAATAGGGTCCATGTTGTGGTGAATGAAGTACTTAAGAAGCTCTTGAAAATAAACGAAGTTTGTACGTAACGTAGAGGGTGACGTCATGAGTAGGTAACGTGAATGTAGAGTGGCCGGGTATACCGCTGTATCTGAGGAGATAATCAACATCGGTCTGTGGATCCTCAGGGGATGCAAAGGTCCTAACTAGGGGTGCCCAAGGTCCAAAGTTTTGTTAAACTAGTAGGACAACTCCATGGCCGAAGACGTCGGGGGTAAATGGAAGTCCGGATGGATCTACCAAGAGATGCACGGTTCGCATCCATGGGACTGGTCAAAGAACTAATATGTTAACAAGAGCGAACAACATCTGGAAATCCAAGTACAAAAGATAACAAGACAAGATAAATGTGTAAAAGAAAGTTCAGGGGTAGCCTCCCCCAACGCGTTTCAGGCCCCAGATGGCCCTTCATCAGGGGATGGGAGGCTCCACTTTATTTAAATTCTAACAGCAGCTTAAGTATTAAATATGAGGCTCGTTATCATGCTGGGTAAAGAAGAAGTTTCGTGACGGTGCTGCCCTCTGTCGGTGGTGAGATCGGTCAGGCTTTGTGACGTTGTGTCTGGCGCTGTCTTGCGCTCACGTCTTACTTATAGAATACGTCAAATTAATATGGTGAAGAGAAGAAAAAAGAAAGAGAGTTAAATATTAGGCCTATACAGGCTAAATGAGTGTCCTCACACTAGAGTCAGACATAAATATCAGTTGATGTATACGTTGTTAAAGTTATTCCATTTAGAGAGTTCAGTCTTGAATATATTAAAGTTATTCCATTTATAGAGTTTAGTCTTGAAAATATTTCCGTATCGCCGAATTACTGCTTCTTTACCCAGCATGATAACGAGCCTCATATTTAATACTTAAGCTGCTGTTAGAATTTAAATAAAGTGGAGCCTCCCATCCCCTGATGAAGGGCCATCTGGGGCCCGAAACACGTTGGGGGAGGCTACCCCTGAACTTTCTTTTACACATTTATCTTGTCTTGTTATCTTTTGTACTTGGATTTCCAGATGTTGTTCGCTCTTGTTAACATATTAGTTTTTTTTGGGGGGGGGGGGGGGGGGGGGGGGGGCCAAATCTTCAAAAGTCTGCCCCCAAAATGTCAAGCCAATTGCTTCAAAATTGCATAGGAACACTTCTGGGGACCCCAAGACTTTATTGTTAACCAGGTGGCACTACGATTTTTTTTTCTATTTTTCTTTTTCGTATCACAAATTTTTGTGTTAAAGCTGTTTTTAACTTTTGCAGAACCGTCACTTAGATTCTTCTGAAACTCGATGGAAATGTAGCTTGTGGAAGGGTCAACCAAACTAGTTTAATAGGTGATGGTATTCCATAGCTCTGATTTTTAGCTGAGCTTACAGGATGGGAGGTGATCCATCATCTGTCCATCCATTCACACTTCACATTTTCAACTTCTCCAAAACTACAGGCCACATTCTCTTCAAACCTGGTTGTGTTTGTTCAAATGGTCATGCTCCAGTGATTTTTGGAATTTTTAAGATTTTTAGGCAGGGTAGGGGCACAAAATATTGAAAATTCTCCGAAATTGCCAAGCCAATTACTTCAAAATGGCATAGGGACACTTCTAGACCTTAATGTGCTGTTCACCAGGTAACCCTGAAATACTTTTCTATTTCTTTTTTTTATGAATTTTTGTTTGTTAAGAGTATTTTAGAATTGTTCTCCAAAGCTGTCACTCAGATTGTTCTGAAACTTGTTGGAAATATAGCTTGTGGAAGGGTCAAGCTAAGTTTGTTCACCAAGTGATGATATTTCACATCTCTGATTTTTAACAAATTGTTCAGTTTGGGTACATATTGGTTAATGCATACATTCCCATTGATTCCAATGCAAGTCAATGGGGATTGCAATGATAAGTCTTGTTTTTGACTTTTTGTCCAAAATTGTCAACTAGATTCCCTTCAAACTTGGTGGGGATGTACCCTGTGCAGGTCTGGTCACGTTCCAGTGATTTGGGGAATTTTTAGGAATTTTTTTTCTTTTTTTTTGCAAAATCTTCAAACATTTTCTCTGAAACTACAAAGCCAATTACTTTGAAATTGCTTTGGGGACACTTCTGGAGACCTCCTGAGCGTAATTTGTTGAATTTGTGGCGCTGTGATTATTTTAGCTTTCTAATGAATTTTTATGTTTTTCACTTTTCTTGAATTTTGTTCCAAACAATAAGTTAGATCATCTTCATACTTATTGGGAATCTATGTGAAGTTGACCTCCAGCAAATTTGTCTGCTGCATTGTGGTGCTGTTATTTTGTGATTTTTAACAAATTATCAAAATTGATTAAAATCAGTATGGGGATATGTTCATTTTAGTAACAATGATGATGGTCTTAAACAAAAATGACCTTGATATCATTTTGAATTTCACAGGACCTCTTCAGTCTGTGCATGAGGTCAGCTTAGCACAGGACTGTCACAGTCTTCTGTTCCTATCTTATTATGCTAAAATTCTTTTCATACTCTTCAGAACATGCATGTATTGTGTTTGATGTGTTCCAAGCATAAAAAAATAGAAGCTCACGAAATGCAGAAGATATGCCTCACACCAGACTGTTAACATCCTTGGATGAAAACAGTCAAGAGCTGTACTGATATGTCGCATCCTTGGATGAATACAGTCAACATGTATAGAATAAAGACTTGTCATTGTGTGCCTTGGAGGTTGACCACTGTGTATATAACGTAACGGCTTGTTGTTGTGCCTTGGAGGTTGACCATCCTATGTGTGTATAACATAATGGCTTGTTGTGTCTTGGAGGTTGGCCAGCCTACATGTATATGTATTATAATGGCTTGTTGTGTGCCTTGGAGGTTGACCAGCCTATGTGTATATAATGTAAAGACTTGTCGTTAGCCTTGGAGGTTGACCAGCCTATGTGTTTCAGCATGGGGACACAGTGTTTGTCACCAGTGGAGCAAGTGTGTTGAAGATGGACCGATTCACTGGAAAACTGTTGCAAACCTATAGCAAAGGTAAGACAGCTCGTAGGCCTACTGCAGTCAATCCTCTCTACACTCTTGAAGCATTTCAATAAGCATGGATGATGGAGGTGTAATTAACTATTTGGACCCAGGGATCCTGTTGGATCCCTGGTATGTCACTGTGTCAGTCTGTTTGTATATACATGTAGATGGTGGTGTGTTATCAGCAGTAATAAAACTACAGCAGTCAGTTTATGGGAGCTGGCATTGTAGTCTGATTTGTTTTGGTCTTTAATCATTAGGGTTTAGTGACACAGAAGTGTTTTTTGGTGCATGTTGGGTGCTCAGCCAACAACTAGGAAAGTTGTTGAGTAAAAAGCATGGTAACTTAATTGGTGTCAGCTGAACTTCTTGTTCAATATCCTAGCTAGTTTAGAAACTGAATGAAAACATCAAAATGAGAGGTGTGACATCAAAGCACCTTTAGGTTCTTTGAGCAGGAAAGAGTTAATTTGTGTAACATGTAAATATCTGTTGAATATTTGTAGGTAAAGCCAGTACACGTGCCTTACACAGTGTTGCTGTGGGTGGAGGATTTGTGTTTGCAGGTGGAAACAAAATCGTGTAAGTCTTTGATTTCTTGCTTTTCTTCTTCTAATGTACTACTTTATAGAATCCACTATGGTTTATATAAATTTGTAACACACAATTTTAGGTTGCGTGCATAGACAGGCTCACCAAGGGCACATAGTATTGAGGGCATCACACTTTATCAGGGACAGAGGATTACTTTGCAAGCAATATCATCGGTGACACCCATGTAAAACTGGCAACAAAAACTGTTTATTTCATATGCAATAATTTCTTCATACAAATTGAATATTCAGTGTTAGAAATAAGAAATTATTTTCAATTGTCCGCAAGCCTAAAAAAATATCAGTATTATTTGAATTGCATTTAAATGTGGACAAATTAAAGCTTTTGTGTCCAGCAGAATCTATTTCATACCAACAAGTGGACACGTCAAGCCTTATTTCAAGCTGTGATATATGTGGGAATACCTGAAGAAAGTGTCCTTTGACAAGGATTTTGAATCTTGAATCCATTATAGTTATTCATATGAACGTCACGTTTATTGTGTTGAGAGCTGAACAGTTGAACAGAGGAAGATGACTGCAGTATATCACCAGTAAAATGTATGCATGGAAAACACCAAAAGTAAGTCTGTGAAATGCAAAAAGCATAGCATCAAGCATAGGGGGCATGCATTGTGTGGGATGTGCATATTTACAAAGTGAAGTACATGTCTGTATCTACTAAAACAGGCTGATCAGAATCTCAAAGGTTTACCATGTGTTTCAGGTGTTATGAGGAGACATCAGGGGAGGCAGTCTATATCTTGTCGCACCAGTTCAAGCCATCATCCATGCAGGTAGGTCACCATATACATGTACCTGGTACTTAAATGTATGACAATACTACTGCAGGGGAAACAGGTTTTCCTAATTAACTGTGGCATGAATTCTGTTCACTGTTTTTCATGTCAGTGCAACTGCATTTTAGTTACAGTGGTCCCTCTTTTGAAAGACCCTTCTTGTGGGAGACAACCTGCTTTTTGTGATCATTTTCACTCTGCAAAAGCACTTTTTAATGATAATTTACCTCTTTTGGGACACCACTTGCAGAACCTGACCAGTGACCACCAAAAATTACCCCTAAAAGACCACCTTTCAATCCAGAAATTCCAAATTTCAGATAAGTAACACCTACCTATATTTGTACAAGATTGATAAAATAATATGTCAAAACCAATTTACAAATCCAAATTATGTTCATAATACTAATAAATGAGTCAACACGAGACTGCAAGATGGAATGGGGTCTAATAAGTGTACTACATCAATCATGTTTGAATCTAAAGTATGGATAGGAATTCAAAGTAATGGTCATTTGTTGGGCAGGTGGTGCAAGAGTCAAATCTCCTTTGGGAGACCATCTGCTTTATGTGACCACTTCGCGGATGGCACTAAGGGTGGTCTCTCAAAAGAGTGACTACTGTATGCAGGTTAATTACCCAAAAGATCTTTAATATTCCCTCACCGTGTGAAGCACTACTAAATCAGTATTGTTATCAACAATTCAGCCAATGTGGTATTGAACTATGAAACTTGTTTTTGTATGATAAACAAGTACAGGAGAATCTCCAATTAAGACAGTCTCCATAAGCAAACTGTTTCTACATGTGTATATTGAGACCACCAATTTACAGTCCCATTTTGTTTATCCTCGTTTAAATTCTATCCCCAATTAAGACCACTCTCCTATAAAGACCACATTTTCCCAGTCCCTTAGGTGGTGTTACTGGGGGAGATTCCGCTGTACTATCAAGGCAAGTGCCCATGATGGATAGATCAAAGCACAGAAAGTCTAATGCTTTGTGACCTGGTGCAGATCTTTTATCAGGCACTTGCACTTGCGAAGCTTTGTAGCAAGAGGTAACATTCATTGTGTAATAATAGTCAGAGTTCATGCACACATTGGGATGTTTGGAAAATTGCTTTTAATGTTTTTTTTTTCATTCTATCGTTTTTTATGTATTTGAAATGCTATAAATCCATAAGGGTAATATATTAAACAAGAAAGTTGATTGAGTTCCCTGTCTACTACCCAAGCACTTCATTTCAGCTACCCAATGGAACTTACACCTTCCTATACTGTGTTTTACATGTGTCCTCTATAACAGATTGCATCTGCTTCATTTTAAACTGCACTGAGGCGTTGATTAAACCTTGAAATTAATCTGAATTTCTGTTTTCTTTCATCGAAAGTACAATAGTGGCCGTTTGTTCTGTGTGGGTCAGGGAGCTATGACTGTTGTTGACTTCTCTGCAGAAACCATACAAAATGCTCAGGTATGTGTATACTGGTACATGTTTGGCACATCAGTGTTAATACTTGTTCCGATAACTCAGTCCCCAAATCTTACTGCAATCAAGTTCTTGAACTAATTGTCTGTGCTCCCCAGTCTCGTCAACAGTTAAGCATTGAAATGAAGAAACTCTGTCCCAGTATTTCATGGCAGCTACTGTAGCTGTATCAGCATATTCAACTACTCAGCCCTGTTTCCCAATTTTTTGAGTGGGAATCAGTTATTAACGGCAAATAAATTAAGGCAGATGGCAATGTAATCAGCCACTCTCAGGTACTCCTGTATGCAGGTAGTCATGGTAGTTGACAGCTGCATCAGTAGGCCCCAGTCACCAGAACAATATTATAGTGACATCAGGTACAGATTAGAACAATATGTCAGGGATGTCATATAGATCAGAACAAAATTACAGGGCCATCTGGTACAGATTAGATCAAATTACAGTAACATCTAATACAACCAGGACAATGCAGTGACATCTGAGATAGACTCAGTCTGGAACAATATTACAGAGACATCTGATAGATTTAGGACCGTGCATAAACTGTCTGATACATTGAGGTTTTTTTCACCTTAATTTGTTAAAAGGTTGGTCACAATGTAGAGGCGATTGAAATCACCCCTGATCCTGCTGCTCCTGTATTTACCCCGCTCAAGAGGGTGGAGACAGTACATACCCAAGACACCCCAAGTGAGGCCATAGTACTAGAATGCATCAAGCCACAGGCAAGACGTGGCAAGCTCAAAGTGCGAGCACTCTCTGGGAGCATAAACAGTAAGTATGAGTACTTTCCTGTGGTCTATGATATTATCCCGTGATGGGGCCCTTGGAAGGGTAATAAAGGCATGTGTTATGGATATCACATCTGCTTTCCGTATCACATAGTACCGCATAACATTTCTAGAAAAATAGACCAATTCATCCACGCATGGCAGTGTAGGGTGGTTATGCTTTTCTACATTTGGCCTCTTTTTTGGCTTGAAATATATTGTTTGGTGTGAAGTTAAAGAGAATGTTCCATAAAAATATTATGGGATAAATGTTCACCTTTCAGACATTTTAGGCTAGCTTGTTTTCTGTTAGGTCAAACCCCCAGGGGCTATAGGTAGCAAGCAGCTACTGACGACAGTTACAAGCTTGCCTAATTGTGCTTGATATCAGGTTAAGAAATATTATAGTTTCATTACATTCTCTTGACTTAAATACAAATGACTTTCATTCTTTTCTGACTTGCCCTTTTAATTATCTGTTAATATCCAAAGATTATTAGAAAGTTTAGCTACAATAATTTACAGTTTTTAGACTTGTCTGTTTTGCTACTTAACTTTATCTTTGGCATCATTCTGTTTTAATGGTCACCTTTCAGACATTTTAGGCTAGCTTGTTTTCTGTTAGGTCAAACCCCCAGGGGCTATAGGTAGCAAGCAGCTACTGACAACAGTTACAAGCTTGCCTAATTGTACTTAAAATCCTGTTAAGTAAAATTGTTTTGATAACATGTTTTTTGACATAAATGCTAATGACTTTCATTCTTTTCTGACATGCCTAAATGCACATTTATTCAAAATTGACAGTATTTTCTCAAATGTCACAAACCTGACACATTAAGTTGATACATTGACTCAGGGTTGGCACTTAAATAGAGCTTAATTGTTTGAGGGGTAGGTGTCATCACAGAGTTTGTTTTACATTTCTGGTGCAGGATGTCCATTGTTGCAGTCCTTGTTGGAATTTCCCTTGGTTTGTACAGGTGGTCTAGTTGCAACCGTTTATTTTACTATCACTGGGACTGAATATAAGGCCCCAGCTTGTTTCCACTTCAGTTATACACTGGCGGGTGGTTTAACTAGGATAAGCTGTCCAGCTAGAAAGGGTACATATTGGTTCAGGGGTAAGTCAAATTGTTCTTATCTGAACCTGTACTATACAAATTTAGTAATTATGGTTTGTTTGACAGATGTTCTTCTTTCATAATGAAGCTCTGCATTTATAAGCAAAACTTCACGTATTTAGCTAATTCATCATTTGCCACGTTCTTATTTATTCTTTATTATGTGGGTTGTCTTTGCTGAATATTTAGCTTAGACAAGGAGCCGCTACTCAGAGAGACATGTATGGGTAAAAGGCTCCGAAACATGTTGAGTAGTTACCCGCTGAAGACCCTTTAATTTATTTGGGCTGATACAGCCTATGTCAAAATTTTACAGAGGAACGTGTGCAATATAGACAATAGTAATTCCATATGTATACAAGTTAGACAGGGACAGGTTAGCTTATGGAGAGTAAAGAGTTCGAACTGCGGAATAGGATATTGACTACTAGGAAGTGGTTCTGGGCAAAAAGACACAAATACAAAACCATCATTCTGCACATTTTCAATGAATCTGCACAAGAAAACCACCTGCCCCTTTGCAGCTCGTTGTTTCTTGCCCCGAATCATTTCGTCCCAACCATAAACACCGCTCGTGACAGTTTGTATAAAACTCTGTCTGGACAGTCTGGTAAGGCAGCCAACATTGAACATATCGTGTGTGTTCCACTTATTAGCTGTTCAATGTATTACAGCCAAAACGGACATGTATGTGTACCCAAGAGTGAAATGAATTCTGTGACATGTAACTTACAGAGGGTGGTCATAAATGATACCAAATGAAGACCAGGGATATATGCTCTTGGCCTGCATGTTGCTAGAGCTTTGTCCTATTTCCTTCCTTTTCTCCCCTGAAAACAGTTTCATTTCTTGTTGCTTCTCAAGTGTCTGTACTGAGTAGAATTTTCCTACTTTTGTAGGATTTTGACAAAAAAGTAGGATTTAGTAGCTATAGGATATTTGATGAAAAAGGCCAGAAAAGGCTCAGTTTAGTAGGATTGTTATGTAAAAGTCAGGACATTTTCCCAAAAGCATGTCTAATTATTAGTGGTGTTCCGATTAATCGAATTAATCGACAATCGTCCGATTAATTTAAAAGACCAAGCGCTCGATTATAAAACTCCCATAATCGATTATACTTGAGCGATAATACAGAGTTTAGTGCTAATCGCGTATTTGTGCGGTGAAACAAGTTTTTAGTAGAATATCTTTGGTAAAAATCTTAATTATTTTTATTATATGGATAAAAATGAAACAACTGCCAGTTTTTCGTGACATTTTGAATGATACAACTCCCAAAATTTACGCTAAAACTTCGTAACTTTGCCCCTTTGCCGCCACGACGTTTTGCGTCGTCCGCCATTGTTTTTTATACTGCTGGAATCCTCAGAATTTCGTCTCTTAATGTAACAAGCTCTCTTATTGGCTAAGAAATAAATATTCCTGGGGTATCCCTCCAAAAATAGCCCAGAATGAGAATTCGAACGTCATTATAAATGCGCTGGGTCATTTCCAGGTTTCTCATTGGATGGATTTGGTCACGTGCAAGTCACCGTCCAATCAAACTCGTTGTTTGCCATGTGCTTGAGTCAAGTTCGATATGTTGTGCAGGTGAACATGTCGCATTCACGCAAAGATTATAGGACCAAGATGCGAAATTTTGACATCGTACTTTCGCAAAACGACTTCGATGGAACAGATCTAGACACAGATAAAGGCAGGAATGAAAATTCCAGCAGCAAAGCAAGGAAAATGCGCAGATTCCGTCACCGCACGGTGACGAAGCTTAGCCTAATTGAGATTTGTGTCAACACGATGTGTTGTCAATCGCTGTCTCGGATACGTCACGGCACGATGTTTTTATCCAACGTTTGTTGTTTTAATTTGATTGAAATGTCTGAAAGGATAAAAATCTGTATAAAAGAACAAATGAGGAATGAAATTTATGACCGAAGGCCGGCAAAAATATACGCACATAACGGAAAACCATGCCCGGACTCGTGCCTGTTCACTCTCGCTTGTGTTGCACGGCCCGTGACCGTGTTTAAGGGGGGGTGACCAGACGCTTGACATCCCATAAAGCATAAAAAAAATTAGGGGGTAAATTGAAATAAAAATTGCACATTGACATAGCCACGAAATGGATGGATATCCCCTGTTGTCACTCCTTTCATGTGAATATGATTGAAAACATTTAATTGTGTGTGATGTGTGGTTGCAGCATTTAATTTTGTGTGATGGGTACCCTCCCTCTCCCCTCTGTAGTGTATGACTAGTAGTACATATTAACTGATTTCTTTTAATAAAATCAATAAATTGTGACTTAAATATGCTTTGTAGTACTAGTTAGTATAGTAGTAGCAGTTGTGTAGAAATAGTGCTTCTTTACTTTTGCAGGTAACACATGCATGTCACATCATAAAGCAATAAAGCACTAGAAAGCACAAGTAAATGCAAGAAGGCAAGCCAATAGGTGTATCTCTGGTGTGCACCTTCATATTTTGTTTTAAAAAAGAACTTGAAACTGGTTCATTAAGCTCTGTCAATGAGTTGTTGAGAATACTCCCAAAACCGATTATAATCGATCATCGGTCACTTCTAAAAACCAATCATCGAGACTTTGAAATTCGGACCAATTCCCAGCCCTACTAATTATGCATTTTTAAATGAAATGAATCATTTTCGGGTGGAGATCTGCCATTATTAGTATAGAGTGAGCAAGATTTTAATTCTTTCCAACATTTTGGCTCTATATAATTTAAAGTGCTTGTAAAAATGACAAATTTACTGGGTGTAAAATTCAACACCTACATTCCTTGATCTGATAATTTGAGTAAGATTTTTGGTCAAATTTTGGTACAAACACTGCTTCTCCTGAACAATACATCATTCCATCAAACAATATCATATCGAGTGGTACCACTTCTGTGTGATACATCAGAGAGGATATAAGAGAACACCAATTGGGGAGTAACGTACTTGGCCTCCTTGCTAAATGTTGTGTGTAAACTGCTGCATGATGCCCCATGTACAGTGTATGTGCCAAGAGCCAGCAAATGGTTGATGCTGAGGTTGTGCTTGCAGAGAAATGGGAGATCCAGTTTCCTCAGGAATTGATGAGGGAAGGAGCCAAATACACGGTGGAGGAACTTCGAGCCTGTCAGGCTGCCAACTTGTACAGGTAATTTTCACTCTGATACAGGCCTAAAAAGCAGCCAACTCGTGCAGGTAATTTTCCCTCTGGTAAAGGCCTAAAAAGCAGTGGACTTGTACAGGTAATTGGGTTACTGTGACCCTGACCTTTGACCTGGTCCAGACTATATTCTGTACACCATAACCCCTACCAAATTTGGTGTGTGAACGCTTCAAAGGATAGAAAGGATAGGGGTGTGTCGTGCACCAAAATTGGGTTGATGTGACCTGTGACCTTGACCTTTGACCCCCCTTAAAGTTTAAGCTTGTCGTGCCATATTTCATATACCATAACACCTACAGCTACCAAATTTGATGTGTGGACACTTCATATGATAGGGGTGTGTCACACACCAAAATTAGGTCACTGTGACCTTGACCTTTGACCCCCATAAAGATTTACCTTGTCAGGATTATATATCCTATACCATAACACTTATAGCTACTAAATTTGGTGTGTCGACACTTCATGGGATATGGGTTTGTCTTGCACCAAAATTGTGTCACTGTGACCTTTGAACTTCACTTTTGACTCCCTTTAAGTTTTAGCTTGTCCAAGCCATATTTCATATACCATCACAGTTACAGCTACCAGATTTGGTGGGTGAATACTTTATTGGGTAGGGGTGTGTCACGCACCAAAATTGGGTCACTGTGACCTTGACCTTGACTGCACATAAACTAATTTCATACTAGTACAGTAAACCTTGCTATCTATTCTCTGGTGGGGGACTGTGTGTTGCTATGCAATACTTGATCTTATTTTCACTCTGATACAGGCCTAAAAAGCTGTGAACTTGTACAGGTAATTTTCACTATGATACAGGCCTTTGGCTGTATATTTTCACTGTGATACAAGACTGTACATTAGTGGTCAAGTTGTACAAGTAACTTCACTGAGATACAGGCCTGTATATTAGCTGTCAAATTGTAAAGGTAATTTTCACTGATACCGGCCTACATGTACAGTAGCTGTCAGGTTGTACAGGTATTTTTCACTGTGATAAAGGCCTGCATGCACAGCTAACATAGTGTGAATAGCAACAGATAGCATTCTTCATGGTCATTCAGTGTGGCTCCAGAGCAGATAGACAACTGATGAAGCAGGTCTGTGGCTTGCATTCACCGGGTACTCGACTCAGATCCCTCTGTCTCACAGCTCCATCTTGTGGTCATAGACAGTACCCTCACAAGTGGACACATGAAGCTGGAAGAAACTTGATTCCAAGTTCTTAAAAGGGCTATTTTTTGCCTTATTAATAAACCTTAATACTTTATCTGCAATGCAAAAAATGTTTTGGTCCCTGCCTTGAGAGACCACAGTTTGGTTACCCCTACATGTAAGCATGCTAATGTTGGTCTTTCAAGACAGGTTTTGATGCATGTTGAAAGCACAGACATTGTCCTTGAAGATTTTGACCATGAGTCCATGTGGTGACAATGGGGTGACTTGCTGTGACAGTATATGTATGTGTGATGTTGGCTTGCAAGAGAAAGGTGAGAATTTTGGGGACTCATTAACATAAGAATGGCCGAGCATAATTAGAAAGATGAGAACAACCCAGTCTCATCAGGACTGAAAAATTGCATGTGGATGAAAGTACAAAGTTATACTGATATAAGCCTGTTACAACATGACTAAGCTGTCTACATGTACATACTTGTGCAGGTTATTACAATGCTGATGTATACCTGTAATGATGAAACTGCCAATATGTACAGGTGTATTTCAGACTGACAGAAACCTATTAACATGATTAAAAAAATATATATATATATATTAACATGATTAAGCTGCCAACTCGTGAAGGTACGTTATCATGCTGATGTAGGTCTGTTAACAAGGTGAGATGCCAGCTTGTGGAGGTACATTATCACACTGATACCTACATGTACACAGCTGACAATGGGCCTTGATCATGTCTACAGGTAGCTTGCTGCAGTAACACAATGTAATTGTATGTCTTAAATGCTAACTTTTGCAAAGTTCTGTGTTCTCTTTTTGAAAAGAAGTCACAGCAGGGATCACACTCCTTTCTACATGCTTATCAAGTTAATCATATAATGCAAGCCAATCAAGGGATTCGCAACTTGAGAATACATGTAGCTCCTTATTTATGTTGTGGCAGAACCAATGTGTTACTTGAACCAAACATGCATTGTAATCTTATTCAATGTTACTTTACTTCAGGGTATTTGGTGCTATCAAGGAGCTGGAGAGTTAATGGTGGCAGAAGGAGTCGTATGCTGTCTGTTCAGGTTTGGTCATGGACTGAAACACTTTGATGTGATACACAGCACTTCATTCATGTGACAGCAGAATACCAAAATGGAGCAGCAGGACATTGTCCCTTCATGATACCAGCTCTACTCCCAGGTTACATTCATACGACACCAGGGCTGCCTTCATGTAACATCAGGGCTACCTTCACATAACACCCAGGCTACATTCATATGACACCAGGGCTGCCTTCATGTAACATCAGGGCTACCTTCACATAACACCCAGGCTACATTCATATGACACCAGGGCTGCCTTCATGTAACACCCAGGCTACATTAATGTGACACCAGGGCTACCTTCATGTAACACCAGGGCTACGTCCCCTTCATGTAACACCCAGGCTTCATTCATATGACACCAGGGCTGCCTTCATGTAACACCCAGGCTACATTCATGTGACACCAGGGCTACTTCATGTAACACCAGGGCTACGTCCCCTTCATGTAATACCCAGGCTACATTCATATAACACCAGGGCTGCCTTCATGTAACACCAGGGCTACCTCCATGTAACACCCAGGCTACATTCTAGTGACACCAGGGTATATTTGTGTGACACCAGGGCCACAGTAATTGACACCAGAGCTGCATCCATGTAACACTTATGCTGCATTCATGTGACACTAAGGCCAGAGTAATGTGATACAAAGGCTATTTTAATCAGGCATTGGAATCTTTCCGCAATGTGAGGTATTCCCCAAATTTTGATGTAGGTATTTCCAATGCTTGTTTAACGTACACCAGAGCTGCATCCATGTGACACCAGGGCTATTTGCATGTGACAACGGGCTACCTTCATAGAAATCCTGTATTGCATAGCAAGGGGCAGTCACACATCAGTGGACCATGCCCACAATCTATAATGCTATATAACCTTGTGATGAAACCTGCTCTCATTTATTTTTAGCTGAGAATTTTTAAGATGAACAGGTTCTCAGAAATGGTACTATGTGTAGTTCAGAGAATCCTATGTGTATTCATACAGATGGCTGAATACAACAAACATGAGAGACCTACTTGTACATGTTTTATCATCTATATTTTTTATAATCCTGTGTGTTTTTAAAAGTAAAATTTACATAATATTGCACATAATGTAGGAGATAGACTATTATTCCACTGAAGTAACAGAGATTATGTGAATTGTTCAAGAGTCAAACAGCTGACTGTACCTCAAGTCAACTGTGTTGTCATCAATGATATTGGTGAGCACATGTGAATGTGAACTGAATGATAATCATGATGGATTATAAATTGTTTAAGTTGCAATGCAACATTTGCAGTCAGCAAAGTCAAAAAGACCGTGAATACAGCCAGTAGAATGATATGAGACCAGAATACATGTGCCTGGATTATGACAGGTTATTTTTTTCTGTTTATGTCCGATTAGTAGGAATGATATTCAAGGCCGTTAGAATTCTTGGGAGAAGTTTTGACAACCAACAAAATAAAGTCAAGCTACACAGCATGTCAGGACCTGTAATTTATCAGGTTGGCGAAAAAAAAAAAAAACAAAAAAAACCAAGGGTGGGATTTTTTCTATCACCATTAATAGTTTAAAAAAAAAAAAAAGTAGAAATGAGATTTTTCACAATAGACTCAGGCTCAGATCTGCTTTATTTGACAAAAGTGGTGGTAACAAACAGTAGTATAAGCATATAAAGTACAAGAAAAACAAACAATTTTCATTCCTGTGGGGGAAAAAAAACCAGAATATGTGTACCATACAAACTGAACCAGCAGTGTGGGGATGACTTCAGCTAAGGGTTTGAGAGCCCGCTATCACTGAAGCTACCGTGGAGGGGGGGTCCTGGAAATTTACATCGGGCAATATATAGAACGAAATAGATAGACAACAGACACAAAAAATTTAACTGATATAATCTAAATATCCATTATTTGGTGGAATATGAATTAACCTGTACTAGAGAGAAGATTACAAAAATAGTATTTTAAGAGATGATTTAGCCTCATAAGAAACAGTTTCAAAGGCAGAGTAGAGATTTCTGCCATCATACTGCCCAAAGGAAGGCAGTACTGTGATTTTTTTCTTACATGTTATGTAAAGAAGGGACAGAGCTGGGGCTTTTACTAGGCTGGCAGAGTGCAAAAAAACCTTCAGATTTTAATAGTTAGAGTAAAGCAGTAACTTAATGCTGGTCTTGTTGTTATCTGTTTGAAGTGAGTTGCCATCTGACAGTCAAAATTGTTGTGAAAAATACAAAATGAAGGCAAGGCTCCGTGAAGTGCAGAGTGAAATGTTCGACCGGTTTCGCCCAAGTGGGGCTCTTCAGGAACTGAAAATATAACGGCTGCAGCGCCATACTTCTGGTGACATGACAACTGTTGTAATGTCTTGTATTGTACGGTTTGACGCTAGTAGGGTGTGTTTGTACCAAGAGTCAGGCGCCAGCTTGGGTTCGTACACATCATTTGAAAAATCGGTCCACCTGTCCCCAGTGACAAGGTGTGCCACATGTGCAAGTTACACCTGCAGCCTTAGGTACACCTGTCCCATGTTTGGGATCGTGTACCTGAAGATCAAAATCACAGGAAGTCCTAGTGATTTTATAGCCCTGTCCCCATGTTTGCTGAAATAAAGCTTGGGAATGGGTAGGGGGTCTATGCAACTCTGGGTTGTACAGACCTTATTCCTGTGTGTGTGCACATTATTTAATAAAAGAATAAGTGTGTGAATGTGGTGAACTTGGATGAATTGGACATCCCATGTCATAGTGGCAGCTTGTATATGCTGGATAAGGATCTCTCCAGCCACTGGCATTCTGTACATCCTGGGAAAACAAGCATAGAACTGGTAAAAAAAAGTCAAAATTGTTAAATGTATATTATATTTACTAGGAGTGTGAAAAACTGGTAGGTTCTCTTATTCTAAAAGAATATTTTATATCTGATGACCAATAATTGAAGAAACATAATAAAATTGGGTACATGGTGCATTATTATAATTTATCTGCAAAGTGCAAGCTTTTAAAACAATTTCTCAACATGTACATGTACATTGCATATTTATGAAATGACATATATGATCATTAATCATATTTTAGAAAGAAAATATAAAACATTAAAATGTTCTAAAACTGCTTTTTAAAAACAAATTTCATATATGTTAATTTTACAATTACCTTCTACATGTACATATATGATTCATAATTAATCTATTAGACTATGATCCTTGCAACTATTGAATGTTGGCCGAGGTTTTGACGTTCCACCCATGTTGTTTTGTGTAGCTTCCTGCTGCAGGAGCTCCCTGTATCTTGACATTTTGGGGGTATATATAATGCATCCCAAGCAAGTACTTTTGGCATTTTGTTGACATATGATGCTAGTTGACCTCATGATACTGTTTTAATATTTACTTCAATGTTCATGATGAGATGAACATCAAAGTTTTCAGGATGAAGGTTAAAACGCAGCAAAACATTTTATTCTGCTGCGTGGCATGAGACACAATGAAATAAGTAAATGATGTTAATTAAATCTACCAGTTACCATGCAAATTTCAATTTTGGGTCCTACATGGACAGCCATGAATTCATTGTGGAAAAAAACAGTGAATTTTCCGATGACGTAGCATTTCGCAAAGGTATTTTGCTCAGATGCTTCATCACGTCATGTATACCATATTTGCTCCTTCTGACAGACAGTGTACTGAGGAATGGGGGAAAGTGGCTTCATGCCAAATAAAACCATGAAACCTTCAAGTGCCTTTGCTTGAGTTATTTAAAAAATATAGCCATTTGTGATTTATTTATTCATAAAATTAAGATCATTTTTTTCATTATAAATGAACATTTATTCATTCCTTCATTCATAAGATGAATATTGTTTATTCATTTCTTCATTCATTAGATAAGTATCTTTTCATTCCTTCATTCATTAAGGGAACATAATTTATTCATGCCTTCATTAAATGAATAAAATTTATTCATTACTTCATTCATCACATGAGCATATATTGTTTATTTATACCTTCATTATATATGTATGAACATACTTTATCCATTCCTTCATTCATTAAAGGGTAGCTTATCTTTTATTCATTCATAAAATGAATATTATTTATTCACATTCATTAAATTGATATTTATTCATTCATTTAAATGAAAATTCATTTCAATCCTTCATTGAATGAATATCACATATTCAGTCATTCATAAAATATTCATTGAATAAAGAAGTCACATGTACTTCAATCATTGAATGAAACTCCTTCACCAGCACTGGCAACCATTTACACAGATGTAAGTTTACTGGGCCTGGTTTTATTGAAATTTACTGAAAGTCATTTCCCTATATGTTATAATGGATAATGCAGCCTCTATTGAACTGAATTCAGTCTCTAGACTGAAACTTTCAGCCATTTTCTTTTTTTTTAATTTGCAGGTAGGACTCGCCCAAAATAACAAAAATACTGCTGACCTGCACCTCTGAGATGGCATCTTTGACTTATTTTGTTTAAAATATTTCTGTGGATGGGTAGTTTATTTGCAGAAACCTTTGTTTTTTTTGTTTTTTTTTTTGTTTGTTTGTTTTTGTTTTGTTTTGTTTTGTTTGTTTGTTTGTTGTTTTTTTTTTGGGGGGGGGGAGGGGGAAACCCATCTTCATGGCTGGATTTATCTCTCCCATACCCATGATACCCTTGCATGGGATGACCAGAGACTTACAGTCTGGAGGTTGTTCAAGCCCATTGGGGTGGCAGATAGGCCAGATCGATGTTTTGCCCCCGTTTTATCATGCAAAGATGTGGATCACCTTTAAATTTTCTCCCTTTGCAAAATTAATAGTAAACTGCAGATTTGGGTCAAAGACTTTTGTCACATGTACAGTCCACATAAATGTGGGAGTTTCGACAAAAATTAAGGCAATTAATTTCCAGAATTTGAGAAACTTTCTGCAAATTGCCAGGAAAGTTGTCACACAATTTCTATGCGGCTGCATTATGGTTTTCATCCAAAGAACTTTCTCATTCTTGGGAACGAGTCCTATTACAATTTTGTATAGGTTGCTTAATTAGCTCTGTGAATCTGCTTGGCCTATTTATGACTTGGATAGTTTGACTTGTGTTCTTAAAGTCTAATTGGATGTTGTTGCAAAGCAATCAATCTTAATGGTTACAAAGCCACCCATCTAAACTTTCACAGTTAATTGTGGCAGCAACAGCAGAAGAAGACAAAGTTTCCAACCACAGATGCTGTTCCTTGCGGAGCTTGAGTTCCACTTGCCTCTCAAGAGAGGGAGGCAGGGCACGCAGCTCAAAAGCAGAAGTCAGCGGAATTGCCAGCTGCTGTCTTCAGGATGGAGCCACCAAAGGTGCAGGAGACAAGGCCAGCACTGCAGCTCTAGGCAATGAAGGTGGCACTTGGGTCACCCAAGGGATCACTACTGCAGGACCCAAAGACCCACTAACAGCAGAAGGTGCCACCACAGACTTGGGTGCCTGCCTTCTCTCCAGCTTGCCTGGACTTCCAATGTAAGATCCAAGCTCTCAGAACTGGGAGCTCAGGAAGTTCATCCTGGCTTGGGTGGCTTTCTGGATAGCTCCAACATACAATCTGAGTGCTTGACTGGCCAAGGTTTCAGAATACCTGTATGGGAACCCTTAGGTTTCTAATCTGGTCGCACCAACTTGCACAATTTCTGCTCCATGCACTCTGACCCGAAGGACCAAGATCTAGAAAGCTTCAATCAATGCTTGACTGCCTTCTTTGAAGGGGACTCTGAAGAGGCAGCCTGAGAGGGGGTGCTCAGTGCATGTAACATATCAGCCTCAACTGTGCACTCCAAGGCAGAGGCAACCCTCAGGTCACTGACTATAGGTGCAGTCTGGCCATCTTGGGTAAATCTGGGTGCTCGTGATCTCCTGAAGGAGGTTTCTTGCTCAAACTCAAACTCAAAACTCATTTATTTTAGCCAATCAATACAATGACGATTTAATATTGAGATATATGTACATAATGATAAAAAAATTGACGTGGCTAGGGGGACTCCTATTAAGACAAATACATGTCGCTCTCATAGGAGCCACCTTCAAGTCTTAAACATTTGAAACAATATAGATGGCAGTTACTTTAACAAAAAATGTCGAAATAAACTTCAAGATATAATACAGTTTACACATACAACATGGGTGGGAAAATATAATTGTTAATTATTTTGACAAACATAGCAGTTATATGTATTACAACTCTGTTCATAATTATTCAAAAAAATATTTTCAATATACAAGGAAAACCCTTGTAAACTATGAGTATGTATTTTCCTTATAACATTCTTGTCTGTTTGATTCACTGTGACTGGAATATCGTAGTTTAAACTCTGTTTTGCAAATATTTTATTGACTCTATTAATAAAAAGGTTATCACAATGTCTGTTGTTATAGTTGTTTATTCATTTATTGGGATGAATTGAAAAGAGAGTAATCTTATGGGTAGATCATTATGGATAAATTTATAATAGAATTTTAATTTAGCTGATGTAAAAATGTCTTGAATTTTTAAAAGTTTGAGAGCTTTCAAAATTGGTTCTGAATGGGCATTGTATTTACTACAATTTATACAGCGTACTGCTTTTTTCTGAAGTTTTTCGATTTTTGAAAGTTTAAATCCCCATAGAAGTATTCCAAAATTTATATGTGGAAGTATTAATGAGTTATACATAGTTATTTTAACTTTCAGCGGAAGTTGATGTTTAAGTTTATTTAGAATTGCGATAACTCTTGATATTTTACTTGAAATTTTGGTAACATGCTCCTTCCATGACAATTTATCATCAATTGTAAGCCCTAGAAAGTTAAAAAATGAGACTTGGGTTATTGGGATATTATTCATTTTTAAATATGGTTTATTAACTTTTTTATTTGAATGATGAAAGATCATAAATTTTGATTTATCAACATTTAATGATAATTCATTAACTTGAAGCCAAACACAAATTTTTGTAAGTTCTCTGTTGCTGCCCTGCTTGAGACTACATCACCTCTTCTTACTCCCTCAGGGGGTTCCTGGTTTAAAGATGGCAGCCACTTGAGTCTGTGAGCAAGCCACGTGGGTTTTTCTTCCCTTTCCCAGTGGTGTCGCCGATGAATATTCGAGGGAGTCAGATTCTATAGCTTGGTGTTTGGCAGCTACAGCCTGCTGCCTGCACCTCACTCTGTCACTCTTTCTCCATGCCTGCTCAAAGAGCAGCCATCATGGCCATTGTCTCTCCCCAATCCTCACAGTATTTGCACATTCGTTCACAAGAACAAATGTGACCCAACTAAAGGTGACAACCATAGCAATGCTGATGATCATCCCAGGCTGCCATATAATGGCTCTGTGAGTCCAGCTTCTGCCCTTTATCCAACAAGGATGTGGGCAAAGTGGTCTTTGAATCACACAGGCTTGCTGCTGAAAGGTTGCTATTGCCTGGTGTGCACTGTCTACCCACTGTCTGCCATCTGTACATGTACAGTGTATGTCAAGACGCCATCTTGAAAATCTAAGTTTCACGCCAAACAACCAGCTCTACTCCCAACAATTTCAGAGGTATCCGCAGGACAGATATCAGCTATCTAGATCTCCAAAGAGTCCCAGACTGCTAAGAAATGATGTTCTGCAGAAGAGAACGTGCATAAAGCACTAGAACATTGAGCATGAATGAAAGTTCGTGGAGCTTCAACTGACAAGAGCAAGCCAGTAATGGCTCCCAAAAGAGGAATGATGATATGGGGAGCATGCCAGATTCACAGGAACTGAGAGATGGGCCCACGGAAGCGTCAGGTTTTGGAATCAAGTCAGTGAACTCAACTCGATTTCTTGGGTGCTTGACCCAGATTGACCCAGAGCTCTTTGCAATGGTCATGATGGTGGTTGAGAGGTAGCATTGTGTAACTAATACCCCACTCCACATTAACATCCTGTCCCCATAATACATGTAGTGTTGAAAAGGTGTGCCACTATTAAAGCAGCACACCAACAAATCCTTGTCTGATAAGCTTAAAAGCATTAATAGCAACTGCTTTATTTTCATAGTATGTATTCAAGTTGTCAACATCAAACTGACTATTTGGAAGCTGTTCAACGAGTTTGGAAGCTATATATGCTACCCAAAGAATTGTTGAACTTCCTTGCGACAAAATCACCAGCAAAATTTATTTCTCCCTGATGTTTTAAACGTATGTTTGACTTTGTTTCTTCAATTTTGCAAGGGCTGCAAGATCTTTCATAACTTTGTAGAGTTTCTTGATATTCTCTATATATATTTTCTTCCATGGAATCCCTCATTTTTTTCGTTGCCTTGACAATTCGCCGTTGTGTTTTATTTCTCAATCTCTTGAAATCTTTATAAGGCTGTTCAAATTCTTTCATACATCGTATTTAACAACATGTTGTTTTTACCTGAGGATGCCGACCTTTCAAGAGTTTACATGTGCAGAAAACAGCACTATGATAGCTAAAACTACACAGAATTAACCCCAACTGAGAGATGTAGTCCATGTCCGATACTAGAGTAAGATCTCACGTGGAAGCAGATGTAAAGAGGGATCGCAGTATATTGAACTGCAGAAGGAAGAATCTGGCATTTTAACTGTCTCTGCTCCTGTCTCTGCTACCTCAATGCACCCATCAAGCCCAGCTGATTTACTACATGGCACCCATGCATGATGGACCTGTCCTCTTTTCTCTGGCCTTGTATCCATGCAACTTCATTGATCAGCACGAGAAGTACAAGTTTCCTGAGCTTAATAAATAAAAGTGACAATTAAACTAAGATTTCATCAAGGACAGATGTGTGAAAACTTGGCTTTCCCTTATTGTATTTGTTTTGAAAACGAGCCACCTCACTGATCACATGATGGATGACATGTTAAACCTTTATTCACATCTTGCCACTTGGCTACCAGAGCTATACAGGTTACTGGTGATGAGGACATTGGTGTTTACGCACACAGATTACTCACATAGCTTCTTGTATCGCACACACATTCTCTCAAAGGATTTATACAGTAGGCTAAGTTTTTTTATCATCAACAACTATGAAACTAACTGCAATACTGCAAATTGCTATATTTGTAATACATAATTATAATTGTTTAAGGTACTGGTACCATTGATATTTGGTCTACCTATGTTAATATCCTCTTGGTTAATTGTTAACAAGTGTATGATGTAATTATATGGCACAATCTAATGTAACGCCAGGATGGCCTGCATGACAGCCACTCTGAGGAGTCTTAGTATAGAGTCTCCCTGGTCTAGACATTTATAATGTATTTTTACTGTATGGATGTACGTTCTAGACCAAATAAAGCTTTTTCAACTTTTCAACTTCAACTATCATCCACACTGAAAGAATACCAGGAAGCCAAGATGCTGTATACATTTAAGGTCTTTTTTTATTTGCCATTGATCAAGTTATATTTTAACAGCTCAAGAGTTCATTCCATACATAAGTGGAAAATGCTTGGGCCAGTGGTTTTTGAGGCGATATGCAGCAGACATGCTAACATTGAATCTAAAGCTGTTTGTATGAAAAATGTGAACATGTGTCATTCACTTTCATGTCAATATGCTAGAAAAACTGCCACTACTGTACACCTACATTACGTTTCAAGCCTTTTGTGGTTATAGTAAGACACAGTAAACAGCCCTCCCTGGTGCCAGTTGGGTGCTTTGGGTTCTTAGCAGTGGGTTTTTTTTTTTTGTTTTGTTTTTTTTTTTGTTTTTTTTTTTGCATTGCCTAACAAGGAAAGGGTTAAAACGTGCTCAGCACCCAACCCATCCCAGGAGACAGCTGTTGACGCTGGCCATGCAATTTTGATAGAATTATTTACAATTCTCAGTTGAAATATATTCTATTAACAAAAAAAAAAAAGTAAATGAAAATATTTCAGCAGACGAAAAGTACTTAACACCTGGGTACTTTTGAGTGATTTGCATACCAAGCCATAACAGACCAGACTGCCTCAACTGCCCTCATCATGCCCAGGTACCAGCATGAAGTCGAGCACATCACAGACAGCTACAACACCAGCCTCACGTCTACCACTCCAGCCTGGTGACCCTCTTTTTGTCTCCATGTAAACCTTGATGCACTAAGAGCACCCTTAAGAACAAACTCCTCCAACCATCTGGACAGAAGTTTCACTGTCACTTTGAACTTTCTGGCACTTTGTCAGAAGCTTTCAGATGTGTTGGATAGTTTTACCTCATTTGCTTTGTAATATTTTTGAGCAAGTGATTGTGATTCTGTAAATTGTCTAATCCACTAAATTGTGAAATGATCACACTTTTTAATGTTTTGTTAACATCATTTTATATTTCTCCATGATATATATACATGCTTGTTTGACATATTTTGTCCACACTGTATCACAGTCCAGTTCACAGAATGCCGAGGTATACACACAGAAAAGCTGTGGAACATAATGTGCATGTCAAAGAAAAAAAATAAGGCCAAGGAGATGACATGAACATCTACAAGCCATGACAGATGAAGTGCAAATCATTGTGAGAGATGTTTCTCACTTCAATAAACAAGCTATAATTGTATGTGTGTGTGTATGTACATGTATACTATATATATGCAGTGAAAACTTGTTATAATGACACCATTTGTTCCCTTACAAATGTGTTGAATAACTGAATATGTCGGATATCTGAGTGTCATTATCATGAGGTTTCACTGTATATATATATATATATATATATATATATATATATACACACACTTTAGGTTTCTGGTCACAACTACAAATTCCCGTTTATACCAAAGAACACCATTTCTAATATGTTTACAGTTGCAAAAAATACAGTTGACCCTTTCCCCCTTAAGTTAACCAAAATGAGCTAATGGAGAAATGTGGTGTGATTTTAAGTTAATGTTTTTTTCTCTTTAAAATCATCCTTAATGGAAAACATTTTGAGCAAAGCTTATAGAGGAAGCTTATCATAGTAGCATGCATTGGGTCAAGAGCTTTCCTTGGCATGGGTCCAACCTGTGCTAAGGACAGGTAATGGCTTTGTCTTTGTGTCTGGAAATCTCTAGATGGTTTATGAACTGTAACCACATGTACCATCACACTTTAAAATTATTTGCACTGATAAAAGGCAACATTTTCAACTTTTACTAAGCCTTCAATTATGACTCCCCAACGTTGAGTGCAGAGTTGTCACCAGGCGGATATGGAAACAAAGTAAAAATCACATAAAGTTTGTGTACATGTGCATTCATATCCAAAAGTACAAGATATATATTTTATGCAACACCAGTTCACTGCACTGTTTAAAAACTGTAGTCTCAACATGCATTTAAAATAAAATAATAGAATCCTGAAATTCAAAAAAAAAAAAAAAAAAAAAAAAAAGATAATGTGCGACATCTAGCTGAGATGGGATAGAAAATACTCATTAACAGTTATTAGAACTTGCCCGTTATCACCCGCCCCCCCCCCCCAAAAAAATCTTTCCTGCCAATTATGCTTGCTCAGGAAAGATCACCTACCCAATCGTTTATGTAATTGTAAAATACTCCACCTTAACATGGTATATATGTATAAATGTATAATATTATATATGTATATTTTTTTTCAAAAATTGTCTAATTCACTTAAAAATAAAGTACAAATGTTGAAGATGTGGTGTGTTGACAGTGGTATCACAGATGGCTCTTGTCTCTTTGAGGGTGCCTTAGGCACTGTGGCAAAATACATTCTTACATAGTTACATATAGCTACATATATGTCGATCACTTTCACCTACATCAGCTGATCACACACTCTGAAATTAACGCCACATGGATCACTCACTTAAAACTTGCACCAATGAATTTCACTTCCACTCACCCAAGCCAAATTGTTTACTGACAAGCACTACTTTTATACAATGCCACAGACTCCTACAGACTGGCAAATGCCACGTTAGGACACCACAGACTGCCATAAGTAAAGTATAGTTGTTCTAGAAAGTGGTTCTGTCACACTTATGATGTCCTGCAAATCGTCAATGTCATGAGCTCAATTGATGGGTAGCTATAATATTACAGTATTTTAGTTCTCGTTTTTTTTCCAAATTCCAAATGAGTTTTAACTGTATACAGTACATCATTTTTTTTTTAGAACAAAAATGTAAATGGACTATCTTAAAGAAACGTGAAGAGTGTATGGAATGTTGTAGCATTTTAGACAAAATGACCCGTCAAAACAGTCAGGAGCTCAACACAAACACCCGGGTCATAATGTGGCAATCTGGATCCTCAAACGAACACCTTGAGCATAAATCATGACCTTTGATGCAATATTGCCTCTTATGGTGCCCACGTCCATCAGCAGAAAACAGTCACCAAATTGTCACAAAACATGATGACTGCATAATCTCACTGCTTTACATGTAGTTTTCTAAATCAAATGTTTCTGTTTTCCTAGTCATGATTTACTGTCCAAAAATTTGATGCTCCATCTAGTTTTGAGAGCCACATTTATTTGTGACTTGCACATCATGGAGGACAATTTGACTGATGAGCAAACTGGCTCTTGTTCTGCCACAGGAAATGGATGTAATTTTAGTCTAGAGTACTGAAGTGTTTAATATCCATAAAAACTTTCTATGCCTCTGTCACTGGTATTCAGTGTTGACCTTTATCTGGTTTTTTGATCAGTTCATTCTAAAGCTTGTCTGGTTCCTGTAACTGCATTCAACACACATGCCTATGACGCAAGACGTTCGGCTTCCCGTCATCATAATCACTGATATAAAGTTTAAGCATTGTCACTATCATCACAGTGAGGTTATACTGTAAGTGTGTATGCATGTGCATGTTGTAATACAGGCTGCCCAGATGAGGAAGTGAAACAAATCATCTGTGAATTCAGATATGACCAATACGCAAGATAGATTATCACACATTAAAGTTTCATTGGTAAAATTCCATGTACCATGTAGAGTACATGTAGATCTCCCATTGTATCATTATAAAATGACCGGTTTACCATGGCACAGCTCCACACAGCACCTCAATCAGCACTATTGCCAAACATTACAGTGTACATAGAAGTACACAGTGTCTCGTAACCAGGCATACAGGACTCTTAACTCCATTTTCACCAAGTTAATGTTTTTATGGCCATACATTTACGCAGGCGAAAATATTACATCATTTGTGAAAGTTAAAATGGTTTGATAAGAGTATATGGTCATGCAATTTACATGTTATTCCAGTCTATTGTGTGCTTTACTGCACTTTTAAATTACATGTACTTGTTATTATGTATCAATGTTTTTGAGTATATATACTGTCTACTTAACCCTTAAAGTGCTAATCACTGCTATTATCATTTTCTCATTAACATTAAACATATAACGGTCAAAAGTTTCAAATTCCTCATCAAAATACCTTTCATTCAAATACCAGCAAGCCTAGTCTAATGCAAAAACTAGTCTTAGTCAACAGCTTTCCTTGGGACACTGCGTACATAGTGTACCAAGGAAAGCTGTTGACTCAATCTGAAATCAGCACTTTAAGGGTTAACAGAGATCAATTTGTACCTGATTGTGCATTTTTAAAATGCTGATCCTGTACCAAGGACAGCAATCTGGGTACTCAAAAAGCACAAGAGCTCTGGGACGGCTAAGTCTGACGCCTCACTTGGATGCCACCACCTGGCATTAAAACTTGCGAGACATAAGTGTTGAGCTCGTCTGTACGGACACTGTACACAATCTACAAAATCCAGCTGCACCGGTTCACACTTGAGATTTGTCACACAAACCAACAACTGTGAAATGTTGACCAAGATGTTGGCACCCATAATATTAATAAATAGATGTATGTACACCTTATATAAATAAGTTGTCAGACTGGAGGCCACACACAGATACATTGTGTGAACAGCCCTGGTGATATGGCCAGTATTTATTATAAACATCCAACCTCACAGTCAAACTTGGATGCAGCAAATAGAAGAAATGAAAAATGTCCATTTCTTCAGCAATATTAAGTACGTGTCGTTCCATTTCATGTGGATGTGACTTTCGAGTGGCTCGGTTTCGGGTACATGAATAGTTTTTATCCTTTCTTCCGGAAAGAATGTGTGAAGAGCAGTGCAGCGTAACCAGGGTATACACTGTAACCAGGGTATACACTGTAATCAGGGTATACACTGTAACCAGGGTATACAAGCTGTGGTGGCTCGACACTTCCTCCTGCAGGACTGTATACAGACACCATGATTACCAATGTGCCAGCCAAGCCTGTGGAGCTACACTGTATTAACTCTTTCAGCGCCAACTGTGACTGACGTCAGATTACTTCACATGTACTGCTCCAAATTATAATGCGGGTAGGAGATTCACCATTCTTGTAAAAAGACCTTTCATTTAAGTACCAGCATGCCTGTCATTACATTGAATATAACAGTCCAAGTCAAAAGCTTTTCTTGCCATGTTTAGGGTGCCTTGCACCCAATGCACATCCAGAAAAGCTTTTGACTCAGTCAAAAATGTGGCACTGAAAAAGTTAAAGCATACAATATAGTACCACCATATGAACCATTTGCACTGCTGGACTGCAGCGACATTGTCTCACAGCAAGGGATCAGTTCCATTCCAGTCTATCTCTGCACCCTTCCACCTGTAACACACAAAGTTGCCACACATCAATCAATATTCTGACACTTGAGATAGCTATGTTCCAAATACTTATTCAACTTCTGGTACCTTGTCACATGTGGCATAAAAAAATTATAAAAAAAAAAAAAAAAAAACACCTAACATACAATTTTGCAGCTTCATGCAGAGGGAAGGTTATGCAATGCCAGGACTCCATTGTAAGACCTGCAGAATTTAAATTTCCATCTTTTCCCCCAACACTGTAGTGTTCATCCCACACAAATTTGTAAAAGTTATTAGATAGACTAGTATTATAATAGATTGTTCAACATGCAGTGCTTGAGAGTTGTGTTTTCGCATCAGTGCAAGACAGCTCATTTCCGCATATTGGTCCAAAAGGTTTAAAGGAGTGTCATTGGTGCATCCAATGTCTGTCTGTTTGCAGCTGTCTATAGTGTATTCTGAGTGGGAGTGGGAGTGTATGCGTGTGTGGGTGTGTGTGTGTCTGGGTGGGGGGAGGGGAGGGGAACAGTAAGGGTCAGATCAACTCCAAAATACAAAATTTAAGAGGGAGTCCATGGTGGTCAGTTTAGGACAAAGTGTCTGCCCAAAGACTGCCCGATGATTATTATATTTTAGATCAATAAGAATTCTGTAAGGAATCTGGCTTTTACAATGAATTTTGAGGACCAAAATGGTCGATTTTGCATATTAAGTTGTGATGCAAGCTCTTATCATACATTGTATTTATAAAGAGAGCCTCTAGGTGTATGTAGCCACATCTCTACATGATACTGTAGTTCATGGCCTATTCTGGGTTAATTATAATTGGTGTGCTAAAATCATCCACCACACATAACCCTAACATATGGCACAAAGCGGAAGCTCTCCAGACATTTGCATAATAGTTTTAAATACAAACATATTTTCTGGTTCTATGATCTAAATGTCAGTAATTTTCATTGCAGCGACGCATTGTCAGCTGAGAGTGTGTGACAGTCTACATACATATACCTGCCTCACCCAGGAGGTCCATACTTACTTTGTTCGTATACAGTGCTCCAGTGGGGAAACCAGTTCATCCTCTGATGGGGGCTGGAAGTATTTATTGCTGGTGTCTGTAACAAATGCGGACAAAGCGTTACAAAGTATCACTGTATGGATAACAGTTTACAAATCTCACAATTTTACTTTACCAAATGGAAAAATATATATTCAGCAGGTTTCACAGAGGATGCATCAAATTATGTTTTGTTTAGATTTATCATGATGCTAATAACAAATTAAAGTCACTATGCCATATGATATTAAATACAAACATTATGCTGTAATTATGATATTGCCAACATAGTGTTAAAATCATGATACGGACATGTCTTAATCACCAATAATGCAACATATGCCATGATAATGATGAAAACATTCCATCATTATGATAATGCCAATATGGTGCAGTTCTCATGACAATATTTAACATAGCCAAAAACACTGTCATCATCATGATGGAACTGACAACAACATTTTACGCCCAATATTCCATGAAGCTAATATTAGTTGGTACTTCATGTAAAGTTAAGCTTCAAATGCTGGCTGCACTGTCCAGTACTACTGCAGACAGCCAGAGCCTACAAGCTAGCATATGTTAAAAGCGGGAGATCTCCCTCCTGCAGGTACTGAAAAGTGAGAGGGTGAGTGCTGAAGGCACGGAGCATACCTAAGAGGATCTGAAGGCATGCTCTCTCAGGAAAAAATTGAAATTTGCACCTTCATTTCCTGCATTTTGAACCATTTTAGGCACCATCAAAGGTATATGATGGTGCCTAGACTTTACAAAAAGTGCGAGACATTTTATAAAAAAAGCCTTCAGAGAACGGATTACCCTCAGCATCCACAATTTTTTTTCCTCAATTTTGCAATCTTTTTTTTTTGAGACTTTGCAGTAGAATACTTAACACACAATTTCCATATTGTTGTCTGTGAAATGAAAGAGCACTTTTGGATGTTCTTGGGGCATGTTCTGGTGACAGAGACCACTGTACTGTGCGTCACTCAGACAACCATCAAATAAATACTTCTAAAGTTCCATAACATGTGTAAAAGTCATAAGAGGAAACTGGTTTTCAATAGGAATGTGGTCCACTATAGTGTGCACTCTGAAAAGATTTGGTGAAGCTGCCTTGGATCCTTGTCAAGAGATGGTAACGTTGTCCCTTTGTGCACCACTCAGATGGCCTTGAAGATAAATACTTTGAAGTTTCATAAAAAGTTTATGAATACAAACAGGACGCTGGTTTTAAATAGGAACCTGGTCCATTACAAGATGCATCTCTGACAAAAATTTGGTAAAGCTGTGGTCAGTATTTTTCTAGATATCTTGGTAACGTCGTCAGGGTTGAAGCCATTCAGACTGCCTTCAAATAAATACATTAAAAGCTTCATAATAAGTTTGAAAATAATCGGAGGAAGCTGGTTTTAAATAGGAACCTGCTCCATTATAAGATACATCTTTGACAAAAATTTGGTAAAGCTGCTGTCAATATTTTTTGACATATTGTGGTAAGGTCGTAAGGGTTTGACACCACTCAGATGGCTTTCAAATGAATACATTAAAAGTTTCATTAAAAGGTAAAAAATAGTCAGAAAAAATTGGTTTTAAATAGGAACTTGGTCCATCACAAGATACATCTCTGATAAAAATTTGGTAAAGCTGCAGGCAATATTTTTTGAGATATTGTGGTAATGTCATCAGGGTTGATGCCACTAAGACAGCCTTCAAATAAATACATTAAAAGTTTAAAAATAATCAGAGGAAGCTGGTTTTTTATAGGAACCTGGTCCATCATAAGCTCCTTCTGTGACAAAAATTTGGCACAGCTACGGTGAATATTCTTCAGATATAGCGGTAATGTTGACAAGACGGACGTACAGGCAGGTGATGACAATACCCTCCGGCACTTTTTGTGCCTAGGGGGAGAGCGGGAGACTGAAAAAAAGTACAAAAAAGCAGGAGATCTCCCACCGTGGTGGTAGACTTGGAGGCTCTGGAGTACATGTACATGTGCAAGTGGTCATCATGAGATGCGTGCACCCACCCACTGTCAGCCGGATCTCCTGGTCCTGCTTGCCCAGCCCATCAAAGTAGTAGAGGTCAAAGTGCCGCTCGTACTTCCAGTCTCCCAGCAACTCCTTGCGCACACAAAAAATGACACTGAAGTGGCTCTCACTGCACACCACCCAGATAGGATAATGAGGCGTCTTCATGTATGTACCCACCTACAAACATACAGTACACAACATAAACAGATTGTACAACCTTGGCTGGATAATACAACAGCTTTACAGGCAAACAATATTACCCTTGTTTGGGCTATTCATTTAAACAGTCAATCTTCTTGTGCATTTTCCAAATTCCACTTGGTGATGCCTTACAAGGACAAGTTGGAATTGGGACAAACTGACATTGGGACGACATGGCAATGGGACAACTTAGCATTGGGACAAGAAAGTTTGGTGGGGGATCTGTTTGACATGGGTACAAGTTGACATGAGGCAGGCTCATTTTAGGATGATCTGACCTGTTACCCTTATAAACATGTAATACAAAATGCACGTACACTTAAAAGAAACCCACTTTCACAAACCGTGCTGGGAAATCTTATGTGCTTCCACGCTCTTTGTAACTGAACATATTGTACATGTACTATTATAGTAGGGTCTGATCATACTCTTGACAAGTAGCCATAATATACATGTCTGCCCAGTGACTCTGGCTACTGTAGTGACACATAATGTAAATAAAATACACACCAGTCTATCGAACATAAATTACCAATTTTACGATACTGAGGATCAGCAACAACAATGATCATGAGCTAAAAGACATCTGCAATAGGGCCATGGACAAAAACACTGATTGAATGCTTCGAGTACATGTAACTAACTGGCCAGTCTGCATCCTCCATCTTCTGCTCAAGTTTCATTGTCTGAGCTCACTTCCCTGTTTTATTCACCCTTCATTTTAAAACATCAGAGTTAAAAACTATATTAACTCTTTCCGTGCCAATCATGCCTAAAGTCGATCTACTAAAGTGAAACTAGTCTGAATTATCATTAGGATCTCAGAATCGTATTTCTCACAAAAAGACCTTTCATTCAAGTACCAGCACACCTTTACAATGTAGTTCCAGAGAAAATATCCCAGGTCAACAGCTTCTGCATGCCAAGAAAAGCTGTTGACTCAATCCAAAATTTGGCACTTAAAGAGTTAAAAGGCAAAGTGACTCCTCAGTAAACAATCTGAAGGATGTGCTCATGTCCCGTGTCATCCTCAAGGCATACTGGAATAGTCTCAACATATCTCCTATCAATGCCACCATATCTTTTTTTACACCAGCTAACTTTTACTGGGTGTACTTTATGATTTTCATTTTTGGAGAATCCTATCTATTTTTTTTAGGATCCTTGCTCTTTGAAATACTATGAGGTCGAGAATTATACATGTATTAACACCAAACCTACATTCATGTGTGAACAAGCATGTGCTTTGCCTTAGCAATGGACACTGCTATACCTCAACATATAAACATGGCACAAGCTGTCTTTAACAGTTCCTGCATGAGATGCACCTAGTATCAAGACTCAGGTTGAATTGGCCACTTCACCTGCAGCCACTTGTCTTGTCTTTTTGATGATTGAAGTACTGTTGAAACACGTCACAAATTTCGCATACATACTAGACTTAAAGTGCTCAATGCATACAAGATTCTGCTTGTACCTATTTACAGAGATACATGTATGTGTTGTCAGTATTAAAAGCCCACTGTTAAAATCTATGTAAGAAAAATGTGTTTATATTTTGTCGAACATAATTTTTCAAAAAGAGGTGAGTCACTAACCTCACATGACTTATAATGTTCAAACAGAGACAGCAACCCAATGTCACTCCTGCCTGGGACGCCTTTCAGTATAGTCTTAGGCCCCGTCCCACTGTCCAGCTCCACTACACCATTGAACACATTGGAGACAGCACGTCCACTCAACAGCAAATTTACCATGTCCTGAAAATGAAAGAACCCCTATTCATTTACAGTTTGAAACACGGAGCTCGCTTCCCAGTATTCTAGAATTTGCATTTACAAATAAGGTTGTGTGAAGCTTGTGTTCAGATTATAATTCAAGTAACAGGCAAAGAGTTAACGTGCATCTTTTAACTTGTTATTTTTCAAAATTGGTTTTTATCACTTCAGCTGATCACGTGAAGCCACATGTGCATGTATGAGATCATTTGCAGGGAATACATTTGTATGTATATGTATGATATTTACAAGTGTATGTACAGGTGATATACTACAGTACAAGACTGATACTTACATGTACATGTATAGGATAGAACAATTTTCATGGGATATACACTTACATGTACATGATTACACTCATATACTTCTAACATATACAATGTATATGTATTACATCATTTGCAAGGTTATACTTCCATGTATGAGGTCATTTACAAGTGATATATTAACTCTGAGTCAACAACTTCCCTTGGTAAGGGTTGGGCACTTGGTCAACCCATGCTCGGGAGAATTGTTGACCTGGGGTATGTGATCTTGATAGGTCTCATCTGCATATTCTCAGTCAAAAGGTTTTTCATTGCTGTTGAAATTGGTTGAAAACACTGAAGCAGATGACATTTGACCACCATCTGGTTTTGGCCGGTTTAAGGGGTCAAGGGTTAAGTGTTGCTGGGGTGGCACGTCTCACCTGAGTGCAGTAGCCATGTGCTCCCATCAGTTTGCCTGTCGGCTCATCCATGTCCTCCCGCACCCTAGAAATAAATGAAAAATATTGATACATTCTCTTTAGCATACAACAATCCTGTCAAAACATCTGCTCTAAATTCATTTTTCTACTTTTGTCCCAACGTCACAGATTGTCATGTCATGATGTCAGCTTACATTAATAAAATTGCGTGCATTGGCAGAGAAGAAAGTATCTCAGCCTTATGGAAACTTATATTTCTTTAAAAATTTACCAATAATACTGCCATTAACTGTCACCAATTTGGAATTTTTTAAGAAACTTGCATCATTACTAAAAGCATATTTTGTCAACAGCACCCCTGAGGGAAAAGATGAATGAAAGATTTAATGACAGCCTGCATGTTTAATAATTAAACATCTCTTTCTCATTGCAATGCCAATTAGATTTTGTGATCAATATTTTTGATAATATTCCATGGTCTCAACTTACTGTTTGATGGTACGTGACAGAATGGCAGAATAGACTGTGAGTATAGCACCACTGTTCCCATCCATCTCAAACTGCAACACAGTGAAAAACCAACAAATTCTCATCAGCCCGCATTAAAATTCTGCACATTATGTTTTAGCACACCACAAGGTGCTACCTGGGTAGGTATGTCTTCACTCTTATTTTTGTGTGTGTGTTTTTGTTTATGCATGTATGTTTTTCTAAAAGCTGAATCTACAAAAGAAAAAAAAAATCAAGCATGGCAATCAGTTTGATAATCCTTTATATTGTTTTTTAGGCTTAGTAATTACAATAATTTTTTTAAGCTTGAAATGTAACATGCTGGTCGACTTTCTTAGCAATTGCAAATATGTCAAAATAAACACTTTTTTTTTAAAAATTATGAGAGCAAACTTAAGAGTTGAAATACTAAGAAGAAAATATATATTAACCCATACACTCATGGTGACTTCAGATCAAGGGTAGGTCACACTGAGTCATGAGCTATCTGATCACTTCCTTGCTTTCTGATGTGCAATTTGAGCAAAATCTGTGCAAAAATTTTTCACTTACAGAGATAATGAAAATTGCCAGACAGACACTTGGATGTACAGACTAACAACCCCAAAACATCATTACATTAACTACCTTTTTTGACTATGAAGGATTGACTATGTACTAGGTCTTTTGTTTTGCTATAACAGAGGGCTACTTCACCTGCCAGTTTTTAGACATACAGTTACGCTCGCGTTCAAGTTAGCAAGGGCCAAACGCACCAACGTTTCCCAAACACTTTCAGTGAAAGTCAAACGTTTTGCAAACGCGTAGCAAACACTTTGCAAACAATTTCCAAACGCTTTACGAACACTTTGCCAAACGCTTTCAAACACTTTTCCAAATGCTTTCAAACACTTTGCCGAACATGTTTGGTGAAAGCCGAACGTTTTCAAACACTTTTCCAAACGCTTTCAAACACTTTGCGCCAAACGTATGTGATACATGTACATGTACACTTGGTAATCTAATTCTAATGACATGTATTTGTCACCTTTACCTGCTAATATTTATATTGTTACTGGTAATCAACAATATTATGACATGGTCATACCTAATTAAGGAAGAAAATAAGTATAGGTAGAAGAAAACAAATAATATGCCTACATTAACAGGTTTACCACCTCATTTATTATAAAGTTACAGATCTTTCAGTAGCAAGTATACCCAGTCGCTATCATACTTTTTCTGAAAGTGAAGTTCTTGAAAAAAAGGATAACTTAAAATTTCGAATGTAAATACAGAAGCAGCTCAATTTAAGTATTGTTTGGCTTACTAAGCCAAGCGATACTCCATTGGTCCTTGGAGTAATTATATATATTTTAATTGAAAATTAGGAACTATTTCGGAGTAAATTTATAGACAATATCATGATCAGATCATGAATCATGAATCATGATCTGATCATGATATTGCCTATAAATTTACTCCGAAACAGTTTTTGAAAGATGAAGTATTCATGACATCTTAAATGAAGAATTAAGTCTTTAATTAATTTTAGTTGAATTAGACACTTGGGTAAACGTATTTGGATCGTGTTTTATATAAATATATACAACCTATAATGCTGGATAAGTGCACATTTACATGTAGGTACATCACATATTGCTGGACCTGTTGAAAATACGTTTGGAGATTCTTCATCATTTAAATGGAAGTGTTTGAATGCGTTTGTGAAAGTGTTTGAAATCGTTTGGGTAATTGTTCAACGCGTTTGGAGAAGTGTTCGGTGGCTTTGTGAAAGTGTTCGAACGTTTTGTAAAAGTGTTTGAGATTTTTCCCAAACGCTTTCCAAACACATTCCAAACACTTTCCAAACTTTTTCAAATGTTTCCAAACACAAGCCAAACACCTGCAAAATGCGAAAAAAGCGTTTGGCTGTTAACTTTTAGCTGGGCATAACTGTACCTACATGTATACTTTTTATTGTGGTTTTCTCGTGCATACAACTTACATGTGCCACATGTTGCTTCATGAATGTGGTGAGGTCCTCCTGGGATGTAAAGTGATTCAACACCAGCTGTGGAGGGTAAAAAGAACATACTGTTAGAACACAGTGACCATCTTCTATAGTATCAGTCCCCCTTCCTCCTCAAATTTACATTGAGTCAACAGCTTTCCTAGGGGCAGGATGGATACAAAGCACCCACCCTGCCCCTAGGAAAGCTGTTGACTTGGGCCAAGCCATTTTCATAAAGCCTGACTAGAATTCACATTCAACTTTTTCTTCACACTTTTCATGAACATTAAATTGACAAATCACTAAAGCAGATGGCACTTTATCTCCACCTGGTTTTACACAGTTTAAAGGGGAAAGGGTTGATGTTCCTTTGCCACTTTCAAACTAAATACAAAGCTTGAAAGAATCAAGCTATTTCATGCTTTTCCTCTTGAATTAAGACTGAGTGAGCAGCTTTCCTTGGCATGGGTTGGGTACAACTTAAAGAACCCAGGCCAAGGAAAGTTGCTGACCTGGGTCCTGTTATCTTATTGGGTCTCATCAAAAATGCTCAGCCAAATTGTTTTTCACTACTGTTGAAATTAGTTGAGAACACTGAAGCAGACGACATTTGACCACCAGCCACTTTTGGCCAGTTTAAAGCGGGAAAGGGTCAAACCAAAGATACATGTGTAACCTCACCCTGATTTCTTTGCCAAGCCAATCTAACTTCATAACACCTAATTTACACACACATATTACAATGATACCTGCTGTAAAGGTCACTTCTGATGCATACCACACAGTAGGAAGGAGTGGTCTCTAATTACATGTACTGATGCAATATATTTTGAATAACATGATGAGATGACCTGACTTAATAATATAAATGTGTTTGTGAAGTTGTACTTCGAAAAACAAAACTAGACGGCTGTACGAACAGCCCGTGCTCAGCTGACCTAAGCTTGTTCACAAAATCAAGGTTGCAACTGAATAGACCTGTGTTGAGCTTTAGCTTAGTGCATATGACATTTAGAAGTACTTCAAAGATTTTTCTGAAGAAAAATTAATTAAAAGTATGAATTTTACAGTAGCATGAGATATTGAAGACTAGTTAAAGGGAACTTTAAAAAGAACATTGCTACTTGGTGGAGAAAATACATGATGTTCAGCATTAGAATGCCCATTGACTTACATAGTAATCAAAAAGAAAGGTGCATTTACCGGTTGGTACCTGAACTGAAACAATCATTAAAAATCAGGAATCCACAATAGTGACACCTAGTGTACACTTTTGTTTGACCCTTTCACAAGGAACATATCAGCTTAATCTCAGTAACAACAATAGCAAAAACACACAAAAAAATCATAAGAAAATAGAAAAAAATTTCAGTGCCACCTAGTGAAGAAATTCAGAACTGGGAGTCCCTAAGAGTGTTCCTGCATGATATCAGAGTAATTGGGTGAGCGATTTTGGAGAAGAAAAAATTTCAAGATTTTCCCCCAAAAAGAACCAAAGAAGAAACAAATCCAAAAATCACTGGAGCATGAGACCATTTGAACAAACTTAGTAGAGACCCACCCAAGACACATTGCCATTAAGTTTGAAGTGAATCTGGCTGAAGGATTTGGAGAAGTTGAAAATTTCAATTGTCAACAGACAACAGACGAACAGCAAAGCCATCAGCTCTACTGGCTGATAAGCCAGCTGAGCTAAAAAAGGTGAGTAATACACAGAAAGACAGTCAAAATGTTGTAAACTTCCAATCCAAGTAATTACACTGACATTTTGCAATCTTTGTATCCAATTGCAATAATGTAATAAAAAATTACTCACTGTTTCTGTGATTTGGTCTGGCTTGTAGCGGCCACCACCAGAAAAAATTGATCTTCCACTTGGACTGAAAAGTATGTTTATTAAAATCACACATTACTGAAGTAATCCTGTTTAACCGTGGCACAAATTAGTGATGATATTTACATGGTTTAACTTGTAATTTGGATTGAACTGCTGAGTAACAGGTCAGTGATATAAAATGGGCAAAACTGTCCTTTTCAGGAGTCCTGGGCTGGTATTCATGAAAAGATATTTGGCAGTTAAGTTTAAAAATCCACATTACCCACTGTTGTTTTCAAACTTAAGACTAAAATTTTCAAATTTATTTCAACTTTTTATATTATGAATATCATTCCTGGGCCAGCTTTTATAAATCATTTGCATACAATATATGCATGCAATAAATTTTAAATCTTTGTTACTGAAATCCTGCAATGTATCTGCATGCCTATATCGTTTCTACTGTTGTGTATTCACAGTGCCTGCACTGACCTGTCACGGTGATACAATATATGCTTGACCTAACAGTGCCAATGCTGTAACATATACCTCTGTTGAGCAATATTTTGTCCCTTGCCTGTTCTTGTACCTGTAATATGTCACATTCTCAACACTGGCACCACAATGTTCATGAATATATAGTGTCAGTTTTGCATTCTGGGGTGGCATTCAGGATAATTTAAATTTGGACCCGTGTTCAAACGGTCTTAAACTTGAAAACCACACCAAGTGGAACAAGCCAGTCATGCTCAGTGCTACTACTGCCCTCTTGTGGAATTCATGTGTCATACTTACAGTACTACCACTGTCCTCTCGTGGAATACATCTCATACTTAGAGTGCTACTACAGCCCTCTAGTGGAATACATGTCACCCTTACAGTGCTGTTACATGCTGGAAACAGCTACCTTGAAGCACTGTCCAGCAAGTGAAGGTTCCTTTTGTGAACCTGTTATCTCTTATCAATAGCAAATGTCAACACTGATTGATTAAAAAAGTCCCTCCCATAGTGACAACAAAGGAAACTACGTTCTTTTCAAGATAAAATCAAATTACCAGCAAGCACATCCGGGGCTAATTACTTGCCTTATCAGATAAGTTAGCATAAAGAAACACTTAGGGATACATCTAAGATTATACCCAACCTTGGATTTTCCCTCAAATCCCAGGTTGGAGCCGAGTACATGTTTCAAGCATATAAAATTTGTCATGTACTGCCCTCTTTTGGAATCCATCTCATACTTACAGTGCTACTATTGCCCTCTTGTGGTCACCTGCCCGCCAGAAGATGAGTGCCAGACCCTGGGCCAGTGCATCACTCCTTTCCTGTCGGCCCACTTCCAAGCTGGCAACAGACAACTGGCATTGTCAAAATACATCATTGATGACACCACATCCAAACATCTCAATATCTAGTCTTCACTTATGCAAGCTCTGCAAAGACACTCTACCAAATCCAAACATCTCAATACCTAGTCTTCACTTATGCAAGCTCTGCAAAGACACTCTACCAAATACAAACATCTCAATACCTAGTCTTCACTTATGCAAGCTCTGCAAAGACACTCTACCAAATACAAACATCTCAATACCTAGTCTTCACTTATGCAAGCTCTGCAAAGACACTCTACCAAATACAAACATCTCAATACCTAGTCTTCACTTATGCAAGCTCTGCAAAGACACTCTACCAAATACAAACATCTCAATACCTAGTCTTCACTTATGCAAGCTCTGCAAGGAAACTCTACCTGACAGCTGTACTGATATATTTTATTATTTCCTTGGTGCAAATCTATGAATCAGATTTTGCACAATTGTTTTTGGGAATATTCAAGTGATATGTTACATATATACATGTATATATATATATATATATATATATATATATATATATATATATATATATATATATATATATATATATATATATATATATATATATATATATATATATATATATACATATATATATATATATATATATATATATATATATATATATGTATGTATATATATATATATATATATATATATATATATATATATATATATATATGTATATATATATATATATATATATATATATATATATATATATATATATATATATATATATATATATATATATATACATATAGTGCATGCATGTATGAAATTGGAAAAGTGTGTTGCCACACACAGAAACCACAAGTTTCTTCATCCTATGCCAGTTTCATCTGTTAACGGAACCGAAAAGTAAATGAAAATTTATTTCTCCACAACCTAGTTGTTTGGAAATAGTTTGAAATGCAACAAATGAGTAAAAATTATCATCATACCTTTTTATGTAGCATTCAAAGTATAGTTTATACATCTTGCACATACATGCTCCAGTGGTGACTCAGATTTTATTCTATTTTTGAGGAGCATAGAGAGATTGGATTGTGGCATTTCTTTAAGGGTTTTGAACTACACGGAACGATGTGGCACTCTTGCTCCTGTTTATATAATCATGACAGTAAAATAATGTTAAGAATTTCTTAACCTTTTATATAAAGCTAAAACCTAGACATATTTCATAGTTGCAAACTTGTACATAAAAGTTGAAAATTCACATGAATCTCCTTTTATAACTTACATGTACGTGTAAATTTGCACATATGGAACAACGTGAGTTGTCCTCACAGTAAAACATCTGTTGTACATTTCTCCACTGCATCTGATATGATAATATATGCTTTCACGGTACAGGTACTTTTCTACCTTTATGTCTTGATGCATGCCATCTTCCCCAAAAATGCTTTCAGTGTATCAAATGTCACTAACACATGGCAGTTTTTGGTAACAAAATTTGGAAACATAATGTAGCAAAGGCATACACATACATACATATACATGTGCAGCATTTACAATGTTGGAGTGACTCGCATACCTCTCCACTGTGGGCTTTTCCTCCTTGCAGAAGAGCAACTGTTGTAGCATACAGGCTTGAACTGAGGCAATCACACCACAGGGGCCACCCTGCAGACATAGCATACATAGAGGCATCATCCAACACAGTTATCCAGTCAATAATGAACAAGACCAACATTGATGTATTGGTATGTCACTTTTTGCCATTAAAAACTCATTGTTGTTTGTTTGTTTTCTTCCATATATGGATAGGTGACTAGCCAACTGCTTTCGTCAATGCACTTTGGGTGCAGTGCACCCAGAGAGTCCCAAAGAAAGCTGTTGACTCGATTGTTATAGGGTTAACTTTGCTATCCTTTAGGTCATGATCATATTCAGTCTAGAACCTTGCCATGTTAAGTATTACGTCCACATGATTTATTATTTGAATATCAAATACATAAACAAAGTTGACCAAGAGGTTGGAAGCCCAAGTTGCTATTGTCTGTCAAGTTCAAAATTGTTTCACTGTTTACAATATGTTTTTAAAAACTTAAGAACAATGATTGCAAGCAATCACTGGGATGCCTCCCCCACCTACTTTACATAAATATTCATTGCCCACGAAACCCACCAAATATGACAAATTAATCTCTGCTGCCAAGTGACCCATGGATATATTGCACTGAAGTGAAATTCTAATGATGTCATTTATTCCTAATAATAATGGTGAATAAAATTTTATCAAAATCCTTCCAGATACTCTAAAGATAATGTAAATAGGTCAGAATAACCAAAAATTAGGTGTTGTTTCTTAGAACGCATCTGTCCAACAAATTTGAGACAAATCTATCCAGACACTTTGACAACATTGCAGTAACCATGGTAACAATATCGACTATAAATAGGTCACAGTAACTGCAAAACAGGTAACGGTGACCTGAAAATCTAATGATCTAATATTTCTCTTATAATGGATCTGTGTACCAAATTCAAGGAAAAAAATCCATCCATGAACTCAGAAGACATCATGGTAATAAAGTTCACACTAAGCAGGTCACTGTGTCAAATGCATAGGTCACAGTGACCTGAAAATCTACTGAATCAGCTGATCTTTTGTCCAATAATGCACCTCTGCAAGAAGTTTGAGACAAATCCCTTCAGGCCTTTAGAAGATATTGTGGTTAAAAAGGTTGGTGAGGATATATGGATGCACGGACATACTGAAGCACAAACAATCCAAAATCCTGCCCCCCCCCCCCCCATTACTGAGGGAGGCATAGTACATTCAAACAAACACAAACTAAAAAAAAAAAAAACAAAAAAAAAACATAAGAGTGGCACTATCATCTCTCTGAGGGCACCCAAGTAAAGAATTCTATCTTGCTATATTTAACCAATGGTCATCCATCCTTCACATTTAAACATTTGACTTCTCAATACTGAAAAACCAGCTGCTCTGTTTACATGGTATACATTCTGTAAACTTTGCCTTCTCAGACAGACCACTGAGGGCACATAAAATACAGATGAAGTTTTTTTGAAAGAGCTCTCCTGAAGATGTTTAAATTATGGTCCCTTATACAAGGTGTTCTTTTTACAGAAAGATAATATTATATGAAAAGTACTACCATTGACCCTTTCCACTTGAACTAAGACTGAGTCAACAGCTTTCCTGGGCATGGGTTGGGCACCAAGTGTATACCCAACCCATGCCGTGGAAAGCTGTTGACCCGGGTCATGTTATCTTTACAGGTCTCATCCACAATTCTCAGGTCATTTTTTTTTTTCCATTAATGTTGAAACTTGTGGAAAACACTAAAGGAGCCATTTGACCACCAGTCATTTTGGCCAGTTTAAGGGGGAAAGGGTTTAGCCGAGCCTCCAAATAGGTTTTCTTTCAAGAGTGGGTGATCCCGCATAGGAGTTGTCTTTGGAGATAAGGCCCCTCTTCCACAATTCAATTTACCTTCTTCTGAATTATTCCATATTTAAGTTTAGGCAGATCACAGAATGCAAAGCTCTGGTATTTCCACTCATCATTGAAATTTTGTGAGGCTGACCCAAGCACCAAGGCCTTCAACTCCTGAAACACCAAAAGATATAATGTACATCGTATACACATATGTGGCAAATTTCAAAGAGCGTGTCACAGGGTAAAAATTTAATATCTTAAGACTGTATCTTTAAATACAAAATACAGTGAACTTCTCAATCCTTTGCCCTTGGAATTGACTGTGTCAACACTTTCCTCGGCATGGGTTGGACACTAAGTGTCCAACCCATGCTAAGGAAAGCTGTTGACTTGGGGTGTGTTATCTTGATCTCATCTACAATTCTCATTCAAACTATGTTTCAGTACTGTTCAAATTAGTTGACACACTGAAGCAGACAATATTTAACCAGCAGCCAGTTTTGGTCAATTTAAGAATACAGACTAACTTTCCAGTGTGAACATGGTCTAAAATACATACATGTAGTACCCATGTATGCATACAAATCTGATATTGAATTACCTTGAAGCAGATGACATCAATGTTTATGTTTTCCACAGGAATGTGCTCCAGCACTTTTTTTTTTGGTACTGTATACAAGCTATAAGCATATCACTATATCACTGCGATCCTGCTAAGAAGCATAGCTATGAATGGATGGATAAATGAGAGGAAGAGGAAGAAGAGGAAGAAGAAGAAGAAGAAGAAGAAGAAGAAGAAGAAGAAGAAGAAGAAGAAGAAGAAGAAGAAGAAGAAGAAGAAGAAGAAGAAGAAGAAGAAGAAGAAGAAGAAGAAGAAGAAGAAGAAGAAGAAGAAGAAGAAGAAGAAGAAGAAGAAGAAGAAGAAGAAGAAGAAGAAGAAGAAGAAGAATTATAGTAATCTGACTTCATCACCTTTGAAAGCAAGAAAGGAAGAATTGGAAAGTTCTTACTCTATGAATTTACAAAGAAGTCCAGAATTGTGTACACTGTGAGACTTTTCACACTTTACATGGAAGCTGAACCCTCTGAGCACAATAAATCTTGAGTTTATTGTTTGGTGCATATAATAAAAGTTCACCTTAATAAGCAATATATATTAACCTGTTGTGCACATTAACAGTTATCAACCCTTTAATTTTCTCATGTAGAATGCGTTAACCTTCTGAGCACAATTGACTATTGACCATATCAGCATGATGCAAGAGCTGGCAAGTTGAGGTCCATACTTGACATTTAAGTACTAAAAATTTCCTGACGGACATGCATATGTACAAATAGCTATGCATTAAGCTTCTATGCCTATTGAATGTCAAAAAAAACCCTATCACATTAAATGTTAATTCTCTAAACAGCTTGATCCCCAAATACTACACGTGTAAAACCTTTCAGATGATGACTATTCACCCTTTGTGTACAGTGACTATAAATCCTCAACTCACCACAGCAGTCTGAATATCAATTGGTTTTGAATCTGTTATAAGAGTCATTGCTTTTTGTGCTGCTCCTGGGCCAAGGTCAAGGCCTGAGAGTTCCTCATCAAGGTCATCGTCAATGTCTCCCATTTCTAAGTCTCCAAGTTTTTGCACACTTTTGACTGGTTTAGGTTTGGGTTTACTCTGTACAGGGGTGGCAGATATTTTAGCTGCACTACTGCTCCCCCTGTTGGCAGTTTCTGATTCTGACTTTATTTCTGTTAAGGAGTCATCATCCCAGCGGGTGTAGCGTGGAGCTGGTTTCCTATTCCGAACTGGTGAACTCATGTCTAACACATCTCGAATGGCACTCGTATCGGCCTTCCTGTTGTAACTCCCATTGTAGGACGGTACAGGGCTATTTCTGGGGCTTCTTTTGGACTCCGTTTCAGAAATTATGTTATCTAGGTCTCTATTCACAGCAGCTGCTGCAGTCAGTCTGTCCTGCACTGTTCCCCCTACACTGTAAGGTGGAGGTCTATCTGAAGATTTTAGACCTATATCAGACGAGTTCAATATATCAGCCCTCAGGGAGCTTTCAGGTCTTGCCACTTTCATCCTAGCTTGCTTCCTCCTTTCACGATCCTGAAAAAAAAGTTTTCGTTTTGTATCATTTTGCAATGAATTCAAATTTATTATAGTGATATTTTAGTCCTTTGTAATACTTAAAATGTGTTTAACTGATTTTTGACCTTACAATTTTGTCACACCAGTAGCCGAGTATCAACCAAAGTTACTGATTTTGTAAGACATTTAGATGTCACAAAGTAAAATATTTTGTCTCTATAGGTGAGAACTGATATCACTGTATGGAAACCAAATTCACGTAAGTGATTCTGTGACCATGAAAATTAGGTCAAGGTGACTCAGATACAATTGCAAACTAGGTCTCACCCACATACATAATCATACCAAGTCTCACCAAGTTTTGTTAAGTTTTTCAGTTAAGTTACATGTTACTAAGTGATAAATTACTTTTGATTTTTTCAATGTAAAGGACTATTATATTATAAGAACTGACTTTAACACATAAGCATCTCCTATTTTCTACATATATAAGTATTACTGTGATGATTTGTTTCAATGTATTATGCATGTTTTTTTTCTGACTATTTGTGATTTGATGATTGTGTATTCAGTTTGGACCCACGGTCAATAAAGACTACTACTACTACTACAGCACAGAGACTGGTTTCACATAAGTTGCCCTATGACATTGACAAGTGGTTCTAGACAAAAAAGAAAACGAAAACAAAAAACTTGAATGTAACTGACAGTTTCGTCAAAGTCACACAGATACAATCCCCAATGTAAATCTCCCCTAGATACATATTTCTACAGAGTTTGAGGAATTTTTGTTCAGTTCTTAATGATTTATCACACAGTCACCAAAAGTGTTGCAGAAAAAGAACAACAAGCAGAAGAAGGTATAGAAATGGGCACAAAGACAACATGTCTCCCAGTTCCACCAAGACAGAGGATTTTAAATCTATAACTCAGCCAGACACATATTGGTACAGGATGCGGCAGTTTCCAGGGTGTGGACCAGGTACTGACTACATGTACACAGATCTGGGTCTATACAACTACCACCACATACACTACATACAGTTGCTACCACTCTTTGAAACTGAAATTAAGGAATGGACTAGACATGTCTGACACCGTTACATCGGACGTTAAGGCCCATCTGGAACACTACCATGCACAGATTATACATACATCCATACTGCTGGTGATCGGTCCCACCATGCCGCGGTGTTTGGAGGACACAGGGCGGTAGCTGTTGGGGCTCTGTGTCCTGGTCATGACACCTGCCCTCCCCTCCCCTACCACCGTCTCTCCACCGACGCTGTCCTCCAGCACCATGTCATTGCTGTTCTGTCCCATCCCTGAAACATACAACATCAGCGGTACCAGGTCAATCATGTTCTGTCCCATGCCCAAATCTACAGCATTGTTCAGTATTCTGTCCTATCCCTGAAAACCTGATACATATAACATAATTATAGAATACCACAAGAACAAGGTCATGAGGGCAGTCCTGTTCCATCTCATCAATGAATACCATAAGCACTAGCTTTAGGTCATTAGTATTCTGCACAGTCCCATAACATACAATATCAGGTCACCAGGCTGCTTTGTCCTTGACAAAAACATAAAATAGATAGATAGACGGATGGATGGATGGATGGATGGACGGACGGACGGATGGATGGATGGATGGATAGACAGATAGATAAATCCATCCATCTATCCATAAATAAATCAACAAAATAAATCAATCAATCAAAATAAATAAATAAATAAATAAATTACCTGATATACATTCAAACATACCTGCTATTATTCATGAGTAATCATAAAATATAGGTATAACAGATGATTCATCAAAGATTTATACACCTGGTATGCTTCACGTTCATTTGGCAAATAATAAGTTTTTCAGCATCACCTTACTGTAAAAGTATTATGTGAAATATCAGAGTATTATGTGACATATCAGATATCAGGTATTCATATGTGTTTAATGCAGGAATATGAGTCACAACAAAATTTCAGATAATTAAATCAAATTTCATGAAGAACTTCTTGAAACAGTATCATGCTTCTCATTTCTGGTCACCAATTTTGTTAGACAGAGGGCTCACTTAACCATCAAATTGAAGGATTAATGAATTCTGGTGGCCATAAAGATTTACTTTAGATTAGAAAATGTACATGTAAAAAGGAATACATTGATGACTACATATCATACGTCTACACTGATTTTTTATGAACTTTTTTGGAATTTTTTCCTGACTTTGACCATTTTCTGTGACAAAAATTTGTTTTCAACAATATCATTCTAAATACAAGTGACAATGATAGCTTTGTGATGTTCAAGATTCACACTTTTGATAATATGGCAATTATTCTAGTCAATGTCTTTCCTCCATGCAGTGTCTGCTTGTCAAGACAACACACTTAAGAAAAAGAGCCTTTAATAGGCTAAATACAAAAATAAAATGCTGATCTTAAAATAGATAACATACATAATCATGTTGTAAAGTATGACATCCAGATATGTGTTGACGTGAACTGCTAGGTGACACCATAATATGCTGTTTGTGGATATGTTTTGGTGACAGATCAGATCAAGAATTGACATCTTTTATGTGCTTGCATACTAAAAACCACATGACCTGCCTCAATCTTGTCCATGTGACCACGTTCTGCATGTAGTCATCATTGTACTAACTAGTGACAAATAAAGTTTTACATCTGCAAGACCCCTCCCTCTCCTTCTCCAGCAGTACACCCCTCTGCTCTTCACACAGTGTTATTAAATCATGCCCATCCCGAAATAGCCGTGCACCCACGCCACTCACCATATAGCAAGAGACCCACACACATCCTACAACAGCAGTGCAAAAATACAACTCCCAATATAGCAAGAGACCCATATACATCCTCCACCATAACACAACCATACCACTCCCTGTACAGCAAGAGACCCATATACATCCTCCTACTGTCACACAACTATGCAACTCCCTATACAGCAAGAGACCCATATAGATCCTGCCACAGCAGTGAAAACATACCCCTCCCTATGTAGCAAAGGACTCATACATATCCTCATAGAGCCTTGCAAACACATTTCCCCATGTAGCAACAGACCCATACACATCCTCCTACACCAGTGCAAACATACCTCTATCCATGTGGCAAAAGACCCATAAACATCCTCATAGGAGCAGTGCAAATATACCCCTCTCCATATAGCAAGAGACCCCTACACATCCTCCTACATCAGTGCAAACATACATGTACCTCTCCCCATATAGCACGAGACCCATATACACGCTCCTACTGTAACACAACCATACCACTCCCTATACAGCAAGAGACCCATATAGATCCTGCTACACCAGTGCAAACATACCCCTCCCCGTGTAGCAAAGGACTCATACATATCCTCCCAGAGCCTTGCAAACATCTCTCCCCATGTAGCAAGAGACCCATACATATCCTCCTACACCAGTGCAAACATACCTCTTTCCATGTGGCAAAAGACCCATAAATATCGATCATCATACGAGCAGTGCAAATATACCCCTCTCCATATAGCAAGAGACCCATACACATCCTCCTACATCAGTACAAACATACCCCCTCCCCATACAGTAAGACACCTATACACATCCTCCTACTGCAGTGCAAACATACCTCTCCCCACACAGCAAGAGACCTATACACATCCTCCTACAGCAGTCTAAACATTACCTTTTCCCATATGACAAGAGACCCATATAAATCCTCCGGCAGCAGTGCAAACATATCCTTCCCCATATAACAACAAGAGACCTACACATCCTCCTTCACCAGTGCAAACATACTTCTCTTCATATAGCAAAAGATCCATAAACATCATCAGGACTACTCCAGTGCATATAGCAAGAGACCCATACATATCCTCCGACAGCAGTGCAAACATACATTTCCCCAGATAGCAAGAGACCCATACACATCCTCCCATAGCAATACAAACATACCCCTCCCCGTATAAAGCAAGAGACCTGTACACATAAACACACCCCTGCCTCCCCATTATGCAAGAGATCATACATAACCTCCTGCAGCATTGTAAACATACCCCTTTACCATGTAACAAGAGGCCCATACACATCCTCCTACACCAGTGCAAAACATTTACCCCTTCCCATATAGCAAGAAACCCACACAGATCCTTCTGCTGCAGCACAAACATACAATTTCCCATACAGCAGTGCACTTGTACCATTCCCCATGCAGCAATATACCATCTCCATCCTCCACACAGAGCATGACACCCATATCCTACCCCCTTCATATAGCAGCACACATATACCCCTTCCTAAAAAGCAGTATGCTCCTAGCCTCTCCCTACCCAGCAGTAAACCCATATTCCTCACTATGCATCTGTGTAGCTATAACCCTCCCCACTCTGCCATACATTCATACTGCTGCCCATACAGCAGCACATGCCATGTAGCATGATACACATACCCCTGGCTACCCAGCATTATACCCAGACTTCTCCCCATGCAGCAGTATACCCATATCCCTCCCTACCCAGCATTATACCCATACCCCTCCCTACTCAGCATTATACCAGCGCTTCCCCTGGAAATTTTAATTTTGTAGCCAAATTTGTGTGCATAATACAATGTTTGGGACACTCCTATTTGTTAACCATTAGCCAATTGTAAAAAATTATAGCCAGTGGTATTTTCATAGCATTTTGCTACATTGGCGAGTGACAGGGGAAGGCCTGTTATACCCATGCTGCTCCCCATGCAGTATACCCATATCCCTCCCTACTCAGCCTTATACCCATGCATCTCCCCATGCAGCAGTATACCCATATTCCTCCCTACTCAGCAATACATGTATATATCCATACTGCTCCCCATGCAGCGTTATATTCATATCCCTCCCTATTCAGCATTATACTGGTCCCCATGCAGCATGATACACATATCCCTGCCTACCCAGCATTATACCCATATTTGTTCCCATGCAGTAGTATACCCATATCCCTTCCTACTCAGCATTATACCCATACTGCTCCCCATGTAGTGTTATATGCATATCCCTCCCTATTCAGCATTATTATGCTCCCCATGCAGCATTATACCCATATCTCTGCCCATTCAGTAGTACATACATGGTGGCCATACTCCTCCCCATGTAGCAGTATAGCCGTGCCTTCCCCATACAGCAGTGTGTATGCCACTATGCATACAGTAGTACATGTACAGGTATACCTTTGCCATATACAGTAGTACATAGATACCCTCCACTTTCAACAGTAGTGTGTACATGTGTAACTTACTTTACTTCAAAACATGTACTTTTTTTTCTATTATGATCTCAATCATTACAATACTGTATGTACTTGTATCTATCTTATCATGTACAATGATTTCTTATGCTTATTTTGCATGTATACATACATTAGGCTACATGTATACTTACGGTATCTGCGTGGAGCAGCCCCGGCTGATAGGTTCCTCTTGTAATGCTGGTACATGGTCCTTGCACACTTTTCACTGATCAGATAAGATTAATAAGCACCGATGATGTCCCACTCAGGACTAGTTGATCTAAGTTAAGAGTAATCCATTAACAAATATACATATACAGTCACTGCCTGCCTACACTTTGTATACCAGCCAGTGAGTCCGTGAAGGTGACGTATCGGCCATTCACAAATATGCATATGTTGAGTGGATATGGCACGGTAGTTTGTGTATCCCCTCTAACGCACCCAATGAGAGGCACTGATGCAAAACTGGTCACACACCAGGTTAATCCCATGTATAAAAAGAGCAACTATTTATCATCTACCACCGTGTTATGTACAGCAAATCTCCATGGGAAAGTCACTTTCTCTGCAAAATCAGAAATATGTGCCGACACACTGGTTCCAATCCAGCAAAGCAAACTAAACTGTTTATGATCATATAGATCTAAATATTCATGAGTAGATGGTTGAATCAACCACGTGGCCACAAAACAAGTGCCTTTCTAGTTCGAGAAGTGAACTCAACAGCAAAGTGAGCCCAATTAAGTGAACAAGTGATATTAGGTGACAGACCTGGCGTATACTATCACTAAGTAAATTATCTGTTCACAGCTGAACCCATGTACCTAAACAATGCCTTACCATTTAATCGCTGTTTTTTTTCTCTTTTCTATTGACATTTCTCCCTAGCAACGGGCCAGTAACGACCCAAACAAAGTTGGCCCATGCAGTCTATCTGTGGCAGTGAATAATACATCAGCCTGCAGCCATATTTACATGTCTAAACCCGCTACCAGCCTCATTACAGATCTACTGGCCAGCAAGATCACACATTATTACAACACTGCTCCGACAATGCTAATTGTGCCACATGACCCACACAGACAATGGGCACACCAGAGTCATTGTGTGGACTTGCACTGTTGTCTGTGAACAGCTTTGTACCTGCACAATAATGCCGACACCGATACCTACTTTGGTACCAGGCTTTCCCCTGAATCATGCCTATGTCACACATGCTAATTGGATGCCCACACTGCGACCATGTTCTTAGGTGACTCTATTTTGTACAGTAAAAGCCGTTTTGAGAGACCACCCGTGGGAGAGACCTGAAACTGGTCACATAAAGCAGGTGGTCTCCCAAAGGAGGGTTGACCCTTGTGCCACCTGGCCAACAACTCACCTCTACTTTGAATTTCCATCCATAATTTAATTCATACAAATGTCATCACTCATGTGTTTATTCATTTATTGATATTATAAACATATTAAGTTTTGGTAAACTGATTTTATCAAAACAATTTTACAAATCTTGTGCAGAATTGGTGAATTTTACTATCTAAATGGGGTGTTTGTGGCTGAACCAGTGGTCTTTTTGGGCCTATTTTGGGTGGTCACTGGTCAGGTTCTGCAAGTGGTCTCCCAAAAGAGGTAAATTATCATAAGGATTTGTTTTTGCACAAGAAAAGTGGTCACAAAAGGCAGGTGGTCTCCCAAAGGAGGGGTCTCTCAAAACAGGTTTTACTGTATCGTAATTGTAAATGGCATGGTACATGGAGGTGTGGTGCGGGGAGACCACAGTCTCACACTGCTAACATGTTAACTTACATGACTCTATATAGTATTATTACTGTAAACAGCAAGGTATTATGTAGCAGAAACCACAGCTTCACACTGGATAGTGTCTGCCATCAGGTGGTCATGTAACAGAGGTGTTTTAAATCTATGTTCCATCAGAATGAAACTTCCATTCATTTTTATTGATTTTTTGGGGGTAAATGTATCAACATTGTATTTTATCCTTCTTCCACAGTTTTGACATACATACAATCAAAATGAATATAAACATGACGAAGAGTGTTGAAGGAAACACTGGCCTCCCGATATAGAATAGTTGGAAAATTGGATATATATGTCTGAACTGGGCATTAAACATGTTGAACTCAGATTGAACTAAATGTTGTTTTCCTTGGACAAATTAAGAATTGACCAAAAAAGTGCATATGTTCAGATCAACGTGGTCCTAAAATGTACCTGGGAAGAAGAGGAATCTCTCTCTTAAGTATGAAGGTCCGTCCTGAGCATTATGTTAAAGAAATGCAGTGAAGGTCTGGTATGGAATGTTGCCAACTTTCTAGGTAAGAACCTTTTTCTCTTTCTTTTTTCGCAAATATAAGATTGAAATGGTGTATTTGGGACCACATTTGCAGCCTTAATATCAGCAGTTACTGTAAAGTGGGCTTTAAAGCAGTATTCTATTGCAGCAGTATCTCGATAGTCAAATGGGAGAAATAATTCAAAGGGAAAAAGCGAGATGATTTTACAACTAAATACAAAAGCAGGGAGATACCCTGCCCAAAATGGAAGTTAGACAAAGTAGAGTCTCCTTGTTAATTAACTCTTTCAGTGCCAAGTACAACTTAAGTCAAACTACTAGACTTGCACAAGTCCCTGGTGCATGTCCCTATTTTCCCATCCCGCGGTCCCACCCAGAAGTGTGATACATTTTCCCCTGCACAAAGTTAACTATATTATGCCAACTACCATTAATACCATTAATATTGTTACTAGGTTACCTGTCGTTTTTTTTTTTTTTTTTTTTAACTGGTCAACACTGCCGCTGTGCCTGTATCAACAGTAGCAGCTATTGAGTCCTAGTCAGTTTTAATCCTATTATCATCATGATAAGGCTCTGTGGCCAGTGGTCTTTGATGAAGGCTATATTTGCTAGTTGATATACCTGTAACAATAATACACATACTACTCTTGTTTTGGTTGCCTACTATTTAAAATGATAACATGTCATGCCTTCAACTCCCAAACAATGTAATGGAAAACTACGTTTACTACATAGTGGCACTTCTTAGGTAGCCCTAGCGATAGCAGATCTCATTATAAGAACTTAGCTAGAGTTATCCTGATCTTCATACACTCATTTATTTGTATGCTTTGTCTTTTTTATGTGTCGAATAAAACTGATCTGAGTCTGAGTCTGAGTCTATGATACTAACATACACATCCCAACTTTACAGTTCCATTTAACAATAAATTCAAAGAGTTGACATATGAGAGTTGACTGGAAATCTGGATCATGCCTTTTAAAAAATATATTTTGTGTGTGAATGTTTGCATTGAACCTTAAAATGTTAATTTCTAGACTGAGTTAACAGCTTTTTTTGGCACACCTTGAGTGCAATATGCCCAATAAATTCTGTTGATCCACACTATATTCACTTTCTCTTTGACCATCTAAATTTAGACCAGACATACTGGCACTTGAATGGTGCACGATGAGGGACCTGAAGGTGGAATGGTTCTCATAATTCACATAAGTACAGGTGTATGACCATTGTTATGACTGGCACTCAGAGGGTTCCTACTTTTCAATCCATGGGCCTTGTGAGGTACCAGCTGCCCAATAATGCTGCAAGTTCTTCTGTTTAAACTCTATCACAACACGTTACTCAGGCCCGTATTTTGGGTTACAATGTGTCCACAAGGTGTCTCTATTGTGTTTTCACTCATCTTTTTTTTTACGACAATTCCTGCTCTCCTGAAAGTGTTGATCTAGTCAAGTTCCCAAATGTGGTCTTCTCATGTGATAATTTGGAAACACAACTTACAATATACAAATGGTGCCCTTGGCCGAGGGGGACAGGAAGAATTGTGAACCTGAGGGATGGACTGTCCACCCTCCGCTTCGCGTCGGGTGGACAGTCCATCCCGAAGGTTCACAATTCTTCCTGTCCCCCAAGGCCAAGGGCACCATTTGTTTTATTATACCGAAGAACAATAAAACATCAAAGCTTCCATTTAATAGATTTTAATAACACACATTCTATACATTTGGCACACAAGGCAATATTGACATCAGAGGTGCAGCGCCATCTAGCGCTACAGTGAGCGGTGGACAGTACTTTCACAGAAGTGGACAGGCAAAACTGTCCCATGCCCAACTAACCAATCACGTGTACGGATTTCCCTCTGAGGTATAATAATAAGCACTGTAACCAGGGACATATGTACTATATTTTAGCAATTGACAAAGCCTGGCTTCAATCTTCAACAGTATTAAACACCTCTCAAAGTGCTAACATATGTACAGTAAGGTGAACAAGAGGGCTGTGTGAACAGCCCGTGCCTCAGCTGATCTTGACATTCATCACACTTGCAGCTCTATGAACTTGGGAAAGGATCAAGGACACCATGTTCTGAGTAAGTCTGACCTTTATAGAAGAACACCTACATGTGCAACATCAAAGTTCAAGTAATTCTCAAGTTATAATGAAGAGTAAAATTCATGTATGTTGCACTGTGACCCCACAAACGAGGTCAAGGTCATTCATGTACTGTCTCAGCATGACCTTCATACAGAATAATTAACTTGTGCAGCTAACTCAAAACAGATCTCAAGTTATCAAGTAAACAGTAAATTTCGTGTCAGTTGTCCTGTGAATTAGCATTAGAATGCCCATTGACTTACATAGTAATCAATGGGAAAGCTGCATTGAACGATAAGTACCCGAATTGTAAATCCTTAAAAATCAGGAATCCAAAGCAGTGCCACCTAGTAAACAACTGTTTGACCCTTCCACAACAATATATCCATCATATTTCAGCTTAATCTGAGGGATGGTTCTGAGAACAAGTGAAAAATAGCAAAACCATACAAAAAAATTCATTAGAAAAATTGCAGCGCCACCTGGTGAACAAATTGGGAACTAGGTGTCCCCGGGAGTGTCTATGTACGATATCAAAGCAATTGGGAGAGCGGTTTCAGAGTGGAAGAATTTTGAAGGTTTGCCCCCCAAAAAACAAAAAAATTCATAAAAAATCCAAAAATCAATAGAGCATGACCACTTGAACACACTTGGTAGAGATCCACCTAAGGCACATCCCCACCAAGTTTGAAGTAAATCTGGTCAATATTATCAAAGTTATGACCATTACAAGAAATTCCCATGTTAAGTTTTCCTATTAAAAATTTTGTAGAGATTTTTGAAAAAAAATCATAAAAAAATCCAAATTCATTGGAACATGACCATTGGAACAAACCTGGTAGACACCCACCCAAGGTACATTGCCACCAAGTTTGAAGTAAATCTGGAAGATGGATTTGGAGAAGAAGTCAAAAATGTAAATTAGCACTAGAATGCCCATTGACTTACATGGTAATCAATAGGAAAGGTGCATTTACCCAAAAGGAGCCGACTTGAAAAAATCATTAAAAATCAGGAATCCGCAGCATTCCCACATAGTGAACAACTTTGTTTGGCCCTTCCATTAGGAACATATCCACCAAGTGTAAGCTTAATCTGAGTGACGGTTCTGGAGAAGAAGTTGAAAATATCTATAACACACAAAAATTCACAAAAAAAAAATAGAAAAAAAACTGCAGCGCCACCTGGTGAACAAATTAACAACAAGGAGTCCCTATATGTCTTCCTGTGTGATATCAAAGCATTTGGGTAAGCAGTTTCGGGGAAGAAGATTTTTTAAGATTTGTCAAAAAAAAACCAACAAAAAAATTCATTAAAAATCCAAAAATCACTGGAGCATGACCATGTGAACAAAATTGGTAGAAACCCACCCAAGGTACATTGCCACCAAGTTTGAAGTTAATCTGGATGACGGTTTTGGAGAAGAAGTCAAAAATGTGAATAAGCATTAGAATGCCCATTGACTTCCATAGTAATCAATAGGAAAGCTGCATTGACCGACAAGTACCTGAATTGAAAAAATCGTTAAAAATCAGGAATCCGCAGCATTCCCACATAGTGAACAACTTTGTTTGACCCTTCTACAAGGAACATATCCACCATGTTTCAGCTTAATCTGAGTGATGGTTCTGGAGAAGAAGTCGAAAATATCTATAACACACAAAAATTCAAAAAAAATTAGGAAAAAATTGCAGCGCCACCTGGTGAACAAATTAAGAACTAAGAGTACCAGGGAGTGTTCCTGTGTGATGTCAAAGCAATTGGGTGAGTGGTTTCGGAGAAGAAGATTTTTTAAGATTTACCCAAAAAAAGAACAAAAAAATTCATTAAAAATCCAAAAATCACTGGACCGTGACCATTTGAACAAACTTGGTAGAGACCCACCCAAGGCACATCTCCACCAAGTTTGAAGTGAATCTGGCTGACAGTTTTTGAGAAGAAGTCGAAAATGTGAATTGTGGACGACGGACGGACGGACGGACGGACGACGGACGGACGGACAGACAGACGGACGGACGACGGACGGACGACGGACGACAGACCCTCAAAAAACCTCAGCTGACTGACAAGTCAGCTGAGGTAAAAATCCTCCTGACTGAAAAATATAAAACGACTTGTGTCGGTGATCAGTAATCCAATGTGTGTCTACCACCTAACACCTAAGTGTACATAGAGTGTACATGTATGACCACTGGTAGTCAAATTAACCAACAATTAAAAAAAAAAAAAAAAAAAGATACAACATGGTTTAGGAAAGTGCAGCACACACACTAACAGTGTGATGAAAAATTATACCTTATAGTAAACTGCCAGAGACTGCCTGCTTTCATTTTGTCAACCCAGTGCAGCTGTCCTATCCGTTGACACTGCAATCATAAACATCAACATACCTTACAGGCCCAATCCAGTCTCTGCATTGTGCATTCTACTCTTTTGGTGCTAACCTGTCATAGCATTAAAACTTTTGTTCACCTCATTTATTACAATGATTCTAGATTTTAATTCCTTGTGAAAAAAAAAAAAAGACCTCCTATTCAAATACTAGTACACCAGTAGTTCCCCAAAGACGATCACTTGAGGAAAGGTCCAGTACTAGTACAACAGCTTTATCCATGATGTGTTTTGGACACAATGCAACTAAAGTGCTCCAAAGAAACTTATTGATCAAGCCTAGAATTCAGTGCTGTTATGAGTGTAAGTTTGAATGCAGAATGGTCACTTGTGCTCATTTTGTGTTCAACTGAATCCCTGGTCACTGGTGGAAGTGACCTGCATCAACAGACTTGATCTGTGGGGTGTGTGGTAAGAGAGACTTCATGGAGACTCTTTGTGACTGAAAGTAAAGTGACAATGCTCACACAGTGCCTCGCTGACACCAGCTTTGTTTGCTACATGTGTTCATTACATACTAGTCCCTAATTTTTCAGTATATTTACCTAGATTTAAAATGACAATTGCACATCTAAATTCTTCATGAAAAGAGCTTTCGTTCAAGTACCAACATGCCTTTAGTCTTAAGTCAGTGGTTCTGGCACTGCCTGGCAAGTCATGCTGCAGCTGCCCTTGCGGCAGCTGCAGCATGACTTGCCAGGCAGTGCCAGAACGACTGACCAAGACCTGTGACCATAGTATGGAATGAGTTAGCACTACACTACCAGGACCTGTACCGCCTACACTGAGCACCATCAATAACCCACTCTGTGCTACTATAGAATCACAGCCCACACCATGAACTGACATCAAACATCTCCACCTTGTAACTGTCAGTGCTTGCACCCTGCGCTATCAATGACCCACCTCACCCTGACCACTGAAATGTGCTGTGTATGTACTGTACTATATCAGTCTGGAACATGAACTGTCAACATCCTGGGTTGAACAGCCCCACTATGTATCACCAATGTTTGTACTAAGCATTACTACTGTCACCCTTGTGCCAGATCAGCCCCTGCATGATACACTACCAGTGTCTGTACCATGCACTGTCAGTGCCTCTTCATACAGGAACTATACACTACCAATATCTGTACCATACATGTACTGTCAGTGCCCCACTGTGCAGCATCATTGCTTCAAGTGCATATTATCAGTGTCTGTGCTGTGCATTACATATCTTTACTTGAGCTACTATCTGAGCTGTACACTGCCAATGACCACAAAGTGATATCAGTGGAATGAACTGATGACGTGAGAGACACCAAAGTGTTTTTGAGGAATGTGTCACACTATCCTGGTGATTGAGTGCCATATTTCTCCCAGCCAACACCTTTTGGACTTGTGTCCTGAAGTCCAATGAACTCCTTTGCAGACCTAAACGTGTACTTGGGTCATGAGAAACGTAAGGAATACTTAGCAATATTTTAGCTCTTTCACGGTCACAGAAGACCAGAGGGTCCTTAATAGAGCACATGCACTCAATAGGAGGAATATGGTTCCATTTATAAATTTCAATTGTAATAGAGTATGGTCTGAACATTACAAATGTGGAAGAAATGTGCATTTTCAAACACTCTGCATGTTTACAATTGAAAAATTATTTTACACAGGTGGCAAAAGCAATTCCATTCACATTTGATATAAAATCCAAGTACAAACAAAAATAAACATATTCTGCACAAGTAATTCAGATGCTATTTACAGTTACTTTCACAAGTGATTCATTCATTGTGATTTCCCTCAAAAAAAAAAAAAATCTCTTCAATTTTGAAACTCCAAATATCTCAACTTTTCCCATATATCCCAACTTGGGCAGAAATTAAAAGAGTACCAGAAGAGCCAGCAAAGCTATGGTTCTATCAATAGTTTCCACAAAGATCTTCCAAAATGACCAACACTGTTAGAACCTGTCATTAAAACACTACCCTTGCTGCCTGCCCAAAGTAGCTTCTAATGATGGATGACCTGTGTATCAGCTTCCACTGCATCTTCTACTTTACCCCAAGAAGTTTATCACTTGCAAACAGATATTCATATATAATGGTGCTTCCAACATAAAGGTTTAATTTATTTGAATTTTCAGAAATGGATCCAATGTTTGTGAATTGACATACATCTTATCCAGAAAGGCATCTAAATATTAATATTTTTAATTATCTATATTTTCCAAACATACATGTCAAGTTTACTGAATAGGCATTGTTCATCAGACATTTAAAGATCTTTAAACTGAAAATGTTTTCACATGATCAATTAAAGATACTAAATTTTTTACTTTTTTTATGACAGGCATACAATATTATATAATTTATGGATCTTTAAAATTTACAAGGGGTGAAGAGCATATTTCCCTCCAAAGCAGACCCAAGCTGCGTGTTTTGTCTACTCCGCTGGGGTCTGCCCTTCTTTGACAAGGTCACTGTACTGCGTTGGAAAAGTGACTCAGTTTCTAATTGGCCGATTGTGGTTACTATGGCAACAGGCTTCAGTACACTAGGGACCAGAGGCTGTTACTGGTCTAGGCGATAATGATGAACTTCCTGATTGGTGTCTCAGTCTAGGGGGGAGGGTCAGAGTCTAGTTCTGTTTCCCTTACTATAAATAAAATCCTGTCGAAGAAGGGCAGACCAAGTGTAGAAACACGGAACTTGATCTGATTTGCAGGCAAAGAGCATATGTGTACTACACTTAAACGAAGTTCCAAAGTTTTCCAGATGATTTTAAATTGTAACATAATAACTGAACTGATGGGATTTTTCTGGCTGTTTAATATTGAAATGTTATTATTTCCTACAAGTGTTCAGAATAATGCCCAGAAACAGATACTCATAATGTGGCTTAAGCTATCTGAAGTGACATCACAAAGTACTTTGGGTAAGTTGAATGCTCTGGATATGACACATATCCTTCTTCTTTTTTAAACTGTAGCTAGGGATTCATGGGTTTCTGTCCAGCTATTTAAGGATATAAGGCAAGTTAGCAGTGACAAATTACCAGACCCCTTTCTATGCCATTTCAGAGGGGCGGCCCACCCTGCCCCTCTTCAGTGGCACCCCTTTGCCCTCTTTGAAATTTCTTCAGCACCCTGCCCCTATCTATTAGCTGAATTGAAGTATATGGTATTGTACCCTATTTTTGTTAAATTTTTGCATTAAAACCTCTCAAAAAACAGTTGTTACATTCTACCAAATGAATAATCAGAAGTAGTAATAGCACAATAAGATTCATACTATTTGTTGTTGCACACCTGTAGGCTTAAGGCATAGCTGTCCTTTTTCAGCGAGTTTTAAGCTAAAAAGAGCCCTTTTCACATATATTCTGCTGGAGTAGTGCCCTTTTTAAATGATCTACGTTGCCCCTATCAAATTCTAACTAAGGGTCTGATTACTGAATATAACTTTGGATTCAAATATAAACATGATAAAGTATGGTAAACTCTACATTTTCAGAAAGCTAACAAGCCGGGGATGCCATTCATTTCAATTTCACTTTGTCAGTTGGTTGCAATGTTTGTTTACACAAGTGATCATCATAATTTTGCACAAATATGGCTTCAACTTATTCAAGTCTGAACATATTGGCCTAAAATCTGCAGCCAACTGAAGTTTATGTACTGAATCAAAAAATCGTGTCTCAGATTTTCCAATTTTCATTCCGTTGTGTCACTAGAGTTGACCAAAAGTGGCTTGCCCTTGATTTGTCATCTTTTCAACTTCAAGCAGCTGAATATGAGGAACAACAGCAAAAGTTAGAAATTTGACACTATCTTTACATTTATATGGTATTTTGTAGTTAATCACTAATTTTATATTAAAATCTATTAAAATGCAGGAGTCGAAGCCAAATTTGTATCAAAGAATGATAGTCACTTCCATATACTTTGATAATTGCTGTGTAAACATTGTAGCTAGTAAACACTGCTACAGTGCTACAGAATTAATCTTTTATGATGTTTGCTTTCCAAAAATGTATCCTTTATGGACTTTTTGACTGTATTTAGAAAGTTATCAAAAGAAAAGTGTCTCGCATCACATAAGCCAATGCTAACTTGTCGTATATCCTTAACATATTTAAGACACTGAGGCCCTGTGTCCTGTGGCTCTTCCACTTGGCTGAAGTTAGTTTTTAAGCACACAGTGAAACATTGTCATAACGGCACCATCTGTTCCCTGCTAAAAGTGTCACTTAAGTTGATCAGATTACAAGGGAATTTGACTTTATTTCCCTCAGAACTTGTGTGGTAAGTTGAAAATGTTGGATATCTTAATGATGCCCCACCCATTGAGTATAATACAAAATCAGTTGAAATTTGCAAAAAGTCAAGCACTTACAGTACAAAGCAACTTTTAGTTTCCATAATAATCCAAAATATACATTTTCTGACAGGTTACTTTGAAATACGGTCTATGCATAAGTTCACCAAGCGGGAAAACCCCGGCAGTCGTCCCATTATGAAAGCAAGGCATGCTGGCTGATTTTTTGCTACCAGATGGCGCACAGTGCACCTTCTCAAAAGTGGTCACGATCATACATGATGGCAGACACTAATCTTGATCATGTCAACATGAACAGAAAAGCAGGAAATGGACCAAATACAGGAGGCATATAGAAGTTTACCATTGTAGATTGTTGGCGGAGGGAGTATGGAAAGCATTGATAGTTAGAACGTTGAGTGACAAGGCGAATTATTATGGTAAACCACCACTGACTGTTGTGTAGTGGGCTGTAATGTTGATACCAGGAAGAAACGTCAAACTGACAAATATTAAAAATAAAAGTGCCGCTTTATTCCTTCCATCAACTGATATTCCTTTGTATTTCAAATACTTTTTTCAGCCACCCTAGATTCTGTTTTTTGAAGAAATCATGGTCTGTGTTTCACTTCTCTTTACTTGCTGTATTCAGTAGCACTGTAGCCTGTGCGGTAAGACTGAGTGGCCCGCAAATTATCCAGAAATCTGTGCGCGCCTGGCTCTGACATCGGAATCTCCGCTGGAGTTTCCCCGCTTGGTGAACTTATGCATAGACCCTATTTCTACCAAAAAAGGTATTAATTTTTTTCACTTTGGCAGCAAGCCAGCATATGGGTGAATGTTTATCATGTTTACCTGTTTACCATGAGAAGTAATGACTTCATATGTGTACATGTACTACTGTAACAGCTGAAATGTCCTTAATAGTGGGGCACGTGCAACAACCTGGCTGTGAACCAGGCAGGGTCAGTACTTGTCCCATATGGTGTGGCTATATAAGGCATTAATGCAGAAGGAGAGGTAGCCTTTTTCTTTACATGTTTCAAAAGACGACACCTTTAGCAACATTATCGTCAAAAGAAAAAAAAATAATTATCTTCATTTACTGCCTGATATGAGCAGTAAAAGTTGCTGATATCACTGTTCTGCATGGAAGCTTTGTTGTCAACATATTGAGGACCCAGAGAAACTGAAAAAAATGTAGTGACCTCTCACGAACATGGCTCATTGGGCACGTGCCTGAACCAGCTGATCTGGGTAAATCTTGTTTGACTTCGTCAAGTTGTTGAGTTATCCCCATAAAAGTTTTATTTCTGACACATCATTATGGATGATCATTTAGAGGGATATGTGGTTCAGTCTGAATTTCAAAGAGACAAAGTCAGTTCCAAAGAGGAAAGCGCTTCAGACTCTGAACTGGAATGGGAATGCAGAAGTGAGCTCCTGACGTACTGACCATAGAAGTATTGTATTTGTGTCTTTTTGCCCAGAACCACTTCCTGGTAGTCATTACCCTATTCCGCAGTCCGAACTCCTTACTCTCCATAAGCTAACCTATATAGAGGGTCGGTAAGGGGTTTCCCAAGGCATACTGGCATACTGGAGCTTTTTATTTACCATACTGGAAGCCCTCTTGTTTTATGTACTTTGTACTATCCAAAATTTTGAAAGATTTTTATTTTCCACACTGCGTACTCTAGAAAAATAATTACCTGTACCAGCGTACCTAAACCCCCCTTACTCCCCTTCTATATACATATGGAATAACTATTGTCCATATTGCACACGTTCCTCTGTAAAATTTTGACATAGGCTGTATCAGCCCAACTGTATGTGTGTTGCCCTATGTACTGACTAACAGTTGAAGTTAAAACATGTGCTAGCTATACCACAATCTCTGGGCCATAAAAGAATACCAAATTTACTGTAGGCTTAAGTTAAAAAAAGAGAAAGAGAGAGCGCGAACCAAAACACTCAACCAGTCTTGATGACACATGTAAATATGCTCACATGTCAGCTGCTGGGATGGATAGCTTTTGTATTAACGCATGTGAAATCCCAGAGAATAAAAATTCTGAAGCGAAGACGATTTACTGGCATAGACTCGGGCAGTGTATACATGTATCATGTGTATTGTGTGACAAGAAGTGTGTTTTGGAAGTTGTGTGGGGAGAGCCTGACAGTTACTGTGCATAGCAGTTGGCACAGTCAAGGCTGATAACTAGCCAAGTTAATTAGCTTAAGGAGATCATATCATCAGTGGGACCTGCTGTAGTGGGCCAGGGTGTGGACAACTGTCACATCAGAATACAATACACATACATCACGGCACATTGTGGCTTATGTTTGGCAAGACCACTCAATAGGCCGCACATGCACAGCATCCACTACGGCAGCATCTAGCTATTGAGAAGTCCTTCTGTCATGATTTTGGGAGATGCCCAGATGTAGAGCCTAGGCTGTCCCAAATATGGAGGTGTGCTGCAGTTGATACTTTGTCACTGAACAGTTGCAAAACATCGATACTCACTCACACATTTTTTTCAACAGGAGTATTAACATAGGGATATGAACAAGTATATTGGATGCAAAAAGTGAACTGCCTCTTCTTCGGCTTTAATGAAAGAATCGATTATATTATTGATCATCAGTGACTGTCCTCAGCCAATGATCGATGATGAAATTTAAGCAGATTCCCATCACTAATCTGAGTGCCATTATAGGTATGTTACACTACATTTTATTTCCGAGAGTGATGGAAAACCGTCAATGCCTACATGATACCCATTTGGCTGAAGCTAAAAAATAGAACTCTGATGTTCACAGTCTGCTTTTTTCAAACATTCATTTGGAAAGCTTTGGAATTTGTAACTCTCAATGATCCCATAAATTGCTATTGATGTTATAACATGAATATACATAAGTTCCAAATTGAGTCTTACCAAATGATTGGTAAGGTTTTCCTTGATGGAATGTATATAAAATAATATGATGTGCACAAACACAAATGTCACTGGTTTTTACTTAGCTTTATTCAATTTTGAAATTCAACTGGTACCTCACTTTCCACCTTGCCAGTTTATCTGCTGAACTACTTTTCTTCAAAGATAAATTACATGTAATTGTTATTCTTGCCATGAACCTTTTCAAACATTGCAAAGGTATTGATATTTTCTAGATTTTACCAAATTGAGTATCTCTTTATGGCATGTAATAAAAGATTAAAACATTGCATCAGGATTTTCCATGAAGGCTCAGTTATTCTAATTGAATAATGCATGTTTCACAAAAGGATATTCATAGTAAAAGTGCCATATTGATGATATTCTCAAGAAAGGTAGTCATGGTCCATCTAAGAATTTACATTTTATAGCAAGGCATTAATGGTATATGTATTGGCTTCAGTGACAGGATATTCATTAAAGGCGCTCAAAATTAGACCACAATTCAGTCTGTGCTTAATCTGCATATGTAATGTTCAACTATTTGAGGTCCACCTATTCATGTACAGTAAATGATGTTTTGGCCTCCAAAGCAGACCTAGCTCCCTGTTATCATGGTTATATCTACTACAATTTAACATGGAGCTTGGGGTCTGCTTTGAAGGCAAACGATATTTGCATTCAACACAAACGCTCTAGATATATGTAGACTCAATGTATGACACCCTCCTCATCAATACATGCAATATGAATAGGATCAAAGGACACACATTGTACATGTATATGTTTTCACCTGCCAAATCTTTGGCCAATGTCCAAAGATCCATGGCAGTTCTTTCTGTTTATTTTGTGTATTGCAAGAACAAGCCAATTAGTGTTTGACAGGCTGAGTGGCTGTGGATAACACTGTAGCACACCATACCCAGCAATTTGGACAGGGATTTCTTTTTTCTGGCACTAGTTCAGCATTCAAGTTAAAAATATCTGTCCGTATTTTCATCAATATCCTGAAAATATCTGGTAGTACTATCCCAAAAAAACATGATTGGCAGCTTGCTTTTGTTTATTGATTTTCAGAGCAACTTGGACAGGGATTTCTTTTTTCTGGCACTATTTCAGCATTCAAGTTAAAAATATCTGTCTGTATTTTCATCAATATCCTGAAAATATCTGGTAGTACTTTCCCCAAAAAACATGATTGGCAGCTTGTTTTTATTTATTGATTTTCAGAGCTGCCCATGGGACACATCTTTAAACTGGCCACATTATCATAATCACAAAAAATATTGCATACTATTTATGTATCTCTATTTACTGATAACAAAATTAATGCATGTTTGTTTTCTTTAACAGTCGAATAATATAATCTGTACATTTTTTTTGTGGAGCATTTATAGCAAGTTTTCCTTCAGCATGTTCAATTCCTCTGTCCCTTGTTAGCAAAGGCTCCACATGTTCTCCTTTTCTACTCATTAACCCTTAAAGTGCTAATCACCGCTATAGCTGCTTTCTCATTACCATTAATCACATAATGGTTAAAAGAGTCAAATTTCTCATGAAGATACCTGTCATTCAAATACAAGCAAGCCTTGTCTGAAGCAAAAAGTCGTCTTAGTCAACAGCTTTCCTCGGGACACTTTACGCGCATTAGGACAGCTGTTGACTCAATCTTAAATCTGCACTTTACGGGTCAATATCAAAATTTAATGCCATGTGCGCAATTATCAGGAGTGATCTGTGACTCTTGCCATGTAATTTTTCCTCAATTTGGGGTGAGCTGCACTAAAGCATTAATAGCGCACTTTGCCCGCTCTTACGGTACAGGGACAAGAAGTTGCGAAGAACATGACTCACAGTCACATAGTGTTGCCAGCTTCAAGAAACAGTACCAACAGGAAAGAACTGTTCCGGAAACCTGGCTTTTTTATGGCAGTTCAGCACTTACATGTAAACGTTTTTTCCTCCTGACACACATCAAAAATTTAATTAGTTGCTTCCATTTCAATAAAAACACAATCTAAGAATATTGCACTGTCTTGGTTTTTTTAAGACATGTTAGAATATCTATAGACTTTTTTTGCCTGGCATTTTTGTCCACTCGAAACATGTTACAAAGGGCCAGTGCTGCCACCAAATGAAATTTGATTCATCCAACATGACACCAGCCAACATATGTCATGGCCCATGCTGGGTGCACTTCTGAGGCAAATGAACTTGGCAATGGGATGGCTTCACCCGCTTCTTCTGGGTTATACCCATTTCATATTAGTTTCCACTGGGACATGAGTTTCAGTTGTAATACTTCCCTTTTCTGAGCCAATCACAGACCTTGTTTAACTGGTAGGTTCTCAATGTTCCAGGCATGCAAACTTACCATGGTGTAATGACGTGTATACCTTCTCTAAAGTAGACTTGCACAAATCAAGGTCCACAGGTACCTAGACATATTCCTGCATAATTTTAAAGCAATTGTCCTAGCAATTTTTAGAAAAAAGATACATGTACTTAAGGTGGAAACTGTGAAGCTAGTGCGCAGTGAGACTGGCAACTTTGGATCGCAGTTACCCATTTAATTTTTTCACAAGTACATTAAACCTATATATTTTCTGATTACTACATATCCATAGATTTGCATCCAAAGAGGTTTTTTGCAGCATTGGAATTTTTTGAGATTTTATAGCATTCTTTCAGACTTGGTAGGATTTTCACATTTTTCATGCAGAAGTCACACAAAAATTGTTTTTTTCCAGTTGAAATCAGAAGAAATTTAAAATATATATCCATGTCCAGGATCAAATGCAATGGTTAGTCCTGAAATAGCATAAATAAAAAGTTATAAAAGTTTTAATTTAGTCCTGACATGTTGTTCATTTTCCTTCTATAAATTGCTCCAAAAGTCACGGAAGGGGTTGTCAGAAAAAAAAATCCTGGGAACCGTTCCTGGATATGATATTTTTCTTTTAATGTCCGTTAATGTTAATGTGATAGGGCAATTTGTACATTAGGAAGGCGAGATACAAATTGCAGAGGTTGAGCAAAAAACAGTTCCGAGAAAATCGCATTGAAAGAAAAAGTTGCCAATTCTTACGCATTTATGGCTGTAATATGACACATACTCATTTTTTCTGTCCTGTGTTTTAGTTATTGTGTGAAAGAAAACTTGTAGCTTTATCTCTGTTATGTTGTCATCAAACAAAAGTATATTCTGTGGCTTAAATCTCGACTTTTTTTAACTTGGGCACACCACACTTGGCTTGTTTGGATGTGGGTTCACATGCGGCTTTCCATATTTGAGGACCAGCAAGTGGATTGTGCTAATTTGGTTTTACATCAATAGAGAATTTCAAAGTAATCAGAACAATGGTAGTGATTAGTCTGAACTGGCCCATTCTTCTCTCCACGGCTAATGGTTTCCTGTGAGTGACCCTTGTCAATATCTCAATTGGTTTCCACCAGTCATGGACTAGTGACAGTGCAAACAATGACATGGTTCATTATCATGCCCATGCAAACAAAGCCATGTGTCCGGCACTGTTTAAACTTTTCATTGTAAACAAGTTTTGAGATCAATTATCTCATATAAATTTTATGTTCACACATCTGAGTTTTGGGGAGCATGTAGTTTAAGTATCAGACTATCCAAAAATATGAAAAAGTGATTAGAGGTTATCCAAAGGTGCGGCTTCAGACCTTCTACTTTAAAGACTTTCTAAAAAGTTGAACCAAAGAATTCTGAAAAATCCAAAATTTATTGGGGTATGATTATTTGAACCAGGGACGTGCTATAGATGGACTGCCAACGGGAGCGCTAATCCCTTTAGTGGTCAACTGGGCATACCGACTACAAAGCGCGTTCAGTAGCGCCGCTCAAGTTAATCCCCCCTGCTCAGTCCGATTGTTGTTCCATCTACGTTTCCGCGTTTGGTTGTATCGGGGTTACTTACATCGGGTGTGCTATTGTACCAAGTTCAAAAACAGAGAGTTTTATGCAAGCGCAACCAGTCTCATCGTTTGAATCTGAACCGTGCGAGTCCATCGATGTGTTTTTCGTTGAAATCGGCCGATAAAAAAGCTAGTTTTTGCATTTTTTCTGTCCAAAATGATGCAAAGTTAGACAACTTGCGTGCGTAATAACTCCTTACGCCGTTATCAGCAATAAAAAATGTAGTTTTAGATGGATAGTGTATGCCCGTAGAATCATGATGGTGGTTTCATTTCTTGTAGCTGAGTCCGGCGTAACGCTAAATTTTGACGTTAAAATATGGAACGCGGTGAAAAATTTTGCGCATTTCAGTCGGTGACGCGATTATTCTCGCCTTTCATCGCGTGACCTGGCCCATGAGACTGCCAGCGGCCAGCGCGGACCTTGGAATTGTGTATGTTCAGCACTGAAGGTGCTCGCTCAAACACCCGATCACTTGAGCAGCAGCAACATAGATGGTACAAAGGGGGCCCCGCCGTTGGTAGTCCATCTATAGCACGTCCCTCTTTGAACACAATTTATTGAGTCTCTCCCAAGGTAAGGCCATAACAAGGTTGATGAGGATCTTGTCTTCAGATTTCCATAAGTCAGAAATGTAAATGTGAATGGACATCAGACTTTAAGCTAAGCTGACTGACCTGACAAATCAGCGGAGCTAAAAGAAAATATCCTTTCAGACTGGTATTAAGACACTGAAATTTTGGGCACAGGCTGTTCATCTGGACAACATCAGCTGTCACCACTGTCCACTCAAAATCAAACATACATGATTGGGTCCACTAGGAACTCATAGGATTAGGGTTTGGAATCACTCAAAATTTGTATATAGATTAGGCAGTGACAGGTTAGATTATGGAGAGTAAAGAGTTTGGACTGCGGAATAGAGTTACCATAATGACTACTAGGAAGTGGTTCCGGACAAAAAGACATAAACACAATGAAATGCTCATCACAATGACCAGTTGTCCTGGGATACTTAGTGAGTGTTTACCAAAGTACGAGTCTGCGGTGATAATATTTTAACACTCATCTGCCCCAGTAGCTTGGCCCTCCCATCATGATCATGCAATCAATATAAAATTTAGCAAAACTTTCCTTAACACATGCCATCTGAAAAAAATACATGTAAAGGGTTTCATTATTTTTTTTTTTTTAAAACTTACCAGGGGTTCTCATTGGCTGGGCATCTCCCTCCAGATCAGCTGCCTCCATAGCATCTTGTGACTCTGACCTACTCGACAGCCTGCTGGGACCCTTGGCTGACTTTGTCCGGCCCTGGCTTGCTGTTCCTGGTCGAGCTGCTACAGATTTTTCCAAAAAGTATTTTGTCATCACTTCCAGCATGGCTTTGAGGGGATGTTCTTGCTCCTGCAAAATTTACAATTCAATTTACTCATCAATTAAAATTGTCCCTTTGGCTGGAGAAAATATATACATATATAATATATATATATATATATTACATATTAGAGAGAGAGAGAGACAGAGATGTTTCAGTTGTTTATTTAGCATACCAGTATTTTTCATTGGAAGTACGCGCACTTATTTTTGTTCTGGTTAAGGAATTTATTAGTAGACAAGATAAAAATTAGAGGACTGTGACAGTCGTGTGCTCAGATGATCTTTAAGTGGTCCTAAAGCCTTCAGATTTAGACATCGTGTGCTAATAATTAAGCACTGGATCAACAGTTCTCAAGTAACTACTTGAAACAAAGGCTTACTAGTTTTCAGTTACAAATCAGATGAATAAATTCACTAAACTCGCCATGTGTCATGGGCTTTGGCTGAAGCTAAACCATGTGCTCCTCATTTTAGCTCTTGCCGATGCTTACAGGGGATTTTCCACACATGAAACATTACAGTTGTACCTGACATAATTCTTCTGATACCAAGGAAACTTCACAGTGCAAGCATTTAATGTGTACAATGACCTTAAATGTATGTCCTCAATGTCACCCATTTGCACTGTCAGACTGGCCCTTTTGAAGCATCATCCCTGTTTGCAATAGCAAAGTCTTCACTCACACTTCTGAGATCATCATCCAGGCTCCACAATTTGCATACATACACTGGCCCATGACAAGTCAAATTCCAATCCATTTGAAACCACTAGCCCCAAGGGCAACCAGAAATTATGCCAACAGGGTTCAGAAATAATGCCATTCCAACATTTTTTCAATGTCTGACCTTAACGTTTGACCTCCAGGTTATCTGTGACCACAAGGAAAATATTTCTCTGACCCATAGATTATTTGTACTTAATTAGAATGAAATAGGTGCATAGAGGGCAGAAATAATGCCACCCCAAAGCTTTTTGTTGATCACCCTCTGACCTTAACCTTTGACCTCCAGGTCATCTGTGACCACATGGAAAACATTTCTCAGACCCACAGATTAATTACACATTAATTAGAAATAGGTACATAAGGGGCAAAGATAATGTCACTCCAAAGTTTTCTGTTGATCACCCTTTGACCTTGACATTTGACCTCTAGGTCATCCATAACCATGTTAAAAAAAGAAAAAAAAATCTCCAACCCATAGATTACCTGTATAAAATGAGAAGGAAATAGGTTAATTGGCGGCAGACATAATACTACTCCAAACTTTTTTGTTGACAGTTGGAAGGACGGACAGATGTCCCAAAACTGAGTGCTACATGTATGTCTCACCAACAGCTAATGCTGGCGAGACAAAAATTAACAAAAAGAATTCTTTTACATCCTAAAAATTCCCTAGAGCATGACCATTTGAACAAAATGAGTCTATGGTCCCCAGAAGTTTCCTTATGCAATTTTGAAGCAACTGACCAAGCAGCTTGACTGATTTTTTAAAGATTTTGCCCTGCAAATTGATACAAATGCCATAAATCACTAGAGCAAGACCATTTGACCAAAGATTGGTTAGGACTCACCCAAGGTCAATCCCCACCCAGTCAGATGAGGACCTGGCCACCAGTTCTGGATAAGAACTTGAAATATATTAGGAATGGATGACAATGGATGGACAGGTAACATACCATCCCATAAATACTGCTGACTATCCAGTCAGCTGAGTCAGAAAAATGAAAACAAACCAGACAAATCCTATAATAGAGCATTGACAAAGTGTTAAGAGAAAGCTGTAATGTATGTAATTACCTTATGAGTGTTACAAAGTATTGTTAATGGAAAGAAATATCTTTCAGACTTACTTGACCATGATAAAACAGAGGGACAGTTACAGATCACAACCCTACAGCAGGGTTTTCTCCATGGAAAAAAATTAAAGCTTTACGCTTTTACCCAGGTCCAGCAGTTGATCTGTGCCCAGCTGCTCCATCAAGGTAATTTGGGCCCCCAAACCACATTTTTACCTATGTTTGACAAAATATAGCTTTATCGGAACCTTTTTAAGCTTGATGGCCATGATGAAAGCTTTATGGGATTTTTATCTATGGTGCCGATAAGCTATAAAGCTTCATGGACAACCCTGCAACAGTGTACATGTAAATTTGTTCCTGCATACAGTACATGCTACCACACATGGTCCAACGAGCTGTTAGGATGTTATAATGCCCAAATATTTCTATTATCAATCAAGATTGTAGAAATATGGAGTAAAAACAGAGCCAAGTTACCTTATTTTTCTTGATCATCTTCTCTATATGGAGTAGCTTGATGAGTGTAGGTCTGTTGCTGATGCTGTCATCATCGCGGGGCAGCTCCTGGTCCATCAGCTGCAGTGTATCCTTCAGTCCCTGTCCAACACATCAACAGGCACTTTATTTTAACAATAAATAATAATGATATAAACAGTTGTTCATGTGTTAAAGCATAAGCAAATTTGCAGTCTTGTTGTGTTGCTTTGGAAATGAGGTAACAAGTGTATGAAGAACAGTTTCTCATTAATGCCACCTTTTTAAAATTTGCATTTATAATCTCTTTTTCTTTGGAAGCAGAAAATACTTGACATTGTGTACTTTTAAATAATGCAATTTTTTTTTTTTTTGGGGGGGGGGGGGGAGTACAAGGGATGAGTGTAGGGGAATATATCCAAGACTAGGGGCCCACCACAGCTGAGAGAAAGTGTGTGGTGAACCCTTTGCCTCTGCTCTGGTCCTGGAAAACATCCCAGCATGAGCTGATTAGGATAACCATAGTTTCCTTCGCATCATCTACTACAGTCTTCTTTTTTTTTTTTTTTTCTTCTGGGTCACCTGTGTTCCACAGGACCGTGGCACAGAAGCAAGAGAGCCACAGCAGTATTATTGTTATTAGACTCTATGCGATATCATACAGCTACAAATGATATCTGACAAGGCAGAATTTTGTCCCTGCTTTTCTTCAATGTTTATATCCATAAGATTTCACACCATAAATGTTGGGTGTTTTTATAATGGTTTTCTTGTCAATCATCTTAATTACTCTCCCCCCCCCCCCCCAAAAAAAAAAGATAAAACGAAAACAGCCCCCCCCCTCCCCCCAATTGGTTTAACATGGGCTGCTATATTACTTTGTGCAGAAAATATGAGTGTCACAGGGATGCCACTACTGACCAAACCTCGCCGCTGAAAGAAACCTGTGTCTTCATCTACTGCACCAGGTAACAGTCCTCCCTCCATCTGAAAGTCTTGGTCTTCCAGATCCAGCTTTCCTCCTGCAGCCTCTTGTTTCTTCAAAATGGTCCCACCACTTTTGTACCACTGACCTAGAACACCCCATTCTCCTGGCAACCTCACAATGGGAAAGACCAGCCTCAACCATGATCCTGCCTCTGTCAAATTCAGAGAGCAGTGAGGAGCCCTTACGCCATGTTATTATGGATTCAACTGATCGCTGTGTTGCAAGTGGACCCTTATAAAGCCTATAGGCATCCAAATACCAGATACACTTTCCGCACCTTTGTGGCTGCTGTTTCATTTCCAGGACATGTTGTTTCTGAACCACTTAGCTATCCTGTCCATGTTACATAACACTACAGTCCAGTTGACAGTCATATTTTCTTCACAAACTAACATTTAGAGCAACCCATGTTAATGGGGGGAGGGGGGGGGGGACTAATATCCCCTTTTTGTTGATGTAATAGAAATGTTCTCTTAACCTACTCATCAGCAGGTCATATGTTTGTCACACGTGAGTAGGTATACTAGATTGTTGTGTTTCCAGGAGCCACCTTTGGGGGTCGTATATCTATGCTCAGTTTTTGTGCTGTGCACCATACATGAGGTGTCCATTTTGTCACAATATCTGCAGTTCTCTTTATCACAAGCCTTTTGTTCCCTGATCCCAGAGATGGTGGCAACATTGCCATTGAAGTTTGGGGGGGGGGGATATCTAGTTTGTCATTTAACTAGAATATCTGTGAGATTCTTGGCACATCTGAATTCCCGTGTGATTTCCTTATTTTCAAACATTGGCCCATACTTAGAAGCTTGTACAGTATTCCAATTTCTTTCATTGATCGTCAGTGGTAGTAACGCTTGGTTATACATGTACCCTGTGATGAGGAACAAGTGCTTATCATGAAGGTACAACAATTTAATAAAGAATCGGTTGCTGATAATAATGGTCTTAAGATACTATTTGGTCTTCCAAAAAGATGTAGTGCTAGTAAAATGCTTGCTGTGAATTAAGTTTGTTGTTTTGAAAAATATATCAGGAAAGAAGTGTAAAAGTTTTGGAACATAATGTTGGGTCTCTGAGAATATATTGATACATAAAATTGTTAAGTTTGGGTCCATGTCAGTGTTCACATATGACAGGTGGTGCAACTTGGAGCCATTACATAATTTGTTTGTTTGATCCCAACAACATTTTGTCTTAACAGAACTGTATGCCGTAGATACCTGTTCATTTTATGTTGTGAGTACCTGTGAAGACTTGCTAATTTATTTTTCTACCACTTTTTCTATTCAGTCTATGTACTCTTCATATGGTGCACCTGTATGTATGTAAGACAAATAGGTCAGTACTGACCTATAGTCTTTGTCAATAAAATTTGCACTTACTTACTTGTACCTGTAGCCAGCAAAACAGGCAAAAGTAATATTGGGGGGGGGGGGCATTAAGGTCAACAAGTGAGGTGAGCGCTAAATTCTAAAGTTTGTTGACTTTTTTTTTTAACTGGTAATTAGTGTGGTGCTGTATCTTTTAAACTTTTATTTTCCCATGACAATTATGTTTATAAGCATGTACATGTACTTTTGTATATGTGCACTTTATATGAATGGACCCAGGGAGATCTAAGTAAAAAATAAACTTTTTTTACCTTATCTGTCTATCTGTCTGTCTATCTGTCTATCTATCTATCTATCTATCTATCTATCTATCTATCTATCTATCTATCTATCTATCTATCTATCTATCTATCTATCTATCTATCTATCTATCTATCTATAAGCATGTATGACAAGTGCATGGTGATACGGAGCATCATGCACATATAACTGAACAGAGGTGCCAAGTTGCACAACATATATTAAATGGGTGTTTAAACTGAAAACTGTTGCAAAAAGCGGGAGTGCTATTATATTGTAATGGAGGACACAGGTAAAAAAGCGAGAGATGGCCAAATTAAGGTGATTTATATCATTTAAGAAATAGGATATCTCCCACCAAGTTGGGAGACTTAGGCCTTGGCACCTCTGACTAAATAGAATGGAAATCATATTTTCACAAATTCATAGATTGGTTGATAAACAATGAAGACTCTCACTGTCATGGACTCTCAACATGCATTGGTGGCTAAGTGATCAAGAGATCTAGTGGGATAGACAAGCTAACAGATTTACACTGTTGCTGTTATTCGTCAAATTCCTTCCATTAAACTGATATTTATCAATTATAGAACAGGGCTGACATGGGTACACGGTCATCAGATTACATGCTGTACCCTGCATTAATCAAGGGGTAAAAGATATTTATCAATTAGTGCACAGCATGATTGGTAGAATGTGTACCTTTAGTACAACCAGGAAATAGCATGTCCCTGGTACAACACACATCTCTGCCAGAGACTCTGGGGCACACTAGCTGTACAGCCCACCATGACCCTGGTACAACACCCATACCTGGGATACACTAGCTGTGCAGCCCACAATGACCCTGGTACAACACACCTCTGGGGTACACTGGTTACAGCTTTGCAGCCCACCATGACCATGGCCAACTTGTGACGCGAGTCACCTTCACTCAGTCACTGCTTTGAATACTTCAGTCTATCGAAATTTGGGTAAAAGCTCCAATTTAGCCTCTTCTAGAATGAGCAAACAATATAAGCTAACATGCCCTGCTACAGTGCTAAGTCTGTCCAGGGAGGTGGAATTTAGATTCTAAATTCCACCTCCCTGGTCTGTCAGAAAAGTGATTCGTGGCCGTGGCCGTGGGATTCATTGACATTGGAAATGGGAGGCCAAAATTTGTCATGCCTCAGCAAGCCACCGACACCGCAGTGAAAACCAGCAGCCACAATGACCTAAGATAACGAAATACTACCTGATTTATGACACATAAATCTGGTAATTTGGGACAAGGATACAGTCTGCACTGGCAGAACCACAAGAACCGTGTGCGTTGCCACTGACGCGAACACATGGTCTGTCTGAAAAAACACTTTTCTTTGAGCGCTACGTAGTGATGTAGGAACGCGTCTTTTACACCTTAAAACTCACCTTTCTACTCAAATATTCCCTAACCAGGGATGCAGTTATCCCTTCAATATATTCTGGACCCATTTTACCTTTGCAACTCTCGTATGTAAGGCCAGGGCATTAAAAATAAATGAACGGTTTCAGTCCTCATGTGCATGGTTACCGTCTGTGGCCACCATGTTGGGTTTGCAAGCAGGGCCAGGGTCACACTGCAGAAAGGCTAAACTGCATGCGCGGGTAAATTCATGTCGGGTTCTGTCCCGACTCCAGGCGATCACGTGGATGGAAAATTGTTAATAAAATCACTTAATTATTATTTTTAAATGTGGTAAATGGTTTTCTTTATAAGAGGCAATAGTTTGCGAAAATTAACATGTGTAAGCAATAGCTACATAAAAAGATGACGATCTCATGATGAAGTCAGGCCGAGTGAGTCCTTCATATATAATGGAAACATTGGTCAGTGTTGCTCATGGATCAATGACCTTATTCAGCGCATTGTCTGAATATTTTTCAATCAAATTCTCATTTTCGTTATCAACCTTATGTTTTAAAATGTTAACAAAGATAATATTTTTAGAAAATATTCTCTTTCGAATAAAAACAATATTGAGTGTGGTTAAAAACAAACAAACAAACATAAATCAAAACAATAAATAAATAAATAAAAAAATAAACTTTCTTAATCATGGGCGCCAACCCTTTCATTTTACGGACTTTAAGAAATAAAAATCGCAAAAATTTTCATTTTTGATAAAGAATACAGTGCTCCGATAGCACTTGACTTGACAATTTTAACTTGATGGGAGACATAATATACACATATGGGTCAACTTCTGACAGTGGGGATGACACATTTATGTCATTTATATGTATGTTCTCTTTCTTTTTTTGTTTTGTTTTGTTTTTTTTGTTTTTTGTTTTTTTTTTTTTTTTTTTTTTTTTTTGTTTTTTGTTTTTTGTTTTTTTGTTTTTTGTTTGGTTTTTTGTTTGTTTGCTTTTTTTTCTCGATGACAACACTGTACCTAACAGAAAGCCTTGTTGGGAACCAATTAGGCCTAGGCCTATACTTACACATTGTAAACTCACAGACCATGTATTACTTTTCGCTCCTGTAGGCCCATGACTACTAGCAGTGGTACTAATTTGCAAGCTAGTTTACCAATCTCTAATCGTAGGCTATCAAATTACCGTCTGTCATGAATATTCATTATCAACCCATCTGAATTACAGGCCTATGTTACTCAGATATGTCAAGGCATGACACAAGTTGTGAAGGTTTGAAAGCTTGTGGCTTTGCAGTGTGCAATGAATTTTCAGTCTGATGAATTTAGGCCACATCTTCCATCACTGACAGTGCCACTGGACAATTGTTTTCATGAACTTGATATTTTCTTCAGGCTGCTATACTGCATGAATCTACGAGAACAATTCAAGGCCTGTAATGACAGAAATACTGGGTTGTAGGCCTAGACTGAATCAATAGTTTGAATAGGTGCACTTCGTAATGCACCAAAAAGCACTGCACCAAGGAAAGCAGTTGACCTGCCGGACCTGATCATGAACAATAGTCATTGGTGGACGCACCTGACTAAACGTTCTAATATTTGAATCTGGGATCTTTGTCATAATTCAGACAAGCATAATTGATGTAACTTTCCACGAATGGGACAAATTTACCCTTTTCCTTGCGGTTCACACTAATTTCTCCTCTAATCCTAAGAACCGCGTGGCAACGGACGTAGAACTTGAAGTAGGCCTATGTATGTATCGATCATACGTCATCACTGCACGTTGCAAATAACGGAGAATTATACCAAAGATCCATATTTTGACGTTGAGCAGACGCATACAGCATATGGTGGATAAATTTCGGTGTGGATCAAACGATGCAAGTAAAGGCAAATTCTATTTGATTTTGAGCTCAAACTCCGAAGCAAAGTTTATGTATTTGCCATGATATGTTGCCTAACGTTTTGACAAAAACAGACAAAACATTTATCTGTAGGATTTGGATGTGGGCCTGACTTTCGTCAGTGACATGGATTCCGCGATCGCACCAGAATTGGCAACACTGAAAATAGACTTGAGTGATTCAGATCTTTCATCTAATGAGGAAGTGTCTCAAATCACTCAAGGAGCAGAATCTGATGGAGATGTATGTGAACATGAAGTGCCAATAAGCCTGGATAAAAACACAACCACTTGGGATACATGCGATATTAAACAAAGCGGTTATACTGAAGATGCAACTAACACATGCCAACAGGCAAGCACCTCATTTTCTCCGCCCAATATCGTTGACTGCACTTTAGCCCATTATCTGAATCAAGATGTTGCCATTGTGACTCCCATCGCTGCTCCCAGAGATGTCACTCTGCAAAACCAATCAACAGGATTTATACCTCAATCAGTGACAATAAATCCTGTACTAGACGTTGATAAGAATTCTACAATTGTCTACCCATCAGTGTACGTTTCCCCTGCTGGGTTACTGACAGTTTTACTGCAGCATGATGTGGCAGTGGAGATGACAACGGATCGAACCATCAGAGTGGTCAATCACAGGCACAGATCAGTGGCAGCCACCAATAGCAGAGGGAATGCATCGTGCATTTATCACGCAGTTGCCAAGATTTATCAGCAGGTACTTGCCCCCCCCTCCCCCCCCCCCCACACACACACACCCAGAACACAAGATTCGAAGCGAATGATGATGATGACGACGACGACGACGACGACGACGGTGAAACCCAATAATACGGGCACAAGTACTCTGCGCATCTGTGCGCAAATGACAGAATAAAGTGCAGGCTTATGGTGCGTTATTCTGTTGTGCAACTTCCTTGTGCCCGTATAAGTGGGTTCCGCCATGATGATAATGATGAGTCACATTCCATTTTGTGGGCAGGGCCGGCATGTGACAATACGTAAAGCGCAATATACCCAGTACGTTCCACAATAATAACTAATGCTATTCAGAGCTTTCATCTTTCTTACCATCAGTAACCTTGTGCATATTCCATGGGCCAATTACGTAAGATTTATGGGGCCCGGTTATAACTTTGGTTTTGGTTTTTGCCGCTCTGATGATATCTGATATGAAGACTCTATGAACAGAAACTTAACAATGCCAAATTTGTAAGCCCAAGTACCGTTTGAACACTATCAAGTCCGATATTCCAAGAGCAAAGTCCTATTCTGTACCATTCGCTGAAAAAAAACTTCATAGTTCCAAATCATTATAAGAAATTAATTAATTGTCAAAGGAACAATAAAATCATATTCATAAATCTTGAAATAAGGACGAACGTTTTTAGCTTTATAAGCCATCATGACCCCAATACACAATAAAATCCGATGTAAATACAACAATAACATGATTTCGGAGGGCGTTTCACTTGCTCACTGGCCCGACATCAATAATTAGAAGCCCGACACTGTCATTAGCGCCCGAGCGAAGCGAGGGTGCGAATGACAATGAAGGGCTGCTAATCATTGATGAAGGGCCAATGAAAAAGTGTTACACCCGACAAAAAACATGTTATTACTGTAATTATTACAACTTCTAGCAAACGTAACGGCCTACTAATACATTGGCACATAGGTCGAACGGGTAGCGCATATATGTTACGGGGTTTTACCATGGGAGCAAATTGGAACTAATCTACTATAGAACGTCCCACTAAGTAGTAATTATGTCCATTTTTTATCCTATAGAAATTTTAAAAGTATTCTTGATAAAACTTGTAAGAGGAAAAACAAGACTGTATAAAAATTCAAATTGATGCGAGCTTTTTAAATTGGAGGTATTTCACTGTATTTAACTTCATTTTATTCTTTGTTCTTTATTATTTTTTATGGAAATGGAATACTATTATCTTCCACCGAGAAAAATTTATTATCATCATCATTATTATTATTATTATTATTATTATTATCATTATTATTATTATTATTATTATTATTATTATTATTATTATTATTATTATTATTATTATTATTATCATTATCATTATCATTATCATTATCATTATCATTATCATTATCATTATCATTATCATTATCATTATTATTATTATTATTATTATTATTATTATTCATCTTTTAAGCCTTCAAATTTTGTTGCTGATTTTTGCATCCAGTTGACATTTTTAAAGGCTAATAATGCCCAAACTTTCTTCTAAATTTCAAATTTTATGAATATGATTTGTTCCTTTTATAAATTAATTTTACAAATTAATTATAAAGTAATTTTATAAATTAAATTGCTATTATGATTTAGAACAATACAGTTTTTCAGTGAATGGTACGGAATAGGACTTTGCTCTTAGAATATCGGACTTGATAGTGTTCAAACGGTACATGGGCTTACAGAATTAGGTTTGTTAAGTTTCTCTTTGTATTACATTGATTAGTGACAAGAAATGCTCAGTTTCGGCAGCAGAAACCCCAACGTTGGTTACTATTACAGCAATGCCATGACAACAGGGACGTGAAGATTGCAGTTATCTATCTATCTATCTATCTATCTATCTATCTATCTATCTATCTATCTATCTATCTATCTATCTATCTATCTATCTATTTGTCTGTCTGTCTGTCTGTCTGTTATTTACACAGGTTACGTCATAGTCTTCAAGTAAACATATACCCATAATTTTCCAACAATTTGCTTAAAAATTCCATTTGAAAACCACAATCAAATTGCCAGTAGTCCCAAAAACTTTTCCTTTACAATGACATGTACATAGGGCCTATGTGTTACTGTTAGCACTAATAGCAGTGAAAATTGCTACTTCCGGACCGGGCTTACGGAAGACTGTGCTGCATTTACCATCGCGTTAACTCAAGGATCTCTATCTGCATATTTTACAACGCTTCTCTCCTGCACACCTACACAATAATAATAATATGAAATGCAGCTTTGTCTTAAGATAATACATAGGCCTACGCAGAAAACAAACCACAGCGCACAGATGCATGATAACCAACAGGTTGATGGCGCAACATAACAAACAGATAGGGTATACACAGAATACTCGGGAGAAGTTGATTAAGCCATCAGCCGTAATTAGTCAGGACCGTAACTGGGGGAAGGGGGCGACCCCCCTCCCCCGTTTTCAAACGAACCCGTTACACGCCGTCAGCTAAGCCCTCCCCACCCCCGCATCCTCACCCCCCCCCCAAAAAAAAACAAACAAACAAACAAACAAACACACACACACAAAAGAAAAAAGAAAAAGAAAAAAAAAAAAAAGAAAAACGAAAGGGCTAAAGGCGGAAGACATTGCTCACTAAGGAGACTGAACACAATTGCAAGCCTGTTAATTATCAAGGCAGGCCTTATAAAATTTGGACACATCAGTACATGTAGTTCGTACTATTAGGCCCACGCCTAAATAGACTTGCGTTGTTTTGTTTCATTTCCTTGTTTGCGTACAGCGTTACGCTCTCTTACTAACCGCAACATGTGACTGAGCGCAGCGACAAATGTAATACAATCATAGCAAATGATTTTCGCTGTTTCTTTGGGGAAAGACTTCCTTCAATTTGAGCCTGAACGCAGGCTAGCTAATCAGTCGGTCTCGCATCCACTGGGGAAACCATTAAGCTCAGTATGCGGTGTGCCGTGTAAAAGTCCAAGGGAACAGCTTTCCTCCGGGCTAACCGCTGTTGGCAGACATCATGGCATGCTGGTCTACACATAAGAGATGTCTTTTCATGGGGTGCTGGGTGGTAGAGCCTAAATTATTTCAGCCGTTGAGGAGAATAGTAATTAAGATATACTGACATATGCCAGAGGCTCCAAGTCTCCAGATTTAGCGGAATATCTCTCAATTTTCATTACTTTTTAGCAAAGTCTTCCGATCAAGAAGAAAAATTTCCCATATCTTAAAAAGGCGCCAATAGGATTAAAGACCATTTTTATGTAAATAAGTAGGCCCTACTCGGTTGGGTCTATTTCCAGGCACTTCAGGGGCACATCACTTGTAACGCTTGACGTGCCTGAAACGCCCAGAACACAGCCAACAGAGCATAATTGTCACATATTTTCCGGGGGGAGAATGCCCCCAGAACTCCTTGGGACTTAAGTTTCGCACCTTCAATGCTCTAAGAGAATAATCTTTTTATCTGCCTCCATCTCCGGAGTTCTCCCAAATTTGCCTTAGGCTGGTATGCACCAATCATACTTAAATTATAAGTCATACTTACCCTCATGGTAAGCACGACTTACCTAGCAAGTGTGCTTCACCAAACAACCATACTGCTAAGTCTTCCTTATATTTAAGGTTAAGTCTAAGGTAAGTGAAGGTTAGACTTACAGCCTGGGACAGAGATCCAGTAAGCAATATTCGTTACCCCTTTGTGACCTTTTCACACAATTATGAGGTTGCAAAATGGACGACTACATTGACAGGTTGTGGCAGCTTGAAAATTTGAATTTTTTGTACACAGAGACGCGTCTTTTAAGGGAGCGAATTAATCCATTTCATCACTTCAGGGATGAAGAGTTTAGAATGCGCTACAGAATATCAAAGGGTTCTGCCTATACACTGCTACAAGTTGTTAAGGAATTCGAATATGGTCACAACAGAAATGAACCCATACCAGCACCCATTCAACTCATGATGGCATTGAGATTTTATGCCACAGGCTCCTACCAGGCAGTTATTGGCAACTTGGCAGGTGTACACCAGACCACCGTATAATGGTAGAATAGTCTACAGGGTATCCCAAGCTCTAGCAGCCCTGCGTCCACAGTTCATCAATTTCCACACTGAACAAAACAGACAAGTTATCCATGAAGATTTTTACCAAATGGCACCATTTCCTGGGGTGATTGATGCCATTGATTGTTCACATATAAGTATCACGTCACTACCTGGGGAAAATGCAGAATTATTCCGCAATAGAAAGGGTTACCATTCGGAAGAGGATAGTGTAAGGGTTTTATTTCAAATTTTCAAGTGACAACAGCTGTATTGCACAACTTTCTGTTAGCCACACATGATGTGCAAGATCTTGATGGAGAAGGAGACGACAATTGCCAGGTCGTAAATGAGGAAAATGGGGGCATTGGTTTAGATGCTGGCAGGGCAGCCACAGGATATGCCATTCGAAGGGCAATTATTGAGCAGCACTTCACAAGGTATTTTTTTCGGGTGGGGGGGGGGGGTATAGTTGGAAAGTTGACCAAAGTATTATTTTCAGATATTTCAGCAGTGTGTTATTCAGGATCATTATAAACAGTATGTTTCCATCTAATTTTGCTCTGCGATTACCTTTACATTTACATAATATTCATCTCCTCAAAAATGGGTTCATACCGTCCAAAATTTCCCAATATAGTAAAAGAGGTATAAATATTAAATGTCATCAAAAAGACAAATTGCCATAATTCAATTATCTTAGTTCATGTACTTGAACATGGTGTAAAGTATACTTCATGTTTTCCTTTAAAATTATGTTTCCAAGGAGACCCTCAGAGGTTTGCCCTTGGCCTTCCAATGTATTGGAAATTGCAAAAATGTTAAATGAAAATATCCTTACAGCTCTCAACTTGATGTTTACATGCACACAACGATACGCACGCACACATATACACGTGTATACACACACACACACACACACACACATATATATGGAAGAGGACACATGGACAGTGATTAAGAGCATACATAATAATATTGTTAAGCTTGTGGAAGCCTG
>OZ026612.1:95167196-95282196 GCA_964020975.1 Hermodice carunculata | reverse complement strand
TTCTACTGTAAAAAGCAATATGAAACATTGAATTTTACATTCAATACACAGGCATGAATGAAAATAAAAAAGAAAATCTTGGAAGAGTTTTCACATAAATCTGAATAATTTTGGTTTTACATAATTCCGTCCGTCGAACACAATTTTCATGAATGTTCCTATTTGCATGCCGGGTTTTTTTTTCAATTAATTTAATCCTTATCAATGTCAAAGTTACACTACATGAAAAACAGACAAGCCATTCCTGCAATGAAATTTGAAAAATCCACTGTTTGGTTGATGACTTTTGGATATGGCCCTGCAGACTTTGAACTAGAAGCCAGCACCACATACATTTTATGAGAGGTGTGCGATCTCTGTTACTCCCGTATTATTTACAAAACATGGAGCCATCAATGGACATCAATAGGATGTCATTTTTGAGAACGTTACCTTTTTTTTTTTTTGCGTTAACGTAGGCAGTTCGTACATCGTCTCCAGGTTGCCATGTGCTTGTGGGCTGTACCGGCCTTGGCGCAATAAAAGGAGTACAGTGGTCCCACTCTCATTTAAGGCCACCCCAAGTGCAACAGAAATGTGGTCTTATGAGAGAGTGTGGACTCTCTTGAAAGGGGAAATAAAATGAAAATACCATACTTGATGTATGGAAAAGTGGCCTCTGCAGAGGGGGTGGCCTCTTGTGGGGGGGGGGGGGAGGGGGGCTTACAAGAGTGGGACCATTGTATTTGATTCTGTCGCCAATGCAAACTTGGGCAAATACTTCAACTTTTTCATGCAGCGAGGCATTCATCATTGGTTTTCACATTTCCAGATCATGCTGCATCCACTCATGCAGTGCAACTTTCCAGGCAATTGGAAAAAAATGTGGACTTACCGTTCATTGAAGGCTCTTTTTATAAAGAATGTAAGCATGCAATTTTCATCTTAAAGCTATGTAAAGATGCGGAAATAACGGACTGGTACTGGGTAGGTTAACCAATGATTTAACCTAGTTTTCATGTTTGCCTGAACATTATGGTAGCGTTCAATACGTGTGATGGGTTGAAACACGTATTATCAGTTGTAGATATATAATATTCAAAATATTTGTTATGTATACATATAGATGGAAAACTCTGTTGAGCTAATATGCACCCACCCTTTGTCCCTAGAATAGTAATTTATTGTTCACAGCTCTATTTTGAATCTTAAATAACAAATTTCTTGCAAATTGAGAATGTCTGTATGTGTGAAAAGTGGAAAATCTGTTGCCTATTCATTCTTGAATTTAGGGATAGAAATCACCTCCACAATGAAAGCTGCTTGTCATTCTATTCCAGAAAACCTTGACATTAAAAATACTACTACTGTACACAATACAATGGTAATATTTCTAGCTGTTTGTCTCAACAGTGAAATTGAGCTTCAAAATAGACAAATACCCTGGGGCTTAAGACTTTCAAGTTTCTGGTGAAAGTCTGGTACTACTCCCAATTTCACATTGGGACTCCTCCGCTTTTCATAGATTAATACCGTTTCTCTGCAAAATTTCAAAATACACACTATTCCATTACAATGCAGTTGCATGACACCGCAAATAAACTGTATATTGCACACTTCTTAATTTTAACATTTTTGACGTTACAGTAACCTAAACAAGGAGATCATGATGATCCTGTGCTATGCTGACTGGAATTTGCTTTTACAATATTGCAATACATGCACTGTAGTCTGTATAGCTTTATACATGTACAGTGGTAACACTCAAACATCGGTATTTGAGAAGAAGTCAAGAAAATGTAAATACAATAGTGCAATAAATGCACTGTATTGCCATATATATTTATCCACTGGCAGCACTCACTTACGTTTGTAAAGTTTGATATCCCATAACTTTGTCAAAAAATTAATGTCTCCACATTATTTTCACAAACTTTTATTGTCTAAAGTCCAACTACATTCTGATAAAATTTTAAGCAACTCTGTTTAGCCGTTCTGGAGAAGTCGAAATAGCCTTAACACACAAAAATTCATTTAATTTTTTAATTGCAGTGCCATCTGGTGGCCAAAATAAGAACTACTTGACCCCAGGTGACCCTATGTGCAATATCAAAGCAATTAGCCAGGTAGTTTTTGAGACAAGGATTTTTTTTCCCAAAAATAAATTAAAAAATTCATAAAAATTGAAAAATTATTGCAACTTCATCTCCTTTACAAACTTGGAAGAAGTTCACCTGGGCAACATCCATGTTGAAAATCAAAACATTCCATGCAGCTGTTTTTGAGAAAAAGTAGACAATGAAAATACAATAGTGCAATATATGCACTGTATCCCCATATATAACCCATTCATACATTTGGCAAGAATTTCCCATGAATTTGTCACTCCCATGACAAAAGTTGTCATGCCTGGCTTATATGTCTTGGATTGCACCCTGTGACAGCTGCTCTAAGGAGCAACCAGAAACATCTCTGATAAACCTATAACATCACTTTTGTTTACTTGTCATCTGCCACTGTGGTGGGAATTTTCTTTGCACTCTATGGAAATTTTGTGGTTTTGTTTTCAATGGATTGTTACCACCCTCTCCTAAGCCTTCCCCTACTCTCACACCTCCTAGAATACTGAGGGCTTCGAGGTCTCCCTGTTCAAGGATGTGGATAACAAATAGAAGCATTAGAAAGTCCTCTACGCTTCATTGGTGGTACCTGCTTCATTATTTAGTTACCATTTCTTTTCATTTATTTCCTTAACAGGACTTCCACACAACAGGGCCCAGGGAGCCCCAGACAACCTTGGAAGATCTTGTTAGGGCCAGCATGTGCCCCTCCTATCACAAGTTCTCATTGCCAAGCCTTTCCTGAAATCCAGTCATCCAACTGGCAAAGTGTGGGGGTCCCTTTAAACAAGACTTAACACCTCCTATACCCCACTTCTGGACCCTACAACTGTGCCTATGGTCATGGCATGACCATCCGGCCTACTTCCCCTGTTGGTGTCAGCGCTGGTACTACCAGCTGCTGCACAGGTATCTATCCATAAGGAGCAGGTGCCACCTTCCCTCCTTCACTGCTGACACCAGACCCACAACCATTGCCCAGCAACTTAAGAATTTGGGATCTTTGTGCCATTAGCATGGCCATGGACAAATCCTAAATCTTTCTCCTAAACCAGGGCAGGTGATTCCCCCTCATTTGGTGTTGTTTCACAATGGAGAGATAATTTTCCCTGTGCCTAGTGTTCCCAACATCATGGAAACTGACTTAGTTCCCCCTGGCCAATCCTCTCAGATTCCAAGGAGGGTGAGGCACCTAACTCAATTGGGTACTCCTTGACCAGACCGTCACTGGACCCAGTTCACTCTTGGTACAGTTGGATGCAGGTTATAAGAAACCAAATGTACTCTGCTAATGAAAGAACAAAGGAGATTCAGGAGTCTGATAGCAACACTTAATTTCCTGTTCCAGGATGACACTCCCTTTCATCCATCCCAACTTAGAGACCATATATCAAGTTCAGCGAAAGGATGCAGGACCCCCCCCCCCCCCCCCCCCAGCAAGCAGGATCTTAACCGACCTTTGCAGTGTTGCCTCGAACACGACAAAGTCATGCGCCATCAAGTGCCATCCTCTACTTTCATTCCAAAGAAGGTGGAGACACAGGTTAGGTTACTTTCCAGGCAGAGGAGCAACTACTGGCAGCATATCATCCTCTGCCAAATGACTTCAAGGTCCCTTGATAGAAATTTGATTTGAATGCTTCCATACTGATCAAGGGTTTATTAATATCCTCAAAAAGGAGAGGATGGGCAGTGTCATCAACAATTTTGCATGACATCTCTGGGTATTTGGAGAGGGCTGGTATTGTGATGGATGTTGCTGTGCCACTTATGGATGTAACAAGAGCTAGGTTAGTGCTAGGATTTTAAAATTAGTAGCCAAAATTTCAATTTTTCTAGGAAAGAGCTACACAGACTTGAAATCTGTTAAATTTCTGCATGAAAATAAAGAATTTTTGGGAAATTTTAGTAGCCATTTGCTACTTTTAATAGCCATTTTGAAGTTTTAGTTGCATTTGGCTATTTTGGCTACTGCTAGCACTAACATAGCAAGAGCTACTCTCATGAGGTCATTGGAAGAGACACTCTCCCTTCCGTCTGAGGATTGTAAATCTTTAATCACTTTCTTGATTTGGAACAGTCCAGGGACAGTGCCACTGAAGACACTGCAAATTCAGTGGTGGTCATGAGGACAAATCTATCACAACATCTTGTGGATAAGGTTTATCAGTTGTGCTTCATTCTAAGAGTTGGTAACTGCTCCCTGCAAGCTCTCCTTACTCCCCAAGATGAACATTTGAGAGTGCAGAAGCAGGCAATCAGTGAGATGGACAAAGCTCCAATGAAATTATGCACATGCTAACAGACCTTCCCAAAGGCTTGTACTAGTAGAAGCATAAGTCACCTGTTTTTGGTGGCAACTCTGCCGAGCATAGTGGGGGCAGGAAGAACCAGCTTGACAAGGGTAACAAAGATCCCAGGAAGTCGAACAACCACCCTAAAGGGTATACATTCCAATAATCACACTGCATAGGAGCATATTCACCCAAAGGTGGACACAGTACATAAAGGGGCTGTAAATACCTAGCATGGTAGAGTGGGTGGGAGCAATGCCATCATATTGAAGGCTGATAATAACAGAGATAACCAGATGACGAATTCAGCATGTTAAAAAAATCCAAACATCTGACGAGAGGATCCATTGAAAAAACTTGGCTCAGACATCTAAGGTACATCACCATCAAGTTTGAAGATAATTTGATGCATGGTTTTTGAGAAGTATAAAGTGTGAACTGTTGATAAGGGAAGAACCATGCTGTAAACAAACTAACTGAAAAGCCAGTTGAGCTAGCAACACTTGACACTGTTAATTCATTCTGGTTTTGTGAATTTATTTAAAATGATCTCTCATCAAAACAATATGAACACATGTCTGTACATGTGGAACACATTAGTACAATCAAGGCTAAAAATGCACCTTCTGCACTAGCCACTTTGTTTTTGATGACACGCTTGACCAGCCAACCTGAATGCCTGCCATGGTTTACCAAGTCTCAGGGCTGCAGTAAATTTGAGCTATTTATTATTTTAATTCTTTGTCATTAAAACAACTTACACTAGAAACACAACAAGCAACACTTTCTTCTGGAATATGATTTAAAGCCTTGGTACATAGTGCATGATGCCTATTTTAAATAGATGAAATCTTTGTTTTATCACGCTATTTCTGCCTAATAAACCCATCTAGCCCTTGATTCATACCCCTGCTATTCATTTTCCACACTACTAAAGTTAACAAACATCTTCACTGATTTTTACTTTGTCTTGCACAGCAATCCTGACTGAAGGTGTCCCCAGCAGAGGGAGCACTGACTTGCAAGACAACGCAAAATCCAGACTTGCAACAGCTGATTCAAAGCCTCCTCAACACATTGATTTGATCTGTTTGTTACCACTACAGAGCCTCCAATTGGCAGACTTGATTCATATATAGGTCAGACCTACACATGGAGAGGATTCTGAATCACAACCGCACCAGACTTTGGTAATTTTTTTCCCATGATAATTCTGAAAAATGTAATTCCCGCCCTGCTAAACAACACATTCAGTTACTGGTGTGGAACAATATAAATCTGCTTCCCCAATTCATGCCATACTGTCTCAATTCAAACTATTTGAGCTTTGCACTCTTGCACCTGTTTGTGAAAATATCTCTGACCAATAATCATGCAGTGAATAATTGTAAAGTTTAATCTGCAACACTCATTGGGAACAGAAATAAGACATTCAACTGTACAATAACATTAATGCCCCCATAGCAACTCTGTACATCTCTATAATGAACAGTTCCTTCTGTACCATGAATTGATTTTCTACACAAAATACCACAATGTATAATTAAAGATGACTGGATCTACATTGGCCAGTTGGTTGCCTTCAAAAACAGACCTTCTACGACTTAGGATTGATGCTGAACACTGAAAAAAGTAATCCTGAGAGGCTTTGTCCATGCAGTCAGGTAAATTAACTTTCTACACTCATGTACATATACATTCATTTTCTCAACATGGAAGTGCCCTTGACACTGGATAAAAAAAAGATACATTTACTTATTATGAACATAGTACCATGCAGTGGGTGATACAGGTTGTAAACGCACATCTTTGCTGGCTTCCAGCACAGTGACAATTTATGATACAACAACCAAAATTCCTTTGCATAATAGTGATAGACCATTAATATATGTGAAACAGAGCCTGAGGGCAGCAACTAGCTCACAACTGCCAGACTGCACTTTATCCATGTGTTGACCACACAATCATCTTGAACTGAAGACTACCATTGGTTGGGACTTTGAGCAACTAGCTGGTTTCTCTATCATTGGCCTAGCTAAATTTACAGCAACTTAAATGATCTCTTTCGTAATTTCTATACAAAATCCCTGCAAATGCGACGATACTGTTAAAATAGTTTTATTATGGCTACCTGTAATTCAAACTGTCAAACCTCTTCTAACAAAAATATTTAAACTTTTAAACCGTGAAATGAAAGCAAAACCTTGCTTTTCACAACCAAGCTGTGACCAAAAGACACTTTTAGACATTATATGGCTTTGTGACACAAAAAACACAAGTTTGTTGATGTTCAACTCATGACAAATCTTATACAGAGATTCACATAAATGTAACTGCACACTGTCGTCTGTAATGGAACTGTATAGCATTTATGATGACCAGCAAGAAAATGGCAAAGTAAGCATTACCAGTGTCCCCCTTTTTTTCCATGATGGGATGGAAATCTTCAGGTTCAAAAATGAAATCATTAACTCACACAGATGATGATACTTTCCCATCAACAAGAGGAAACTAAACCTGGAATATTCCTAACATGTAAATCTTTAAAGCAAAGTGAAACATTTAAATGTAAGTTTCACAATTTTGTACACATCACGAGTTAGAGCTCTGATGCAGTGATTACAAATTCCACACACAGACAGGGTTTCTACTTGGCAATCACAGGTCAGTCAACAGCACTGCCCATTAACCCTGAAAGTGCTAATCACTGCTATAGTCATTTTCTCATTACCGCTAAACATATAATAGTCAAAAGATTCAAATTCCTCATGAAGATACCACTCATTCAAATACCAGCAAGCCTAGCCTAAAGCAAAAATTAGTCTTAGTCAACAGCTTTCCTTGGTACACTTTGCATGCAAAGTGTCCTGAGGAAAGCTGTTGACTCTATCTTAAATCAGTGTTTTAAGGGTTAATGTGGATGCCATGCAGACTCCTTGCCTGGCAATCAAAAGCAAGCAGAGTACCATCAATTAACTTAGTTGCAAAGTGCTTGTCTGTATTGTCACCTTGAACTATATGCCACCAAGTCCCATCACCTAGCAACCAGATGCCAGTCAGTTTCATGACATCACAACACAGATGCAGGTCAGTTCCATCACCTTGCAACTACATGCAACTCAATTTCATCCCCAAGCAGCTTCATGTGAGTTGCGAGTCGGGTTTTTTTTTTTTTGCCTGGCAACCACATGCTAGTCAGTTCTGTCACTTAGCAACCAAAGTTTTATCATCTGACAACCAGATGCCAGCAGGTTCTACTCCTTAGCAAGTAGATGTTGATAAATTTCTCCTCCTTCAGTTTCTATTGGTTATAGCAGTGGCCCATCTTCTAACATATTTCTACATCCTATCCCCTAGTCACAAATGTCAAGTCCACAAAAATTCAGCTTTAAAAATCTTTCCTTGCATAGTATATACACAAAAGAACAGTACATCCTTAATGACAATACTGTTTTAACAAATTCACACTGGCACGACCACTTCATGTATGATGGTGACATTGGTGTTACTCAACATCAACTGTGATAAAATGACTAAACATGAAATTAACACTAAATATGACATCACTCTCCCAGCACAACCATTCAGTTTTTTACACTTGTACACAATCTGTTGGAAGAAAAGTTTGCAATAAAATGTAAGACGATCCTTTGAAAAATTGTGCCTCTAAAATCCCCGACTCTTGATTTTTGGTCATCTGAATCGAGGTTTTTACATGAATTGTTTCAAGTGTAATTACCCTACTTAGGACTGTCATGTGCTGCCCTCTATGTAGGTAAGATGCATTTGTCTTTGCACGGCGTGCATGGGAAATAGGAGTCCACGTAGAACTCCTGCAGATGTCCATGCTGCAGGGAGCAGTGCAGTACACACAGAGCCCAAGCAGCAGGTCCATACGGAATGGGAAAAAGAGGCATCCAGTCTGCAAAATCAACCATGTAGCTTCTCGCCAAACTGTCAGACTTGGCTGCGGTAAGGTGGGAATGGATTGGGGAGGAGATGTGGCAATTGTACAAAATCAACCATGTAGCTTCTCACCAAACTGTCAGACTTGGCTGCGGTAAGGTGGGAATGGATTGGGGAGGAGATGTGGCAATTGTACCCTTGCCATGCTGACAACAGTTACCTCAGTGTACGATCTACGACAGGAGCCCACACGTATTCAAGCGTACTCTGAGGATAACCAGATTTGCTGGCATTCGCTTTATTGTTGTGAAGTAGCAGTGTTATAGTCTTGGCTTTACGTTGTGACGGCATCAGATATTTGCAATGATCTAAATATTGGTATTTACTGTGGATGTGGCCTACTGGTCAACACTGATGAGTGATTTCCCAATGCTGGACAGTATCACTTGACCAGTGGGCCTGAGGCCATATTGCTTACATGAAGTGAACAGAGGCCTAATAGTAATACTATCTGGATCTTGTGATAAATCATATGCCTGAAGTACCAAATATGGGACACCCATATTAATTTTCTGTCAAAATGTCTGACTGTCACTTGGCAAAGCTGACAATCAGCTGTCACAATATGGGCATATTGACAGAAAACTAAGGGTCTTAATATAATGTAGGAATGAAAAGCTTATTTTAAACATGTGTGTGACAAATCCTTCTCATACCAAGCTCAGTCTGTATTTGGATAACATGACTATACTTTTCAAACACTAAATTTTGTCCAAATTGCCACTTTGGTAAGCACAACGTATTCTGCTATCTTTGATAGTACACGTAGGGCCTCCTGTACATAATTCCTTGTTGACTGATATGGACCACAGCTGATATGAATGTCCCCTATTATTGTAACAAGAATTACAACAGCAAGCAATCCAATAGACACAACCAATGCAAATAATACATGTACACGGACTTTTCTGCAAAAATGAAGAGCGTATCTCATAACAAAGCCAATGTATTCATGAACACAATAGTGGGTATCCAGCATGATGGCAAGTACTACAGGTCAAGGCTGGGTCATTGTGCCATACAGACTCCAGGTTACAAGTACTACAGGTCAAGGCTGGGTCATTGTGCCATACAGACTCCAAGTTACAAGTACTACAGGTCAAGGCTGGGTCATTGTGCCATACAGACTCCAGGTTACAAGTACTACAGGTCAAGGCTGGGTCATTGTGCCACACAGACTCCAGGTTACAAGTACTACAGGCCAAGGCTGGGTCATTGTGCCATACAGACTCCAGGTTACAAGTACTACAGGTCAAGGCTGGGTCATTGTGCCATACAGACTCCAGGTTACAAGTACTACAGGTCAAGGCTGGGTCATTGTGCCATACAGACTCCAGGTTACAAGTACTACAGGCCAAGGCTGGGTCATTGTGCCATACAGACTCCAGGTTACAAGTACTACAGGTCAAGGCTGGGTCATTGTGCCATACAGACTCCAGGCTACAAGTACTACAGGTCAAGGCTGGGTCATTGTGCCATACAGACTCCAGGTTACAAGTACTACAGGTCAAGGCTGGGTCATTGTGCCATACAGACTCCAGGTTACAAGTACTACAGGTCAAGGCTGGGTCATTGTGCCATACAGACTACAGGCTACAAGTACTACAGGTCAAGGCTGGGTCATTGTGCCACACAGACTCCAGGTTACAAGTACTACAGGTCAAGGCTGGGTCATTGTGCCATACAGACTCCAGGTTACAAGTACTACAGGTCAAGGCTGGGTCATTGTGCCATACAGACTCCAGGTTACAAGTACTACAGGCCAAAGCTGGGTCATTGTGCCATACAGCCTCCAGTTAACCCAGCCCCAGAATGGCCCAATTTTTTCCTGTTCTTTAATTTGTACATGCTTTGCGTGTATACGACAGAACAAGCTGTTGGATTGGGGGGCCAGCTCAATCAAGAATTAAGGTTCCATGTTACACTGCTACATTGAGACAAATATCATTGTCACACAAAACAGCAATTATGGTCTTTGAGTTCAGGTTAATGATGTTTCCAAGAACTGACATAGTGAATGATAACCACAGCTTTAGGCTTTGGGGACCAGTTGCGACATTAGATTCATAGGCCCATAAACTGATTACATTCAAAGACAACATATTTTGTATTGTAACCTGGCCCCTTTGATTACTAACCCATCACCCACACACCCATGGGTCAGTGAAGGGCACACAATCTGTGCACTGGCCAACATGCTGGATCATTCAGGCAATGGGGGGGGGGGGGGGGAATCATCATTACTACCTCTATTCTACATCAAAGAAAAGCCAGTCCAGTGTGGCAGAGAGTATCAGTAGCACCCTGCCCCGCACAATGAGTGACATCTGGAGGAACTGCAAGCAAATTAAAATACAAAAATTGTAGGTGGAGACATCTGTGCACTGTGCATAAAGGGTGATGCTCTGGGGAAATATTCTACACCAACTGATTGTTCAACGTCAAAGTTTACATTCTTTCCTCCACTGTAGCCAGTGTCCTGCCAACATGTCCACACATGACACCAGTCACGCCTGCAATGTGTTAACCCCTCGTGGCCAACCTCTCGTATAACTGTCTTTGATCTCACCAGCACTGCAGCATCCAGCTGCTCACGGTCATCCACACTTTTCTCACACTACTTGACTGAATATACAGAGCCAGGCAGTTCTTGTCAAAAGCACTCTGACAAGTTGGGCTCACAATGGTTGATGATTTATTTAGTAGTCCACTTCTCTATTTCTGTTCCACTACTGAACGAGACCAAATCTTTCTGCTCGTTTTCTCTTCTTTTCCTGCAAGACAAAGCATTGTGTGTTATTACATCATGTGTGCAGGTATGTGCATCTACACTGAAGGTACAAAACAGAGACTGTGTCAGTAGAAGCACATTTATCCCATTTCTGGTAAATATCTTGGCTTCCGATTGGTTGAGAGCTATTCATTACACATTGCATTTCATGGTCTTGAATTCCCATCGCTACATTCAACATAGCGGCAATAGTTAATGACTGCTCCCATAAGGCAAAGCACACTCCCCCTGTCAGAAGACAAGAAAATGTTGAAACTGCTAGCCGCTGGGGCACATCTTGGGAAACAGTATTCAAGATGCAGGTTTGTTTGTCACACTGCTGCTTTAAGATAAATCAAAAATGGGATAAAATCATCAGTCAATGGTTTGGAGTGGACAACAGCATATAGCTCACACTCAGGAAGCTGTATTCCACTAAGCTATTGCCTTGTGGAATACAGCTTCCTTCATGACAGCTATATGCTGTAGTCCACTCCAAACCATTGACTAATTAATAATGGCCCACATCAACAAAGTCTGCTCACTAACTCTGAAAAAAACTACCATTAATTGTAATATCCCCAATTTTGTGTCCCTCTCTGCAATTTTTCAAACTGACAGGAACCTCAAGTTATGCAATATATCATACATATCCTGCCAGTTGAAATTATTCACAATGTAAGCTCAAAATGCAGTTAACTTTGATTTTTCAAGTGTCTTAGATGCACAGTGGGGATGATACGGCAATGACTCCCAACAACAAAGTTTAAGGTCACACACTGGTCATGTCAATTTAGTGTAGTACTCTGACGACTAGGTCAAGGTCATTTATTCTTTGTGGTATGAACTTAAAAAAACAAACAAACAAGGCCCTATTGCCAAATTCTGATTTTCCGCATGTACATGTAATCCAGTTGGCCCATGTCAGGGGACCAGAGCATATGAAAATTTTGATATGTACCACTCCCACTGTTAAAAAGATGTGGTCTATTTATAGTTCATCCACCTTAAAATAGCTTACCACTACAGCAAAACTGGTAAAGTTTTGAGAATAGACAACACTGATTAGTGATTGTAATGAAGGTAGTCAACTCTTCCACCCTGAAACATACCTCTACATCACTGGTAGATATTACTGATGGTGATGATGATGAGATAGCTGCACCAAATCGCTCTTTCCTTTTCCTGATTCTCTCCTGCTCATCCACCTATAGTAAAACAGAATGATTCACATTTACCTGGGAAAGACATTTGAATCCACAACTGTTCCTCAGAAGTTCTTGATGTGGACAGAGGATGAATAGCGGTAAAATGTATATTTCAACAGGAAGCAAATCCCTGGAGCTCTGGTGCACACTGCTAAACACAATTTAAGTACATACAGAAGTCGTAAACTTTGCTTTTTGTGGGACTAAGTTTAACACTACAAGTCCTAATTTAATTCAGTGATAAACATCAGTAATGTTTAATAATACACTGCCTTAAAATTTACATGTGTTGTGGCATACTTCCTCTGCTTCATCTGTCATCATATTGAGCACTTAAATTTTTATGCTCTTGTAAACATGACACACTGCAGGTAAATTCCAGAGAAGTTCTACCCAAATCTACATGTAATACAATACAGATACATTCTTTATCACAGCATTCATCTGGGCTATGTGTTCTTCTCTCAAGATCTGAGTAGGGCATAATGGGGGACACTGGGCTAGGACATACTCTACTTAGACACACCTTGGCCCTGAATATTGTTCTCCTAACAAAAGCTATGCTTGAGTGCCTCCAGCGCATTGCCCCCTCTTACCACACCAGGTGTCCTGGGGTCTTTAACTTGGAGGTATATCAGAGTTACTGAGGAACATACAGTGCTGTCCTTTGGCATAAGACAAACATACTGTACTGTTTGATGGTCATGTGAGCATTAACATTACATATGATTGGCTCTTGTTGGAAAATAGCCCATTTCATTCCTGAATAACTTGTGGCTAATCTTCAGATATCCATGCATAACCTTTGACATACTGAAATGTCTTTACTAAAATTTTAATATTATCCTTTGAAAGGTGAATGTAAAAGTACATGTACATAGCCTTATATGGTTGAAGCACAATGCTTAACCATAAACACCTTTTATTCCAAATGGGCACAAAGCAGATCATTACTGTACTTTTTGGCCTCTGTTGCTGTTATAATTGTCATAAATGCCAAGATAGTATGACCTAACATTGATTCACCTTCGTCAATGCACTAGACACCACTGTTCCAAACCTCTCGGCTCTCTTCTTCAGCTTCTCCACATCAGCTGTCTGGAAACACAGAGAATTCAACTTCAAATACTGCAATATGCATGCTAATACGGGGAAGTCAAAAGCACAATTTTTTGGTGAATTTAGTTGCATCTATCAAATTTTCACAACTGCCAAATGGACATAAATATACCATATTAAAGTCAAAGCTCCTCACAACGACACTCAGATACCTGACATATTCACTTAACGGCACACATTTTAAGGAACAAAAAGTATATTTTCTGTAATGTGATTCTTTTATCTGAAATATTCAATTATCTAACATAATTTCAGGAACAGATGGTGTCATTATAATACGGTTTCACTGTATTATTTTTTATCCCTCCATCCCAAAGTTTTTGGTTTGGTCATCTGGTGATGGTCAGTATAAATCATCCACCCAAGTATGCAGGCCCTACCTAGTTTAAGGTGTGGAACAAGGCCCATCTGAAGTTCACACTTGTCAGGCAGATGGACTGATGGAAATTGAGTGCTAAGTCTTGATAAACAGCTAATGCTGGATAGTAATAATAATCTTTATTGGCAAATAAACACGGAACAGGTATAAACAGCAAAAACAGTGAAATAATGTGCTAACATTTACACATTTTTACTGTTCATGTGACAATGGCAACCAATTTGTATGTACATATTAGATCACAAATTGGTTGTCACCCTGCTGAGTTAACATGCAGATCATTAACTTATCCACACATGAGGGAAGTGAGTATGTCCATGATGCTGAGACAGGGAAGAGAGATAACAGCTTGTTGCTGCATATAAACCACATGGGTAAGTCATGCTCACATAGGGTTCACAAAACCACATGGGTAAGTCATGCTCACATAGGGTTCACATAAACCGTATGGGTAAGTCATGCTCACACCGTTCACATAAACCACATAGGTAAGTCATGCTCACATAATATAAGGTTCTGTGTATTCAGAGGATTACAACATTCAGGTCCCATCAATCAACCATACCCCATCATATCCAGAGAACATGGGTTGAACATGTCGGGGGTGAACCACCTCCAAACACACTGTCACCACCAAGAGGACATTATGTGATGCACTGAACTAGATACTCACAGAGCCTGCTGAACTGATGGCACTTGTAGCTTTACTGGTTGGCTGACTCGTCACCAGGCCAAATCTGCAACAAATCCAAAAAGTAGTGATGGAAATACATCATATAATGTTGTTCAGCATCCATCAGGCATTTTACCCTAAAGCTCCTGCAGCGCATGCTATAAAGTGCATGTTCACATACAAAGTCCCTGCCATAAGGGAGTGGTCACTTGTCAACATGTGCACACACACATAAAACACCCCAGATGATCTGTCCCTCACCTACCTACCCAACAGAGTTTGCAAGGAGTAAACAGGAGCAGCTGCCCCGACAGCTCACCTAAACAGTTTTTAGGAGAGCTATTAGCAGCTCATCTCTGATTTGCTCATGGCAAAGCCTGCATGTGGCACGTGGGTGGTGAGGATACATATTGTTCTGTTGGTAGGGCACCCATTTCACCCTGACAACTGATAAGTACATGTCACTAGTCAGTAATGTTTTCAGTGATCTGAACCTGAGAGCATACATATTTTATCAAACAGAAGTGCAATCAGAACAGTCACAGCTCCCCTTTTTGTGTGTAGAATCAAAAACACTTGAAAGTTATGAATAATTTCCAATGAAATGAAGGTTAAATGTTGGGTATGGAACATCAACAAATTTAAATGCTCCCCAATCTGTGTTGAGGTACTTTGCAGTAGTCTACAGTGCTTGATGGCATTTGGTGGTGTTTAGCAGTGACAATTGGCCAGCCGCCAACTGCCACCATGGCTAACTGGAAGAGAGAGAATTGGCGGCATTGCCCGCTGCTCATTGCCACCGGCCACCGCCCATCACCAATAACCATTGAGCACCATTACTTGCTAGTCATAGTAATCAATGTATGCACTTTGAACTTTCAAGGTCACTCACTTTTAAAATAAACCATACAAACTGAAAGCCCATGGGTATTTTCCTATTAACATTCAACAGTAACCTCGGACCTATGATGCACCATTAAAAAGATATAGGCCAAAATGTGAAAATTGCTGAATCAGCAGAAAAATGAACCAAGGATTTGACCCTGACCTTTGACCTCAAGGTTATATAATATTATACAGGAAAAATTTCCCAGACCCATAGATTATCTGAGCCAGATTAGGAGGCAATAGGTGAAGAGGGGACAGAAATATATGGCAAATAAGATACGCAGCAATGGAAACGGGTGGTGACGGGACTAAAAACTATATGCATCCCCGTATGAGGGACGCATAATAATGACACTGCAGCACATATGATTCAATTTTTGAGATGACTTTACTCATTGGGATTCAGTGTGTGTTTTCTGTTACCTTGCAGCTCGAGCTTGCTTTCTGGCATCTTCTGACTGAACACCAAACCTGCGTGCCCTCTCCTGCAGCCTCTGATAGTAAACAAACATACAGCTCACATATCAGCAAACATTCTCTGTATTACAAAGCATAATTCAACATTTTTTCTCAACGCTGTGTGTAACAGGAACTATGGTGAAAATGCATTCTACTACAGAATCAAAGTTAATTAACTCACAGGAGGTTGAAAATTGTCTAGTCATACTTGAGTGGTAAAAATAAATTTCTCTGTGAGGTTCAGATGCTAGAGACACAATAACTGCAATAGTTGTTTTCTATGATTTACTAATTAAACAAGACAAGATGCTATATTCTCCTTGAAGATCACCCAATGCCAATACACACCCTACACCCTTTCTTTTAGCATAATATCATCAATTGTCCTCTGACAATGTGCACAGCTGTTTTTCTTCCTCTTCACAGAAATTGGGGATATAGTTCATCTAATGATCTATGTTATAGGTTTAATATTTCACTGACATGAAACATGATTGCAAATCTGCATGTATTTCTATCAGAGGAATCTCATCTCACTACAAAGCCACATGTCAAATATGTGAACGTGACAAGCCTTTGATTGGCTGATTTTGGCATTTGACCTTTACATATACATGCACTTCTACACTGAAAATGTTTTTGGTTAGAAACTTGATCACATTGAAGCCATTAGTGGGTGAGATAGCCTACAAGGGACCTTTATCTTGCCTGTCTCCACTTATCATCAATCTGTGTCAGGCCTTGAGAACAATGTACATTATTTGCAGATAACCCAAGATTCTTCTTGTGGCCTCTTTACATGGCAATCATTTCATTCCTATCTTTTGCCTGTTTACTTTTGTGATATACCAGGAATTTGGCTGATGTTTTCTGTGGAATAGCTATGGCGGCACCTTCAACACCATGACTGTCTAATAACTGCAACGTCCTTTCTGGCACCAGTTTCTTTGAAAATGCTTTATGGTACTATGCACCAAATTATCCACACTTTAATATGTTTAATAAATGGTGCAGTAACCTCCACAGGAATAGTGCCTTCTGCAACCAAATTAACCCTTTCCCATCCAAAGCACCCAGATGTGTATTGTTGTCTGCCTTAAAGTTTCTACTTTGACGTCTCGTCACTAGTATGTAGAGCCATTCATAATGGTACACCCTAGATCAACAGCTAGGTTGCCACTTTGTATGCAGAGGCATTCATAATGGCACACCCTAGGTCAACAGCTTTCCTTGGCTCCGGTTGGGCACATTGCACCCAACCCAAGCCAAGGAAACCTATTGACTCAGTCATACTCTGACCAGGAATGGGTCAACTATGGTACGTGTACATGGTGAAGGCAACTTCAGTCAAACCCTGGTTATAACTGACAATTCCTCTTCTCAGCTTTAACTCGGTAAACAATGAAAAGTAGTTATCACAGTTCATTATCCTGCTGTCTTTGTATGAAATATTGATGAAGTACATATACACACCATGTTTCCCATTGTCCGCATATTAATGGACCATCCTGTACTTAATTAGGAATTGTTGGATGAAATGAATATACATGTATTTCCACTATACACCAGGTTTCTGTCTTACAATTCCTTTATTCTATACCTGCAAAACTATTATTATTAAGGAGGACTTTCATACTTTGTATGTGACACTGGCCTCACTTAGAAATGCTTAATGTTTACTACAATATGGTATCTACACAGTTCACATAACTTGGACATTTTCAACATCAGAGGTCAATTTGTAAAAATTATTTACATATAATCTGTTTGCAAGATCAGTAGTTTGTCACATATATTAAGATAATTTGAGATTTCAATTTTTTAGTGGGCGGGGGTGGGGCATTGGTATGTTTCTTTGTTGGATTCATAAATTAAACTGTCAAAAATGGATGGCCTTACAACTGCTATGACGGGTATGGTACCAAGATCATTTCATCTTAAGCTAGCTTCCTACTGACTGCAGTCCCTCTGCACTTCAATGTTGTCTAAATGTCAGTTTATTTCGTCTGTCCAGGATCCAGAACTGGTTCACGAAGACATGTAAATTGATCCACCAATCAATAGATTTAAACAAAAAGAAGTGTGTGTGTGTGGAGAGTTGTTGACCTGGCCCGTTCTTTTTCTTTGCAACTACAGGTCTCTAACCTCCATAGGATCCCCTTAGATCACTGTTGTTTGTGATGTGCTCTTGTCTGGGAGAGCCCTCAAAAGAAAGCAATAGTAAGCTTGGTGGATGCTCAGGGGGCTTCATGATATTTAAGAAGTGAGGGTCACTTTTGTGTGTGTTATGGCATAATGACGCAGGTGATTGAAGCTGGCATCACGGGCCTGGTGCACACTAGTGCGCCTCGCCCGATTGCTTATTTATATTTACATTTGCCCCTTAATTTTTCTGCTTGACTACATAAAACTTAGAAATTTAGTACATAGTATTAAGACAAATGACTAGAAACTGATTTGCCCAGCATGTTCAAGTGTTGAGTTGCAGAAACCCAGTTGGGCATGTATCATTTGAATGTGGGTAGGACATGCGTTATGTTCTGGTAACACACCAGGCTCTCTCCTGCACTTGTAATGCTAAAAGTTAGATTGAATATTAATGTAAATATTTATAAATGAATGGTCTTGTTGTGGGGCATGAGAATCAGGAAACACTATGAAAATAATTTTAATGAGCACAGTTCTTGATATGACAAGCAGGCAAAAGGTGCACATGTATATTCACAAACATATCAGCATCAGGCACACCAGTCAAGTATTGGCCACACAACCTATCACTGACCTCTGCGGCAGACCTGCTCCCACTCTGTGATTTGGCTGTGCCACTTGAATCAGGTCCTGTGATTTTTACTGAGCTATAGAATGGAACAAAAGTAACACTGATATATTCTCCAGCGTTTAAACTGCTTAAGTTTTGTAACATGCAACTTCTACATAAAAAAAAAAAAGAAAGAAAGAAAGAAAGAAAGAAAGAAAGAAAGAAAGAAAGAAAGAAAGAAAGAAAAACAAACTGAAATATACTTGATATGTAATGTTAGTAGCTTACATTTAAGTTTTACTAGTACAGATTATGCATTGATATTTTCCTTCAGTTCTTTAAATTTTAACATACAGTATCAAAACTTTGTCAGGGTTAAGAATTAATATTCATACTTTTCGGCACAACAGTGAACTTGTTGCCACATATTATAACGTAGGAACATTTTGATAGATTGCTGTGGATAAATTATAATTATTGGTGTGGCAACATTACTTAAGTCTGGCTTGTAAAGCTTTCAGCCAGAAAACAGTTCCACTATGCACTATACTGTTTTTGATCTTTAAAGTGTCAGCCAGACATCCCATCTCCATCATTTCTCAGTACAAGGATCATGATCCTATTGATAATACTCACACAGCCTTCTTCTCTTCTGTGGGTGACGTGGGGACTGGGTCCGCTGCCTCTTCAGGCAAAGTATCCCCTTCTTCAACTTCCTCAGACTCCTGAGAAGTAGCAAATGATTGTATGCACTGACAATAGAATATGTGATTGGAATGCCACCTGGTGGTCATTATGGCCACAAATCACCATTCCTCATAAATATGACTGTTACAGAAGTTCTGCTGTATATGCAGATTCATGTTCTGCTATGTCTATCCCTGCTGGAAAACAGAAACAAACAGGGAGGGGGAGGGTCATGGACAGGTGTAAACACTGGACAATCAAGAATATTAAATGGTCAATTCAATGCTATCAGACTTTCCCTCTCTCTTACTTTTAACCCTGAGGGACATAATGCTAATTAATGTAAATGTATCAGCATTGATTGTCCCACTGAAAGTTACCAACAAAGGTCCATGGTCATAAATGTGTATATGTATTTTATAATACTTTTTTTTTTTCATCAAGGAAGACATACCCAATGAGTGACAAATCTAGGCCTTCAAAATTTGAAGCCAAAACAGGAAATAAAACAGTAATCACTGCAGAATTTAAAATAAATTATCCATTTGAAAATTTCTTTAGCCAGATGAATCAGACATTAGAATTTGGCTACTGGCATCAACAGCTTAAAAGCTGCTGGCCCAGACCCCCTTGGGGGAAAAGATCACGCTTTATAACTTCTTTCGCATAGTCATATATATTTTCCCAGGAAGCAAAATACTGAGCTACAAAATCTGATACGAGATTCAAATTACATGTGTGTATACCCTATTTCCTGTGCAAAAGTTGTATTTATGGGGCCCAGCTTGACTTACAAATTGAGGCGTTATTTAGCAGCAGGCAATAGTGGCTTTCCCCGTGACTACAATGCACATGTACATTGTACACAAGGCATCTGTGTTAAACACCCTGTCAACAGACTGGTCCTAAACATTCTTGTGGTTAGCTGAATATATTCCTTACCCTTTATTGAACTGCATGCTAGATATCTGGCTTATTAATTCAGGGGCTTCATAAACAAAATGGTTTATTTGCCTATCACCCATTCACCATGTTTACTTTGGCACATCTCGGACAACGGTATGTTAAATTTTTTACCATTACTTTGTCAAATTTCTTTTTGGCTTGTGCATTAAAGACTTGAAGATTTTTCGCCCCACAGGACAACTTTTGCCATAGGTTTGATAAGAGATATTTGCCATATCAAAATGTACCTTTCATGGGAAAATACCCTACCCTGGCCTGATGCTAAAAAAGTGTGATTTTACCACAAGCTAGCTATCAATGCAAATGTTTAAAGGGTGGATCTCCTGCCATCAAAAACCCATTAATGTGAAAAAAGTACTGGAGCTCTACATAGCAACACAGCTTCAGTATTATGCAAATTGACTTCCATTGCCTTCTTTCATACTGCCTTTAATACATGTCTGTATATATATATATATATATAAATACATACATATTGTATCATATAAAAAGTTACATTATTGTGTTGTAAACATTGAATGGTTTTCATATGAAAGCATTTGTGGCATACAAGTATCTCATATGATTTCCTTCAATTGTATTCATTTTCAACAGCAAAAAATGAATTTGAAAATCCTTAAAAGAGTGACATACATAAAATAAAACATTTGGTATGGTCAAAGCATGTAGGCTGTACATGTGTATTCCGATTGACTGAAAGTCTACATGGTATATGTCAGATTGGTTCTAAAATGTCTGTATAATAATTAGTCAATGAAAAGTAACAACAGACACCAATAAATAAATTCTCGCACTAGGTTAGGAGTTGAGATATTCAAATGCGAATATGTGATCTACACAGGTTAATAGGTGTAGTGGAGCCACCTTTTATTTCCTAAATGCACCATGGAAGCCCATATCCCAGACACTGACGCCACTTGTCTGCTGCCTTGCTGCTCTTACATATGTTACATAATGTGCAGCAATAGGTGCTCAGATCCCCACATTTTTTTTTAAGGACAGGTAAGACACCAAAAATAAATCCCACTTTAGTCAATCCTGGTTCAAAATGTATTTGCGTTAGGACAACATATCACATATGTGTGTACTCGTCATACTCCAAAGAATTTATATGTCCCGTAGTTGGGTGTCTGTGATATTAATTGTTGAATAAACAATTGAAAGTTGACCGCAAAGCATCCACCCCATAAATTTCGATATAAGTCACTAATTATTTTTGTGATAAAATTACAATTACACTTGGATTTTAATCCTGACATATTGGCAACAAAAAACGATCCTGCGATTTTTTATGTTTGGTTTCGTTTTTCTGTTATCCATCCTCAAAGTTTGACATCTCAATTTTCCCTTTGATTTTCAGGATGTTCATTTTCTTCATTTCAAAGAAAAAGTACGAAGCAAAATTTAGAAAATCGCTGAATCGTTTTTGCAGTTCAGACATTAAAGAATCAAAAGCCGTTAACCGGATTAAATTTCGCCCAGCCGTTTTTCTGGAATAACCATTCTTAGGTGGGGTTCTCGTCCTATTATCCTTTCTGAGAAAAGAAGCTTCAAAGGCCTTTGATGTTGATCATTTGCCTCTGAAACAATAGCATTTGCTCAAGTTGAGCTGATATTTGTACAAAACGTAGTAAACATCGTCCCTGAACATTTGGGGAGGTTGTCAATCAATTCTTGGCCAATCACATGAATAAAAGGGCCTTTGAAGGATGGAAAACATTATTCAGCGATCTGTCAAACGGCGATAGCGACAGTCTGGTTTCAAAGTGTGACGTCATGGAGGCTGTCCTTTCGGCCCGGTGACCTCAAGCCTGGCAACAAAAGTTGTGTTGCCTTGCTTCGGTTGGGCGGCCTGCGGCCGCTCGTGGTAAGTGTACCGATGGCGGGTTTGGTCTTCCACCCCGTACCTCTTCATCCCGTTTTTAGGGATAGCGTTTTATTGTATTAACTTGTCTCCTATCTGTATACTTTATGTAGTTAGCTTGTTAGATTTGTCTTTACACTTTACTTAGTTAGCTTGTCATTATTTTGTAGTTGTTTTCTCAATGAGTTTCATTTCTCTTTCCAACCTGAACTTTGTAACGCTATTTTGTGTGTTTTCTCCGCTGTTCACGTTTATGCTCATTTCGACGTGTTTATTTGTACTTTTATTTCCTCATCCGTAGGTTCCGATAAAGTATTATTATGTATGTGGGTACTGTTGATTAGGGTGTCAGTTTTTTCCCCCACCTGTCTTTGGTGTGAAGGACCGCTGAGGTAATCCTTCGCGGCACGGCGTTTGAAGTTTGAAGGGACATCGTCTGACGATTCCCGCTCCTCTTGAACATTTAAAGTCAGCCATCATTCGAACGCAAAACAAGCAAGATAACTATAAAGTAAACCACTAAGGCTATGATATGTTTGCACTAATGTTTGCATCTTTTCCCTGACCACAAACACTTTCGGCATGCTGCCTTATTTCGTATTGCCGCCCTGATACCACTCTCTTTTTCCCATGGGCCGTTGCTACCTGCAGCCACGTGACAGGTTGTTAAGTATGATTGACGGGTGGCATTGTTCCGCTTGGCGGCTGAAAACCAAAAGAATGACACATGGACGTTCCGATGTCCACATGCCTGTGTGGTGTTTGGCATTTTTCTCATATTTCTACTTCAGTTAGACGCTCGAAATTTTGACAACTAATAGAAAGGACATTAATCTTGTGCAAACCGATAAAATTTCAAAATCGGCCATGCAAAGGTTTTTGGTGTCTTAACTGTCCTTAAACACGCATAGATACTGTCATCTTCATTGGTTTCTGTTTATATGTCACAGTTTAAAGATATGTTAGGCAGCAGTACATTAAAACGTAATACCATAAAACAAAAAGAAGACAGGTTTGCAACCTGTAAAAGCCATAATCCAGCACCTTCCACAGTTGCAACTTGGAACAATGCTGCAAGAATAAGCTCTCCACTCATCCACTTACATTAAGCACATCATCAGTGAGGTCCTCTCCAGCTATGTCCTCTCCCTCATCTGCTGTTGGATCCACTTCAACTACAACATAACAAAAGATCACCTACATAAATCATGCAAATTCAGAGCGGCTTTTTATGATCAATTTCATTTCAGTGGACATCCAACAAAAATCAAGAGCAATATTTCTGTACTACTGGAATCCCAAATGTTGTATTTCAGGAACACTTGATAACTAGAGGGCTGCACAAACAGCCTGTGCTCAGCTGACCTAGGCTTGTCCCACAAAATCACGGTTGCAACTGAATAGAGCTGTCTTGAGCTTTAGCTGAGTGCATATGACATTTAGAAGTATTTCCAACATGAACGACTGAGCCCCCTAAAATCTCAGTCTGACAAGCAAGTCAGCTGAGCTAAAAATTGCAGCGCCACCTGGAGAAAAAATTGCTAACTAGGGGTCCCTAGGAGTGTTTCTGTGTGATATCAAAGCAATAGGCAAGGACAAGAACAGAAGGTTCTAGCCTTGCCTAAAAGAGGGCACTGCAGTCACTGGAGGGCTAGGGTTATGTATTCCCATTACTTAACATTTTAATTTGCGACTTAATGACTTGAAAACAACTGCATACAGAGACACCAAATTTCACACAGGAAATCTAGATGCGTAACTTAATACCTCACAAAAATCATACAACCACAGCTGCTAAAGTGACCAGTTTATTTAAAGTTACTTTAACATGCAAACCAATGGGAATACACAGCTCTAGCCCTCCAAATTTGTGTGTATTCGGATGTGTATTGGAGCGAATACACACTTCAGAGCTCAGTCTGACCTTTACTATTGGATGAGTGGTTTCTGAGAAGATTCTTTGAGATTTGCCCCCCCCCCAAATCACTGAAGCGTGACCATTGGAACAGATTTGGCAAAGCCCCAATCAAGATACATCGCCACCATGTTTGAAGTCAATCTGCGTGAGGGTTTCAGAAAAGAAGTTGAAAATGTGAATAAGCATTATAATGCCCATTGACATACACAGTAATCAATAGCAAAGGTGCATTACAGACAGGTAAGACACCAAAAAACTTTGAATGGCCGATTTTGATATTTTAACGGTTTTTACAAGACGAATGTCCTTTCTATAAGTTGTCATAACTTCAAGCTTTTAACTGACGTAGAAATATGAGAAAAACGCAAAAAAAACACACAGGTGTGTGGACATCACAACATCCATGAGTCATTCTTTTGGTTTCCAGCCGCCAAGCGGAACAATGCCACCCGTCAATCATACTTAACAGCCTGTCATGTGGCAACAGGTAGCAACGGTCGATGGCAAAAAGAGAGTGATATCATGGCGGCATGCAGAAAGTATGTTTGTGGGCAGGGAAAAGATGCAAACATGCTAACATATCATAGCCTTAGTGGTTTACTTGATAGTTATCTTGCTTGTTTTGCGTTCTTATAAACGGACACTTTAAATGTTCAGGAGGAGCGGGAATCCTCAGACAATGTCTTTTCAAAGGCAGTGCCGTGATGGATTACCCCATTGAACTGCACACCATACACAGGCGTGGAACCCTCCCCCCCCCCCCAAAAAAAAAACTGGCACTTTATTCAACAATACCCACATACATAATTATATTTTATCGAAACCCAGGGATGAAGAAATAAAAGTACAAATAAACAAATCGAAATAAGCATAAACATGAACAAAGGAGAAAACACAAAGTAGCGCTACAAAAATGAGGATGAAAATAGAAATAAAACTCATTGAGAAAATAACTACAAAATAATGACAAGCTAAGTAAAGTGTACAAACAAGTATAACAAGCTAACTACATAAAGTATACATATACCAGTAAATACAATAAAACACTATCCCCCAAAATGGGATGAAGAGGTAGGGGGCGGAAGACCAAACCCGCCATCCGTCCACTGACCACGAGCGGCCATAGGCCGCCCCACCGAAGCAAGGCAGCACAACTTTCGTTGCCAGGCTTGAGGTCACGGGGCCGCGAAGGGCCACCTCCATGACGTCACACTTTGAAACCAGACTGTTGCTGTCGCCGTTTGACAGATCGCTGAATAACGTTTTCCGTACTTAAAAGGCTCTTTTATTCATGTGATTGGCCAAGAATTAATTGACAACCTCACCAAATGTTTAGGGACGATGTTTACTACGTTTTGTACAAATATCAGCTCAACTTGAGCAAATGCTATTGTTTCAGAGGCAAATGATCAACATCAAAGACCTTTGAAGCTTGTTTTCTCAGAAAGAATAATAGGACGAGAACCCCACCTAAGAATGGTTATTCCAAGAAAAGGACAGGGCGAAATTTAATCCAGTTAACGGCTTTTGATTCTGTAATGTCTGAACTATGAAAACAATTTAGCAATTTTGAAAATTTTGCTTCGTTCTTTTTCTATGAAATGAAGAAAATGAACATCCTGGAAATAAAAGGGAAAATTGAAACGTCAAACTTTGAGGATGGATAACAGAAAAACCTAAACCAACCATAAAAAATCGCAGGATTGTTTTTTGTTGCCAATATGTCAGGATTCAGATGCAGGTGTGATTATGATTTAATCACAAATACATGTAATTTGTGACTTATATCGACATTTATGGGGTGGTTGCTTTGCGGCCAACTTTCAATTGTTTATTCAACAATTAATGTCACAGACACCCATATACGGGACATATATGATTTGCTATACTAAGGCAAATACATTTTGAGCAAGGATTGATTAAAGTGAGATTTATTTTTTGGTGTCTTACCTGTCCTTAAGTGATTTATACTCAAATTGAAAAAATCGTTAAAAAAAATCAGGAATCCACAGCAGCACCACCTAGTGAACAACTTTGTTCGACACTTACACAAGAAACATGTCCACCAAGTCTCAGCACTGTGACCTATGGTCAGCAGAGCTAAAATTCAATTTTATTCAAGCATATATATATATATATATATATATATATATATATATATATATATATATATATATATATATATATATATATATATACATACATACATACATACATACATATACATATACATATACATATACATATACATATACATATATATATATATATACATATACATATATATATATATATATATATGACAGTTCAACTGTTACCAGGAAACAAAATATTCTTTCAGAAACCATGGAATTACTTTTCTAATCTGAAACCAAAATTTAAACTCTTGAAAAATTTGAAATTAAGCAAACTACATACATGTATCACCTAATGTAGAATATGCAAATTTTAAATTCTTGCTTCCATCTTTCTGTATATGCTCTCTGCTTTAGAAAAAAGTCATATGGGTATTTTCCATATGGTCAAGTAGAATGTGACAAAACGGACACCCCCTCCCCATCTCAACTTTGTTCTCTGTGACACCAACTTCACTCTGCAACAAGCAATAAACTACTGTTGCATTTAAAAGCCTGTCCACCACATGTCGAAGATACAGCACCAAGATCTAGAACATATTTGGAAACTGACCCCAAAAATATACTTTAGAAGAAAAACAAGATGTAGAAGTGGTAGTTGCACCACTGAGGGGACTGCCGTATACAAACATGATACAGTTTAGGGCAGCAACTATTGCTGCATGCTTGAAGTTTACCCTTCTAATAATGTCAAATTTCCAGTGCATTTGGGGTGGCCTCAGTAGGAGGAGAATCACTTCAAACCTAGCATCCAGAAGCAAATAAGCTTGAAAAATTCAGTGATTGTGAAGACACTGAATTTTACACAATTGGCTGTGTGACCTTGAGAAATGGGTCAAGACCACTCATGTTCAAACTTAACCTTAGCCCTATAGAGGACTATAATCATGTACAATATAAAAGTCATAAATGCAAAAGTTTATCAATCATTGTGCAGACACTTAATTTCACAAAAGTGGCTGTGTGACATTGGGAATTGGGTCAAGGTCACTCATGTTTAAACTTCACCTTGGACTGATAGTAAACTATAATGACGTGCAATAGGAAGGCCCTAGCTCAAAAACTTCTCAAGTTATCATGCGGAAATCAAACTGACACCATATTCATTAATGCGGCTCTGTGCCCTTCAGAATTGGGTCAAGGTCACCCATCTTTGAACTTGACTTAGCCCTTACAGGGGGCTATAATCTTGTGCAAAATCAAAGCCTGGCCTCAGAAGCTTCTCAGGTTATCATGTGGATGTTATAAGTTTTTGAGATAGGGCTTCATTTGCATATGATTAATATTGTCTGATGTCTCGTGCTTGCAGCAGGCCATTTGAAACCCATGTGCACCTCAATACTGGATGTATTTCGTGACCATTTTTTTCTCTTATCTTGACCTGTTCTCAATTCTAGGTCAACTTTTTCTTACTCTGCACTAGACTGTAAACTTGGCTTTCATGGGCATGTTACAGAATAACCTATGTGGGAGTATACAAGAGCGATGGCTTAATTGGCCTGTTAATAGCTGAATACACAAGTCACGTCCCAATGGTCTTGCCTGGTGTCCTGCATGGGTGTGGGTATTTTACAAAAAATTACACTAGGAATATGTACATTTTTCCTAAAAACAGCCCACAGAAACCAGGGAGAGCGCTTTGTATGAAAAATGCTGAAAAGAAAGTTTTTCAGTCACACTTAGTGCTTTGCATACTTAAATTATGAAATGCCCAGTCAACGGTGGAATATGTACTTTATTCAAATTTATCAAAGTTTGCAGGACTTTCCATTGATCTTCATGTTCACTCATGCATTTCACGCACACACACTATTCCATAACTATCCATCATATTTTCTACAGAAGTTTATATAATTTTTAGCACCTCCTTAAATCAATGGGGCTGTTCACCTTTTTTTCCTGTTTAGTAATATTTTACAGCATGCCATTCAAACATCACTGATGACTTGCATCAACCAAACAAGTTACAGTGGATTAGCCCACAATCTTTTTTTCCTTAATTCTGCCATTTTTTCCTTTTTCCTCTCAGTAGAACACTTCACAGACAATTTCCATATTGTTGTCTATGAAATGAAAGAGTGCTGTTGGATGTGTTTTGGGGGTCAGTTCTGGTGACAGAGACCACTCTACAAGTAAAATAACAACTGAACATTTCACAGACAATTTCCATATTGTTGTCTATGAAATGACAGAGTGCTGTTGGATGTGTTTTGGGGGTCAGTTCTGGTGACAGAGACCACTGTACAAGTAAAATAACTGAAAAAAAGATCATTCCCTAATACAGTGTAACTGCATCAAAACATTTTATGAAGCTGTGAGGAATCCTTCTTGAGATATTATTGTAACATTGTCCACTTGTGCGCCACTCAGACCGCCTTCAAATAAAAGTTTCATAACAAGTTTGAAAATAATAAGAGGAAGCTGGTTTTCAATAGGAACTTGGAATGTGCATCTCTCATAAAAATTGGTGAAGCTACAATGGATCCTTGTTGAGATGTTATGATAACGTCATCCCCTTGTGCGCCACTAAAAATGGCTTGAAATAGACATTTTAAGATTCATAAAAAAATTACAAATATGAAGAGGAAGTTGGTTTTATATAGGAAGCTGGTTCATCATATAATGCATCTCTGACAAAAATTTGGTAAAGCTGCAGTCAATATTTTTTTAGATATTTTTTTTTAGATATAAAGTTTCATAAAAAAAAGTTTTTTGTGTTTTACTGACAGATGTGAGTGATCACACATGTCAAGTTCTACAAAGTATAGTCACCACAGAGGGAGAAAGAATTACAGAACCATTACAAAACAAAATTTGAGGTTTGAAAGACTGCTGTACCCCAAAACATGGAAACTGAACAACACCGACCTTCATCTGCAGCTGTGTCTTCCTGTTCTTCACCTATAGATATGTACAAAGTGCTACATGTCAGCATCACACTCAATTTTGTGGTTGAGATCCCGAGACCAATTTCAATCCTGAGACATAAAGTGCATGTTGCGTTTAAAGCAATTCAGCTAAAAAAGACATTATCTTCCTTAAACATGTTCACCAGGAACAAGTTACCTTTTCTCCAAAGTTCTTTTAAATTAAATATGTTTACACCAAACTTAACATGTACATGTTTCTATTGTTTTTCATAAGGAAGATGTAATGCCTCCTTCTTCATACAGACAAATAGATGTCAAGTCTTAGCATGCCCACTTAAACTCCTGTTGCTTTTTTTTTTTTCAAAGATAATTACCATTTTCCTGCAATGCTTCCTGTAGCCTGGCCACCAGCTCTGCTTTGCTGCCTGCCACTGGCAATCCCCGAGCTTTCAACTCTTTCTTCAGTTCTTGAACCTGCATGCCACACACACAAAAAATACCCCACTGATTTACAATTTCTAGATACAAAATCTGGATGTTTTAATGTGCAAAGGATGTTCTACTCTACAACTTTAAACTCAGCATAAAATTCAGAGCCATTGGGAGGAAATGTTTTCACAGAAAATGAATATTATGCACAAAACAGACAATACTAGAACATTTATCCCAAGCCAAATTTGCCTGAACTTACAAATTGTGCTGCCTTGTTGATCCAGTTAGCACAGAATATGCCAGTACACAATAGCAAATTCAAACAGAATACGGTATGGCCCAACTAATTCTGGTAGGGTACTAGCTTATCCAAACTGCAGTTTCAAGAGGTCTAAATACATTTACCAAAATGTCTAATCATTTTAAAAACAAATACCAGAACAGCATGGTGGTCACTAAAATAAAGTCACTGACCACAATATAAACTGAATACATAGTTCCTAAAGACCTTAACTGGCCATCAGTAAGGATGAACAAAAATGTATCCATGTATTTACCATATAAATAAGTTTAACATCCCCAAAGGGGCTTAAATCTTTGTAAATAACATTTAGCCCTTAGATAGACTGTCCCTTACCTTTGGGTTTAGGTAACTATAAATAAAGCAGATAGCAGGGTTATCTCTGAAACTGAATGGGTTATAGGCAAAATACAGTTTTAAAAAACGTAATGAAACTTTCTTTATGGCCATCAAGTGTAAAAAGTCCCCATAAAGCTATACCTTGTAGGAACATAGGTAAAAATTTGGTTTTCAGTCCCAAACTGCCTTGATAGAGTAGCCGGGCACAGCTCAACCCCTGAATGTGTGTAAAGAAGCAAAACTTAAAACATGTCATAGGGACAACCCTGGGATGATGCTGTGGACTTGTGTGGTTCATCTCTTATAAATCAATAGAACTTCAAGATCAGATAGGCCTGGGTTGTTGTTGTTGTCCTGGGTCTACTTCTATGTTTTGAGCAGAAACCTTTTACAAGCAATTCTGTCACTTAAAGTTAAATTAAATCTGAGATTATTCTGAACAAAAACCTTATCAATTATCTCAAACTGTGGCACAGTTATCTAATTCAGTAGGCTTATGTTACAAACTTTGTCTCCAGTTCAGAGGCGTTTGGCATCAGAGCAAACAGGTCAGCACATCATGCATGATGTTGTAGCTGGTTGTAATGGGTACACTCTTTTCTTTAAGATAAACCGGATCCCACATTTGTGATCCAGATTCCTGTTTTTATTGCAGGGCAGCTCTGAATAGGCTAGACATTTCACATATAAATCATGGGTATCCATGACTCAAGGGCTTTACAAGAGTATGTAGAGTAAGAACTGCTTCTCTATTCCACAGAAAGTTTAAACCACAGGCATTTGAACTAAGATCTGTGACGGGAGGGGGGGGGTGAGTCACCATTACATTAGACCTTGCCCCCTTACATGGAAAGGTACCACACTTGTGAAACGAATGGCCCCACTTATATTAAGCAATCCAGGTCTTGTTTCAAAACTATTTGACACAGGCGCAAAAATACAGATATAATGTTAACACTTTTATTTATCAATTTAGAACCTAATACATGATCAGCAGGTTATTTACTGTTTTTGATGCCAGTTTCTAAAAAAAAAACTGTCATCTAAATCAACAATCATCTTAATCAATAACAAAATCTGCTGGGGACTTGTAGGTTCTTGCTTGCATTTTGCACACCTGGTAATTTGTGCTTTCTTGCTCATTTATAAATCTTTATTTGCATCCTGTGTCAAATAGTTTTAAAAGAAGACATGAATTGCTGAAGATAAATGGGACAAAAATAGAACTAGAGGGCTGCATGAACATGGAATATTAACAAACATAAGTCAAAACTAAGTTAATTTTCAATAACAAAGTAAAAAAAATCTGCAGGAGATTCTTTTTGAGCCTTGAGGAGGTTTTTGATGGAGTTAAAAGATACAGGTATCTCTTAGAAGACTTGGCCAGGGCAATTTGCATCTACAGTTGCAGATTTTGCAAGTTCATTTCCCATCATCTCATGAGGTTAACATGCCAGGCTGTCCAAATGATGTTGATTCTGTTACCTCTATTTTGCAGTTCTGTTACCAAGTGATGAATATATAGTGTTTTTTGAGTGGGTTTGGGGTTTAGCCTTTTGTTTTTGTTGTTGAAGTTCTGAAAAGGGTCTTTTCTACACCCACATATAAACACTAGGCTACTTAGCACCATGCAAAAATAACCACGGTTTAGCCTTTTGGTGTCATCAGAATGATTCAAATAGAATGTGCAAGGGCTGTGAGCGATAATAGCAGAATCTTGAAGCCTTAATCCGACAAAGGACAAGTGACGTTTCCATACTAGGTACAATATGCCATGTGTGCTTATAGATGGTGACATAGTGCCCTGAAGAACCCAGATGTTGCACTTAAACACACTGAGTCTAGTTTTCACCTTTAATTTCTGCAAATCTTGTGCGTCCATGCTGAAGTCACTCGTTGGCAGCCGAATGAAACTCCCGGATGTTCAACTGCGGGCTTGTTAAGGTACTTCATTGCACAGCCAATGTATCCCGTGAGATGGCCGATAGAGGTCTCTGCTGGTAGTTATTATTAGCGAGCGGAGCGTGCTCTACACATAACACATGAATTTTTCTAAAAAAATGAAGTAATTCATCAATCCAAACCTACAGTCTATACAACTTGAAAAACGTGGTCACATCCAAATTTTCAGGGTCCATGACAGTACACCAAAAGCCAGTTTACCGAAATGAAGTATCACCGTATGACAAATTCACAGATTTTTTTTTATCGTATATTAAACTCACCGAATGAAAATTTGGTAGAATTGCCATTGAATCAAATGGTTATTTCAAATAAATTTCGATGAAATTTCAACGAAAATTTCATTGAAACCTGTTCTCTTTTGTCGTCTGTTTTATTGAAAAATAGCTTGTTTTATTTTTCATTTCTGCCTGGATTTTTTTTGTCTGTTTTATTCACGATTATTCTGTTTTGAATGAGAAATATCTATTTTGGTGTATTTTTTGTTTGTCTTATATATAATTATTCTGTTTTAAATGAGAAATATCTGTTTTGTTTTATTTTGTTTGTCTGTTTTATTTATAATCATTCAGTTTTAAATGATGCCTTTAACACCTATGCGCATTTGCAATTTTTTGCGCCAGAAATACGCATGGTAATAAAGAAACAACCATAACATAATCATGATGCCAGATACCTTTGATTTCTTGCATTGTTGGTAACTGATTCTTATGCATTGACACACTGTTCTTTTCTGTCAAGTGGCAATGTGGTCAAAATTATTTTGGATTGCATTACAGTTATGTGAATAACAAATACGATGAAAAAGCTATGCAGTCTAATTCCTGTTCGACCGATTCACAGTTTGGTAGAATTGTAATACGGTGAAATGGATTTCGGTCTAAAGTCGTGCACCCAAATTTTCATCATTATCAATGCTCAGTAGCTCCCCAGCGCAGTGTTTGGGAAGCCATTCATGTGGATCGTTGATTCACATTTAGTTCTCTTAGTCTCATTCGCTGTATTTGGCATCTCTAGTTTTCCCAGATTTAGCATCATTTAGGTGAATTTTCTTCATTCGAGGTCACAATTTTCTCCGATTATCGCATTTTTTCCTCCATGGGCATGGAATTTAAAACTTCCCGCTAGCCTGGTAACCACTGTGCATGGCAGAAGTTTCAGAATGTCAACCACTGTGTGACGTAGCTATCTAGGACTAGGGGTGACTTTTTGCATGCAGATCATGACGTCAAGGCTTTTGAAATGAAAAACAGATGCTCCGCTCACTACCACTATGTTGAACCTACTTCCATATCATCATCATCATCATCATCATCATCATCATCATCTTCTTCTTCTTCTTCTTCTTCTTCTTCTTCTTCTTCTTCTTCTTCTTCATCATCATCATCATCATCAAGACTGTGTGTTGGCACAGAGTTATTGTTTTTCCTCAAACCATTCATTCATTCATTCATTCACTCATTCATTAATATCCGTGTGCCAGTTTGTAGTCAGCTTTTCTCAGACACTTTTGTTCCGAAAAGTACCAAACGTGGTATGGTGATGTACGTAGTATTGAAGTTGTGCATATTGTTTGGAATAGTCATGATGTGTAAAAATTATGCAGATTAGAGGCATATTTGTGGAAATTTTAAATCTTGCATATCTTCAAAAGTTTTTCCAGATGGAGTTGTCATTCAAAGCTCGATATGTGGGTCCATAGCAAATGCAAAATTCTATAGCCTGCAAACAAAGTTTCAAAAGTCTAAGTTATGTTAAAGTCATTGAATTTCCTGTGAACAACATGCATCTGACATATTCTAGGCACCCCACTGTGCCCACAGGCTGGTAACTGTTTCCAATGACAGGCTGTTATGCAACAAGAGATAATTGAACTGTGAGAGTCTGGCCTCCAGGCCTATCAGTGCACAGGCAATGATGCCCAGTGCTGTGGCTTACTCTTCAATCCCTAGGGAGATTGGCTGTGTTGGTAGAATACGCTTGGCCACAGTTGTGTAAACAATGATGCTGTGTATATAGTCTGAAGCCTCCTGTGTATCTCCCCATCACAATAAGCTATTGCTAACTGAGAGGTGCTAGATAGGTTAGTGACATAGCAGCATTCAATTAAATATGAACCCAAAGTTCAGTGTGTTTTTGTGAAGGGAGATTCAGATCAACTACCAGAAATCACTCAAACACATATCCAAACTGCCTGTAATGACCAATAGTGATATGGAAGGATTTTGGTCAGGGCAGTGGGTACAATGCAATTGGGGCATGCAGGCAGAGCTATAGGCATAGCTGTTGTATTTCAGTTATATATCTATAACATTGTTTCATAACCTTTGTAAACACTGCTCACTTCTAACAAGATTCATCTTATTTCATCATGTTTAGCCTGTGCAAACTTGCAACTTAAGTTTGTCCACACCTTTAGTAGGTTGTTGAACCTCGATAGTCAATCATGTTGATGTACCATGATAAATATTTTTGTTAGGAGTTATGTGAAGTTGGATGTTACCTGTGCAAACTAGTTTGCTGACACATTCAGGCTGGTGACACTCAATTGTTAAACACATATTATTCTGTAAAAGTAATGTGAAGTTGAATGTTATGTATAGCAGTGGCTCAGGTGAGCCTAATAGTTGATATCAGCAGAGGTTGTCAAGTAATGCTTTTTTATATTTCTCTAAATAGTGAAACTAAAAAACATGTACTTATAACTATATGTACACATATATCAATGTATTACATTTCACTTGTTGTCGTCATTTATGATGTCCTCAATTTAGAAAGCATGACAATCTGGTGTTGATGTAGTAATTTTTACTTTGTAGTATAAATGTGTTTAGCATCGTATTTAATAAATGGGTTGAGCTTCATATTTAAATGCCACGTTAACAATTATGCAAATTTGGGGCAATTAAAATTAAGCTCTGTATCTTCCAATCTATTACAGATAGACTTAGCATTTAAAGTAGTACCTACAGGCTTGTGACACCTGTCAATCTAATTGACGGTGAACACAAACTGTAGCATTTGAAATTACGCTAATTAGCAGGACTTGAAACATTTAAAAGTTGAATATCTCCAAAACTATTATGAATAGAGGTGCCAATCCAACTTTAATTTTACAGGTTTGTGACATAGCCACATCCAATGAATCATTAACCAAAAATGTAGCATTTTGATTTGTGCAAATTAGGTGAACACCCAAGATCAAATTGTTGAAGAACTTTCAAACTATTACAGATATACGTGTCATTCAAACTCTACTTTGTAGGTTTGTGACATAGCCGCATCCAATGAAACATAAACAAAATTTGCAGAATTCTAATTAATGCAAATAAGGCGAATATACAAAATTTAAATTTTGAATAACTTCCAAATTATTATAGACTCGGGTGTCATTCAAACTTCAGTTGATAGATTTGTAGGATAGTTGCATCCAAGTAGCCATGAATCAAAGTTGTAGCAGTTTGATTTATGCAAATTAGGCAAATACACAAAATTTAAATCTTGAATAGCTTCAAAACTATAATAGATTGAGGTGCATTTGTAACTTCAATTTACAGGTTTTGATATATCCGCATGAAAAAAAAAATTGTTGCAGGAACTTAAAAAAACACTGAATAGGCAATGTGTAAAAGTTTTTTAAGCACACAGGAAGATTTGCTGACAAGCAAATCGAATTTTCTAGTTATTGTTATTATAATTAGTATCATTATCATTAGTACAACAACAACTATTATTATTATTATCATCATCATCATCATCATCATCATCATCATCATCATCATCATTATTATTATTATTATTATTATTATTATTATTATTATTATTATTATTAAGCTTCCATTGCCTGAGGGGCATGATAACTTTTACAGCACTTTTAAACTACACATGTGACTTTGCTCCAAACATGTCCTTGTATGCACTAGACTTCCGATTTGAGATCGTATACACTATATGTTTTCTGAAAGTATACGCTTGGAGCAAGCCAATAAAATAATGAAACCTCTGTACATATTGAAATTGAATTTTAATTGCTTGATTACAAAACTTTAATTTTGAATGTTTTTCGGGAAAAGAAAAAAAAAAATAGCGCGTCAAACACCAAAAAAATGGGAAACATTATTTTCTTACAGGAAATGAAACAGTACACTTCTAGCAGCAAAAATCATATTTTAAATTTGGGCAAGGAGTTTAGTTCAAAATTTACAGGATGTTAAAATCAAACTTAAAATTTTAAATTTAAACAGCATTAAAATTAGTGTTAAGCCCTTTTTGAAAAATTTAAAATTACCCTTTTGGACAGCGTTATGTGTGCTTTCATTTGTCACTATAAACTGAATCAGATTTTTCCTTTTTAAAATACTATTTTAAATTGTATGTAAAATTAAGAATTTTAATTAAATTTAATTATATAGGTATCGACACTAAAATTTTGTATTCAGTACCAGAATCCAACTTAGTGTTATGATTTCTTTCAGAAAAGATGTACTTTTTAGGGTATTAGATGGCAACCATTGACACAAATTGTTTATTGTCACAAAATATATGCATAAATACAAAACAATGTGGCAGGGACTGAAACCTGTAGAGGTTTCTGTGTCCTCTCAAGATTACAAGAATTGATAACAATACCAGTGATACGGTATAGTGATAAATAAACGATAAGTCAGTCAAGTTCACTACTATAATAGCTTGATGACAGTGACAATAATAATAATGATGATGATAATAATAATAATAATATACTTCTATCTCCAGAAAAGTGGTGAATATACATATTCTGACTGTTTGTGCAAGAAGCGATTGTTTTAATACTGATTTGAAAGTGGTTAAAGTAGTGGTATGGCGTATCTCTGGCGATAGTGAGTTCCATGATTTGCACCCCTGTGTTCGTAGAGAACATTTTCCAACATCCTTTTTATGCAAGGGTAACTGGAACAAATCAGCTCGCCTGGTATCATAGCTATGAACAGAGGGTGAAAAAGTAAACCAACCATTGAAAATATGGGGGTGGGGGTGGCCTTTTTGTACTTAAACACAAAAAATATTGATTGATTATTCATGTAGATTAGAAAACTAACAAATTTAACTTTCTAAACAAGGAAGCACTGTTTGTATTAGGGGGAGAGAAAGTTATAATTCTTACAATTTTTTTCTGTATTATCACTAGTCTATTTAGGTTTGTAGCATACGTTGACGCCCACAGTATATTGCAGTATATTAAGTAAGGATATACAAATATGTAATGTAAGCTCTGAAGGATATGCCTAGGTAAGACCTCTCGAACCTTAATAAATATGCCGATTGTTTTGGACAATAGATCAGTTCATAGGACTCGGGTTTATTCGGTTCACTTCGGGAAGCGCTCCCTGCTTTGTTTACATTTTGTGCTCGACCAGGCTGGGCGGATGACACGTGGAAGGATCAGAAAGTAAAACAGAGGATGTGCGTAGATTTAGCGAAAAATCAAACCGTCAGCAAACTATTTATGCACGTTCCACTACTGCTGTGATATTTTAGGTAAAAGATTTGCATTGTTCAGCACAATCCGTGCTCTAATCATTAGCGTTAGCCGTGGCATCTGTTGTAAACATATGACGGCGTGGGCCCCACTCGGCTACTTGCTGATTGGACAATCAGGACAACAATGGAATGTATAATTAATTACGATCCGGGAAAAGTTCGGTACCACTCGGTATGAACAGGTCTATTTGGTTGCTATATGACCAATATGCTTTTTCCAGGTTAGTTTCCCATCTAACATCACTCCAAGAAACTTGGTATTTGCAACTCTCTCTATGTTTTGTTCATTAGTTTTGATGCGAAATCCTTCATAATGTATTATTTTATTTTTCTGGTGGAGTATCATGAAATAAGTCTTTTTAGTTAAGTGATAATGTATCTATTTTGAACCAGGTGGACACGTTTTGCATCTCAGTGTTGACTATATTGTAGAGTTTCAATATAAATATGAGTAAACATAATATTTGTGTCATCAGCAAGCAGAGTACAATAAATTTATTTTGAAACATTTGGTAAATCATTAATATAAATTAAAAATACATGTAATAAAGGTCCCAGCATTGAGCCCTGAGATACACCACACTTCATTTCCAAGGTGCCCGATACTGTATCATTAAACTTTCCAAATTGCTGCTGCCAGTTAGGTAATTTTTTAACCACTCAAGTGATGTGCCACGAGTTCCATAAATTCCATTTTTTAAGTAATATTTTATGACTAACCGTATCAAATGCCTTAATTAAACATTTATACATGAGAGTCATAAAGTATACCACGCCGTTGAATAACTTATTTTTGAAACCACCACACAACAGTGACAGCAGTGCTTTATATTCAGATTTTCAAAGAGAAACTTTTCAATAAACACAAACAAAAATCAAATCTCCAAAACTGCTAATGATATATAGATAATCATAATCATACGTATAAGGAGGAACATGTTAAAATAAAGGAATAAAAAATAAACGTACACAAACCACAAGACTGTGGTAAGTCCTAAAAGCTCATTGAATTTGTAGCCACACTGAGACACCAACCAAATAACCCATCTGTGGTCAAAGATTGCCAATGGATCAATTATGGTTATAATTAAGCATTAGTTAACAGGAGAAATATGACAAAAATAAATAACAGAATGTACGAATACGGTTCAAAAAGCCGTTTATTTGAAAATATTTTGAGACAATGCCAGACAATAAGCCAGTAGACAATAAAAAAAGTGATTGATTATTTACGGTACGTATGGTGGGTCGGACTGCAGCAGACAATAACTTATGAAAGTCTTAAATAATGTTGCCTAGCAGCTGCAGTCTCATTTCACTTTATCCAAACGTTTAACTCTCTACTACCATGGAATTCAACAGACAAACATGCGAGTACAGGGTATTTGAAAAGAATTAACTACATCGATAGTCGATACGCCAGAGCTATGGTTTGAGTGCACAGCTAACACTCTTTGCAAAGGTTATTACAAAAAAAACCCACACTGGGTATATGTTGCATCTTCGTTCACTGTAAAAGTGCCATTTTGCCAAGTTGCTGTCTGCCTACGTCACCTTTTTACGTGCCGCATCTGGTGGAGAGTCTGTCATTTGTTTCCTTGCTGGCAAAAAAGGCGCAGGAGGCGCTAGATTTATAACTCAAAAGCAGGCAAGCAACTTTTCTTGGGCCCAATTGATAAGTACATAATTTTAGATTGATAGGGTTAGGTTACCAACTCAAACCAAGTAACCTTCCTCATTTCGGAAAAAAAGTTAAAGAAATACAAACAGTTCTACAGAGAAAATGTTTCACCAGTGACATATATAGCACAATTGTATATTAGAATCGTTTAATCGCCAATAGTACGAACATTCTGCTACCAGGGAAGATAATGAATAGAAAGAGAAATGTACATAGAAATTGCTGTGCATACATAGTGTATGCAAAATTTATGATATTCAAGAATACAAAGAGAGAGCTAGAGAAAGAAAGAGAGTGAGAGAGAAATAAATAAATAAAGAAAGAAAGAAAGAAAGAAAGAAAGAAAGAAAGAAAGAAAGAAAGAAAGAAAGAAAGAAAGAAAGAAAAAGAAAAACACTTCCGGGGAAAAATATGATGAAGACTGACCAAGCCATTTTGATTACTCACCTCAAAAGGACATGGTACAAACAGTCCCCAAAATTTATCAAATTGCCTCCACACCTCGGGGTATTTACGATATACCCGGTTGAAGAAGAGGTAAAAAGAGCCGTTTCTCGCACTTTGTGCATTATCCAAAAAAATTGAACTCCAACACGCCCTCTTCAGGCTAACAAGTGCCCATGACCGACCCATTTGGACAACTTTTTCTGACAGGGCAGTGTTACAGAAGTCCACAAATATTTTCAAATCGCCGTCACATCTCCGGGTCTGTACGCTGTAGCCCGTTGAACTAGTGGTATATAGCCACAGCCACAGACACTGTTCCCGAGTTCTATCTCCATGGTGACAGATTTGCTAATATTTGCCACACGCAATTACGCCTAGGATTCTCTAGACTAAACTCCCACCTTCACAAAATTAACATCCTTCCTGACCCATCCTGTGCCTGTTCTTATCCCACTGAAGACTCCAAGCATTTTCTACTCTTCTGTCCCTATTACATCGTTCCGAGAAACAGATTACTGAATACTGTTATTCCTTTGATTGCTCCGGGGGTTAGCCCGCATCTTATAATTCATATTGGTAGTGATAGGTTAGTTGAAATATTTCTCCGTGGCAGTAACGAGCTTTCGAGCTGCCTGAATATCCAGATCTGTGATGCTCTCCATCAGTACATTATTGATACCAGGCGCTTTAACGACTAAATGTTTCCGTTACTGTTACTGTAGTATTCATCGGTTGGACTATGCAAATTTATTTGTATCATACCTTTTTTCTTTAATGGGTAAATAGTGAACTCAATTCATACTGGTTTAACTTGTATCTTAAATGTAATCAAACTTTGATATTCGTACAGAGTTTACATAGATATAATTCATTGGTAACATTTGTTCTGTCATATGTGTCTTGTATATACTTACTGTGTGTCTCCATGTTCTGGAGAACCCATGTATTAGTCATTTCGATGTACTATAGGGCTATCCAGACTAAATAAATACGTTTAAATTAAACTATAGAGTCTTTTCTTGCCCTTTATATTTTATACAAACTTGCCATTTCAAACACCTTTATTCAACTGTCAAAGACCCATGACCAACCCATTTTGACACTTTATCCTAACAGGGCAGTGTGCTAGAAGTCCGTGAATAGTCTCAAATTGCCTCCCCCCCCCTCACCTTATTGCTTTTTGTGTTTTATTCAAAATTTGATAAAACATCCCCATGTGTCTATCAGGTCCCGTGCCCGACCGATTTTGACAATAATTTATACCACAGGACAGCGCCCCAGAAGTCCACAAACGTTTCACTGGCAATTAGCCGCATCATCTGGGGTTTTTTACGTTATACTCCTTGAAGGAACGTCATTAATGTCGTTTGTTGTTTATGATTTATTCAAAACTTGACCTCTAAACTAATCGTATTCAATCTCACTACCCCTGACTGACCCATTTTGACAATTTATCGTAACAGGGCAGCTCTAGGAGTCCACACACAGTGTCAAATTGCCGTCACACTTCCAGGTATTTACGCAAAACCCAGTTAAGAAGGGTTAAATAAATACATTTCTTTCAATTGTTGAACGATCCCACACTTGACCTGTAAAGCACCCTTTAGATAATCGGATACCAAGGACCCTTGACAAACTATTTTGGACAACTTATCCTGCCAAGGCAGTTAAGAAGTCCACAAAACGTCTCAAATTGAAGCCACACCACGGGGTATTGCCTTAAACCGCATTGAAGAAGCTTTAATTAAATAAATGTAGTTTCTTGTACTTTGTCACACAATAAATAAACTACGGAACAAAATTTATTTCTGGTAAAGCTTTGATAGTAAATTGTGCGTATCGATCCACACCACCAAAACACCAAATCAGTTGTGATTATTTTAGTAGCACGTGGTTTCACATCCAGACTGTAAGCGATTGCCACCTGGCGGGGATGCTCTGCATCACCGGCTTTTGAGCAAAGGTGCGTAACTGTTTCCTTTTCGCTTACGTGTGTCCGTGCTGAACATCGATAGCTTTTTGACATGTTACCCTGAAATCGGCAACATAATTGTGTTCCCGCTACATTGTATAACTCTCCTTGGAATTCAGTTCAAAACGGATAATCTTAGACATTATTCTTTCTTTCTTTTCTAGGAATCGGCAATGGCGAGAAGCCCAAACTGTTGCATGGCCATAGCCGTATCATTAGAATTCACCCTCGAATTTATTATGTTTGAAATTATGCAAATTATAAGCAATTGACATTTTAACAACAAACTTCCACATCTTCAAACTATTCAAAATAGCGGTGCCATTTCCAGTTTAATATATGGGTTTGTGTCATGGGCAACTCCTGTGGCTTGCAAACAAAAGTTAAGGAATAAATTCCCTTAATACCTTACAGACTTTTCCAATTTACATCCGCTTCTTCAGCAACATAGAAAAGCTTGTTACTGTTATCTACCTCTATGCTGTTGTGCAACAATTTGCATGCATAATTCAGAACATATCTCCTGGGCAACTTACACTCCATAATATAATTGACTGTCTGCTTTGAAAATCACCATTCCGAAAATCACCAAACTTGCCTGTAATATATGACACCCCCCATCACAAATAGCACAGCAGTGGGCGCGAATTGGCTCGACCACTCAAAGCGTAACAGCAATCCAGTCCACAGTGACTATTTCTGAAGACTTTATAGGTTTCTTCACCACAGAACTATGTGGATCAGTGTCATCCCAGAGATCCCAAGCATGAAGTGGTCGACTTTTGATGTTTCTTTTTCTGTTTGTGACCTGTAAGATGACATTTGTTATTCATAGGTACTCTGGTATCTTATTATGTCTGGGTGCGAACCCACACATTTTGTTTTTCCAAAAATTCTTTTTTTCTTTCCTTCTCGGACACTATTATTCCGAAAACCACCAAACTTGCAATGGTGACTGACCTACCGGTGAAATCCAGCACCTGGCTTGGAATAGCCATGACGTTTAAAATTATGGGCATTTAAAATTTACAAGCTCCATATCTTCCAAACTATTGCAGATAGAAACAAAGTTCTAACTTAAAAATGTAGGTTTGAGACATCTGGCAAATCCAATAGCATGCACACAAAGTTGTGGAATTTTAATATATACTAAATTCACTGAATTTCCCAACAGTCCACATCAAGGGTTTCTGTTGTACTGCTTGTTACAAGTCTCCAAGTTGATAGGCAACAATTTTGCATCCATAATAAATTAGCTTGAACCTGTCTCATAGACAGCCTTCTAGCCATGCATGCCAGGTGTATGGTTTGGAATGGTTGGGTCTTGTGGCAAATGGGATGGGGGCGGGGGGAACTCTCAACAACTGTGTAATGAGGTTCTCAATAAAATACAGAGAATCTCTTTCTGTTCGTGCAAGAATATATCTGCTCCATGTTCCCACTAGTGTTGGACAGAGTTGCCAGTGCACCATGACTGAGACTGGTGTCCTAGTTGGTCTATTTTTGCCTGAGGCTATGAGTCTGCTGGGCTAATCAGTCCCAAGGGATCACTATATAGGTTTGTGACACTTGCCAATGTAACGGACAAAAAAACGTTGTAGAATTTCAAATTATGCTAATAAGGGCCATTGAAAACTTTAAAAGTTGAATATCTCCAAAACTATTATACATAAAGATACCATTCCAACTTCAATTTATAGGTTTGTTGCAAAGCCGTATCCGGTCAACCATGTAGTAGGATTTTAATATATGCAAATTCGGTGAATATGCAAAATGTAAATCTTGAATAGCTTCAAAATTATTATAAATAGAGCTACCATTCTTCAATTTATGGGTTTGTGACATGGCCCCATCTAATGAACCGTAAACCAGTTGTGGGCTTTTAATTAATGCAAATTAGGCAAATACACAAAATGAAAATGTTGAATAGCTTCAAAACTATTAAAATTGGTAGTTTCATTCCAAACTTCACTTCATATAAATTTGTGACATGGCCACATGCAATGAACCAAGAACCAAAGTTGTAGCATTTTAATTTATAAAAATTAGGCTGATATACGAAATTTAGATTTTGTTGATCAATGGCAAAGTGTAGCATTTCAAACTGTTCTCATTTTGAAGCAACCCGGACGGATTTGCTGTGAAGCAAATCTTCTTTTCTCGTTAATTCTTTCTTTCCTCAGGGCCTGGCCAACCTTTTTCATTTCAACTTCAACTCATAGAATTCATAGGTTTGTGCTGTAGTTGCATCCAATGAACCACAAAGAAAGAATTTTGAAGCGGGGAGGGTCACATTGAAAATTTAAATGTTGAATATCTACCTTCAAAACTATCATGTGCAGATATGCCATACCGATAATTTCACATCCTGTAGGTTTGTCCATCATCAACTTTGTCCACTGCTAGGCACTCAGACGCCACTAAAGCTGGAATCTCTGAACAGTGTATGGCCCTATCAGTGAAATAGATATAATGCCAATTAAGAGCAATGATAGGAGACTGGTACATATTTGTAATAGACCAGGAATACAACTGGCCACGATCCGTCATCAGCAGTCAATTACATGTATATGCACAGCACAGGATTTGTTGTCTACGCTCACGTCAGATCTGCACATTTATGCTACCATGCGGTTAGCCGCAGATATGTGGCCTTCGAGGGGGCAGCAGGGTATGGGCGCAGTGAGTTGGAGGGCGAAGCGACTGGAGGGCCTCGGACTGTTGGCCCCCTCGGAAGCAGTCCGAGGCCCTCCAGTCGCTTCGCCCTCCAACTCACTGCGCCCATACCCTGCTGCCCCCTCGAAGGCCACATATCTGCGGCTACCATGCGGTGAGGATTTTGTCATAAGCTCATGTGGTTGTGTCAACAGTGATCCATAATGAGTCAAAGTTGCAAGAAAAAGTGTGCAGTACAAGAATTCGATAGAGTCTCTCATTACATGATCCAAGCTTGTATGTTTGCTGAAACTTGACATCCTGTTTTATCCATAATTCATTCATTCATTTCTTTCTTTCTTTCTTTCTTTCTTTCTTTCTTTCTTTTCTCTCTCTCTCTCTCTCTCTCTCTCTCTCTCTCTCTCTCTCTCTCTCTCTTTCTTTCTTTCTTTATGGCATTTCCTTTTTACCAGTACCAGCAAATTGTTTCATTCCAAGATCCTTATATTGCTACAATTTTCCTGAAATTTCGTGTGTTTTGTCCTGTAGCTTTTCCAACCTTGAATTTGAATGTAAAAGGCAACAACTTTCTTTTGTAGACGCATGGACAGATATGGTTTAAACATAATAATAATAATAATAATAATAATAATAATAATAATAATAATAATAATAATAATAATAATAATAATAATAATAATAATAATAATAGTATACATAGTATCAAAAGTGGTACATAAAAGAAACATGATCAGATCCACGACTTACGTAAAATTAAAGCACATAAAACAATGACCTATAATGTGAAAAATCAATGTTAAAATTCCGAAAGCCCATTAAAAGTTAAAACTATACATGGTCCAAACGTTAAGATTGTTCCCTGGTCCTTGTGAAATAAAACTGTTTGTATTTGAGCTTAAAAGACAATATGTCGTCTACACGTCTAATAGCGTCCGGCAAGCTGTTCCACACAGTAGCACCATAATAAGAAAAGGCACGTTTAAAAATTGCCTTGTTCACTGCAGGAACAACAACATCTAATGAACAGGAACGTCTAGTATTGTATGAGGCAACATCAGATACAAGCGTCACCTGGTCAGACAAATAATCAGGTGCAAGACCATTGACACATTTGAACATAAGGCAAGCTGTGTGAAATTTACGCCGGTCTTCTAAAACTTGCCAGTTGAGTTGTCTGATCAGGTCCACGCCTTTGGTATTTATAAAGTCAAAATTCCCAAAAATAATGCGGGCGGCATAATTTTGAAGTCGTTGTAATGATATGGCGCCCCCAGTACTACAGGAGGCCCAGACGGTATCAGCAATATCTAAGTTAGGCTCGATGTAAGATTTATAAATCCGAATTAAAACGCTGCGAGGTAAGAAAGAACGAAGTCTACGAAGGATGGCCAGTTTACTATTGACTTGCTTTTGTAAGTGGAGTAAATGATGTTGCCAATTTAATTCATCGTCGATAACCACACCAAGATACTTGAAAGAATTAACTCGGGCGACAGGCTCACAATACATATCGATAAGAAGGTCAAGAGTGACCACGTGTGCCTGAACCAATCAACAATGTATATATGTGACTTGCCAGGGTTTGCACACAATTTGTTTCCCTTAAACCATTGTTCAACGCTAGAAACGTCATTCTGGAGTCGAGACTTCACTCAAACTGTTAGCTGAGGTGTAAAGCAGGGTGTCGTCGGCGAACAGATTACAACAGCCCTCGGTAACATATTGGGTCAGGTCATTGATATAAAGGATAAACAAAATTGGGCCAATTACGGACCCTTGAGGAACCCCGATTGTTACCTCACGAAATGTGGATACCTTGCCATTACATTTTACCTGTTGCAATCTGTCGGTCAGGTATGATTCAAACCATCTGTATTCAGCATCTTTAATACCATACGTACGTAGCTTGATCAGGAGAAGACTATGACTGATGGAGTCAAAGCATTTCTGTAGATCAAGTGAGCATACACCAGTAATTAAACCGTCGTTAATGTTATGTAACCAATCATCGATAACCTTGTGCAAGGAAGTCTGTGTGGAGTGCCTCTTTATATACGCTGACTGATCAAACATATTTTATTTCAAGAACAGGACAGATTTGCTGTGAGGCAAACCTTTTTTTTTAGTTTCCAATATGTATTTATCTTCTGATTGTCGCCTAACACTGTCAGTAGTGAGACATTTGGAGAAAGCATATGTGATAAAGCCAACGGCTCACACAAAGAGGCGCTACATTGGAGACCCCATATGATCTTATTCAAGTTCAGTCGTCGTATCACGATGTGGGTAATTGTAAGTGTAGGGTTTGTTGCCAAACTCTGTGGGTCTATCCTGTTACTTGTAGTAATCCCAAATGTGGAAATCTTGGAAGTCTTCTTACGGCTAAGCCCCGGTTCGCCCACTTGTTTATACGGTCCTGGATTTCGGGGGAGGGGGGGGGGGGCAGGCACAACAGGGTCAATATGTAGTTCAGTAGCGGTGCGCGGATTCAGTAAATTTAATGGGTGTTATCAATGAACCAGTCTCCGAGAGATCCTCGGTTAGGGTATATATTTGCACTTCTTGGTTTCATATAGGTTTTTCATCCATCCCCTGGTCCAAATTAAGGCTGGGAAAAGTGAGCTTCAAACAATTCACTTTTTCATTGGGCGTTTTTATCACAGTGTCCCGCTGACAAAGGTTGCTCAACTTACATTATTAAGTGTTTATGTTAGGGGGCTCTACTTCAGATAGCATTATATTGCTCCATGGTCTAACACATTCAAACGTACATTGACTTGATATTTTTAACAAGGGCACTCATGAGCACGTATTTCATTGAAGCGATAAAAGAGGGTACCATTTGACATCCCAAGTCTCTTTCATTTCACCTGAAAAGGGTGATAAAATTGAAGAAAAAGTCATCTTTATGAAACTTTCGCTACTACATGTATGAGACAATCTAAGTTGTCAAACTTTGCGATCTGCTGCGCCTACATGAACTCAGATCCCCGTCCACATGTCGACCTTGCTGGAGTGTAAAACCTATACATTTTCTTGCACGGACCCTATCACACGTACAAAAAATCACACGTGTAAAAAATCCTGATCATAGAAGCGCAATTACCAAGATCAGGACCAGTGCACATAATTTGCACATTGAAACAGGTCGTCATATATCCACCGCTTTGGAACAAAGAGTCTGTCATCAATGTAGCAGCGGTGCAATAGAAACAGAATTTCACATGATATTTGACTGTACAAAATTTAACTCCCTACGTAGGGAATGGATGACTGCCTGTGGTAACCAGAGTACAAACTTTGTTATGCTGTCCAAGGAACAACAAATATTTTATATCTTTAATTCCTCTGATACTATGGTAACCAAGTTTGGGCTGTTTGTTAAACAGTGTCTTGCTGCAAGAGTATGACCCACTGTTGGTGGCATGAGACTTACCACTTGTACATTTTTTTAATATGTGTGTTTTAGTGGTAGAATGTGTAACCCTTGTATTGCATTGATTGCTTATCGATACAAGGTACTTGTAATTTATATGTGCTTTTAGTTTGTAGTTTTTATACATGCCGATGGAGGGCGCCTTCATCTTTTATAAATTATATGTAACTGTTGGCCCCTCGGGGCGTAATGGGTTAATAAAAATTCTGTATTCTGTATTCGTACACAAACGATGCTGGTGAAGGCAACCAATTAAGTTACTGGAAACTTAAAATATACCGCGAGCAATATACCTAGCTCTCATGATCAAATACGGAATCAAAAATCCACAAACCCAGGCTACTCTGGTTCATTATCTATTTTTGAAAGTAACAATAGACCCTTTCATGCATTATGAACGATTTGTACCAATTGATCTTGACATTACCTATTGTACCATGGACCTATTCTCGTTAATATGTCCTGACCTTACCTATTGTACCATGGACCTATTCTCTTTAATAGGTCCATGATTGTACTACAATAGATATAAGGGTAAGACTAGCTGGTTCATGTGGGTTCTCAATGTAGGGCTGCAAAGGCGGGTGGGCCAGGTATGTGTATTTCCATTAGTTTCCATTTTTTCTTGTGATACATTGTTGTACACAGTTAAAATACTCGTGTAAATTTGATAGGCTTTGCTGCAAAATTATTCAACGTATTGAATTTTACTCTAACGTAGAATCTTATGGGAAACACACCCTCAGCCCCAAAGAATTTGGTGTATTGGGTTGTGTATTCAGCCAAATACACATAAAATTGCTAATTGCGACCTCTCCTATTTACGGTATAGACCAAACAAGACAAAAGTCCACTTGTCACACTGATAAATGCATATTACTTTCCGAATGATGTGCTGTTCCCAATGAATGAAATATGCCCATGTATAAGTTGGGAGGTAAAAGGAAAATAAGTACACACACTCGTGCGTGCTTGCCTGTGTTTGTGTGCGTGTTAACCATGTATGGCAGATGTGCCTATTGTCTGCAAGAGTGGGCCTACATGTGGGAAAAAATAAATACCCCCCTACCCCCCCCCCCCCCCAAAAAAAAACCCAACGTGAATTAATGGTAACAGATGCTTGACCTACCGCCGTACCGGCACTACAGCCTGCGGGTCTGTGCAACATCTGAAAGATGAACATCGGCGGAAACATTTATCATGCAGAATATCGGTAGAACACATTTTTTTATGCGTACAGTTATTACTAATATTAATTGTTGGCACTTAGTCAATTTGAAACAGTTTTCCATAACACATGTTCGAGTCGTCCCCATGAGAATTTAATTGACCCCCTTTTTCGTTCAAGGTGTTTACTCAGTGCGCCAACAAATTGGGGGAAGTATAAGAGTGTGGCCCTCAAAAGCGAGGTCAAGTTGACCGTATTTTTAGTTGATATATGTGTTGATTTGAATTATCATGGAAAAACAGTAAAAACTGAATAGAATAATTAAGCCTCTGTTTGTGGATGCCCTTTGATCTCAGTCTTCGAATGCAAGTCGATATTTATGGCGTAAATTTAAGGCATAACATGACGATCAAAAGGGTTTTAAATATCAATGCTTCTTTCTATAATTTTTGCTCCAATGTTCAGTGATGTTGAGCTGTGCAGATACCCTGACCCAGGGCATATTTCTTCATCTAGTTTGTATGAGCAAAATGCAGAGAGAGAGAGAGAGAGAGAGAGAGAGAGAGAGAGAGAGAGAGAGAGAGAGAGAGAGAGAGAGAGAGAGAGAGAGAGAGAGAGAGAGAGAGAGAGAGAGAGAGAGAGAGAGAGAGAGAGAGAGAGAGAGAGAGAGAGAGAGAGAGAGAGAGAGACTCATTGTTTTTTCCGCACCTGTTTGGCCCACATTTTGTACCCACGGGTTCTCGGTATAGTTGAGTATTCCAAGGTGTCATTCAGCTGTAATGATATTTTGATAGTGATCATAGTAATTAGGCACCATATATCTGGGAAGTATCTCTGACTTTTCTTCTCGGCTTGAACTCCAACATGACACCCTCTCCGAAATTGCCCGTGAATCGATTACCTATGAACAGGATGATTTGAGGTTCTCCAGGCAGCTTAGCTAAAGGCACAATTTTTTTTCTTTTCTTAAATGGCTTTTGAAAAATTATTGTAAGGTGCATCTCATATTGGACTTCAATGGCCAACGCTGTGTAAAAATTGTATTGCGGGTTGGGGAAGGACTTTATAAATTGATTTTAGTTATCTTTACTTTGGGCTTTCTTCGGGCATGGGTGCATGTTTAGGATACCCATGTTCTCCGTTCTTAACATTCGACGCACAGTGTGCTATCGACGAGAAATTTGAATTCTTTATTTCCTGCATGCCTCAGTGTGTTATGCTTCCAACAACTCTTTGTTGTGGTGTTCCCAGGAAAACAGGCAGTCCAAATTCCCAAGTTCCACAAAGTCTTTGCCTCCATAGGATCCCCCTAGATCGCTTTATGTTTCTGATGTGCTCTCGTCCCGGCGTGCGTCCACATCAGTGAACGCAATAGCGAGTCAGGGGGATGCTTTGGAGGCAAACAAAGTCCTTATTCGAGCCGTATAGTTAGCACTTCCCCCCTTGTGCGCTTCCTTATATGTAAGCGGTGTTTTTTTTCAATAGAACATCAAACCTCAACTGCATGCATCTCAGATATTGACAGAACAAAGGCACAATGTGCTCTTCGTTCAGTCGGCACAATTCTGCATGACCGCCACAGGTCATGGGAAATGGTCTTCTAATCTCTGCATGGATAAGTGAGTCAGCTTCGTAACATAGGGAGTTGAATTTCAAACGCAAGCGCAATAATATTTATATATATTGGGGGCAACAGTTAGAGATGTGAGGAACGGAACGTATCCAGTATCGTCCAATCACAGAGGATGTCCAGCGAAGTCAAGGAACACGAGAGTCTGACAACGTTCGGAACAGCCAGTGGCTGTTATCTCACTTTAGCGTACGGATTTCATTAAAAGTCATTCGGTCACGTGATCATGCGACAGAAAAGTGCACATGTATGTACTTTCACGTAAACGAATGTTCATGGGTTTTGCATATCAAACATTGAACTGAGGTTTTAATTTCACTATTTTGAGTATAGTTCTTATTGAATCTATGTTAAAATATCATTTCATTGTGCTTCTTGTTATCTTGGTTTTGTGCCAACGGAGAAATACATAAATGAAAGTAAAATTATAACGATATTTTGTAAATTTACATTAATTATTATCATTTCACCCAAACTGTATTTTGTAGCCAAATAATTTAGTTAAGAAGAAGTGTAAATTAAATACAAAAAGTGAGATTGCGAGAATACGCGAGGTCCGAATGCGAGAATGTACCAGGCCAGATGCAAGAATGTGCCAGGCGGGAATGCGCGAAGCGAGGCGAGCATGCGAAAATGTGAGAATGTGAGAGAACCATGAAAGCTTCTATATTAAATAAATCTATCCCTTTTGTAGTATAGTAGCTTTAGCTATACAGGATTTTGGCTTGGTTCGAATGTTGCTAAAATGTGGTCCAAAACATTTGATAAGCATCCCGTCATTTGCAGTGTATTTCTGGCGGTGAAAATATTTCATTTTAAGTTCGTCAGCCACCGAGTAAAATGATGGGGAACCCAGGCCACTAACTGGGGCTAATTGCACTATTATATCACTGAAAATAGTGTTTAAAGCCCATTTTGCCTGATTTGATTGACCCATTCGATACCTAAAACCAGTACCTTTCAATTAAACCTGACATAACAATATCATCAATCATGGCATGTGATTTTCTAATAATATTTAAACCTTATCTTGTACGTCAAGGTCAGGTAAAAACATTGATTCTTTCAACCTTTTAACGCAAGTAGAATTGCGGTGACCCTATTCCTTATACCATGCTGAACTCCATTGTCTCTGCTTTTGTTTTAAAAGCATTTTTTCATTCTGGATCACTCAAAGTACATAAATACTATCGAATGGGTTCTCCAGACAAATGACTCATATCATGCTGAGCTTCCGTGTCCCTATAACTAATACTAATTATCAATACCATACTGAACCTCACTGTCCCTTTTACTGATACAATGATGTACCTCCTTGTCCGTACGACTAAAAACATACGCTGAACTGTATTTGTGTCTTTTTGCCCAGAACCACTTCCTGGTAGTCATTACCCTATTCCGCAGTCCGAATGCTTTACTCTCCATAAACTAACCTGTCCCTGTCTAACCTATATACATATGGGATTACCATTATCCAAATTGCACACGTTCCTCTGTAAAATTTGACATAGGCTGTAATTAAAGGGTCTTCAGCAGGTAACTAATCAATATGTTTCGGAGCCTATTACCCATACATGTCTCTCTGAGTAGCGGCTCCTTGTCTAAGCTGAACATTCAGCAAGGACAACCCACATAATAATGAATAAATATGAACGTGGCAAATGATGAATTAGCTAAATAAGTAAAGTTTTGCTTATAAATGCAGAGCTTCATTATGAAAGAACAATACCTGTCAAATCAACCATAATTACTAAATTTGTATAGTACAGGTTCAGGTAAGAACAATTTGACTAACCCCTGAACCAATATGTACCCTTTCTAGCTGAACAGCTTATCATAGTTAAACCATCCGCCAGTGTATAACTGAAGTGGAAACAAGCTGGGGCATTATATTCAGTCCTAGTGATTGTAAAATAAAGAGTTGCAGCTAGACCACCTGTACAAACCAAGGGAAATCCTAACAAGAACTGCAACAATGGACATCCTGCTCCAAAAATGTGAAACAAACTCCATGATGACACCTACCCCTCAAACAATTAAGCTGTATTTCATTGCCAACTCTGAGTCAATGTATCAACGTAATGTGTCAGGTTTGTGACATTTGATAAAGTACTGTCAATTTTGAGTATTTTTTTTAATTGGGGAAATGTGCGTTTAGGCATGTCAGAAAAGAATAAAAGTCATTGTGTAGTACCTGTCAGGTACTTTACAGTGCAGCATATCGTGCTAGGTACTACATGCTTACTATTCTGAATACCATGCCATACTGAACTCCTCAGTAGTATCCACCCCGTACTTTAGCCCCAGATCTAGTTTAGCCCCAAACTTAGCTATAGCCCCAGCCCCAAAATAGATTGGGGAATTCCATGGGACCTAAAATTGATAAGAGATTATAGCCCCAAAGTGTCTAAAAAGGAATCAGGTGGTGTTGGAGCCCTAGTTCTACCGGTGTCAATCATAGATAGCCCCACAAGTGAGAGATAAGCTCAAAAATGGATTAAAGTGGAAAATCACATGACTTTTGACGTCACAGAAACTGTCTATAAGAGGGTTAATTTTGGAGGTTGTCATCAGTGACATGCTTGCCACATTTGCTGTTTGCAGTATCAAGCTACAATGACAAGTACTGTGTAACAATGGCGTAAAGTATATCTATATGACTACACAAAAATCAATGACAAAGTTGACTGTTGGATCTTTTCCAAAGCAACTGCCATGAAACGGTTAAAAGAACATAACAAACAAGGATTTGACGTCCCCAACACTTCTACAGCATTAAAACCAGAGAAATACTTTCACCCTTTGCTGAAGATTTGGTGAAATAGTTGAATTTTTCCGTCTTCAAAAGAACATTGTCAGTCTGGGAAACGAAAAATGTCACACTTGTGAGTTGGACTTGTATGGGTAACCTGATCATATAGAAGGTGGTGGTTGTCTGTCAGAATAGCAGTGTCATGTAGTCAAATAGTCGGTGCTTTCAAGAAAATCATGCCTGTTTTTAGAAAGATGTCTCATGAACCTGACTTATTAATCTCCACAGATGGCAGTCGCTGTGAAGATGTATGCTTTTATTCGGCTAGGCGCCAAGTAAGGTATGTTGTGTACCCTGTTTGTGACTTCGGAATAATCGATATATTAAGATAAAGGTTAAAAGTTCCAAGGTCCTTGATGTATGATTATTATATGTTTTAAATTTTAAACAGATTGAACCCACTGTTTCAGAGATATTCCTTGTACTGTTTTTGCACCAACTGACCGATCTCAGTAGAGACATTCTATAGTACAACCATTCAAATCTGAGCCAAAAGTGCACTGCGCACACAGTAATACGTGCAACTTCAGTCTACCCTCCACCCCACGTTTGAACAGATCATCTGCCACAACAAACGGCATGAAATATTATCTACTCCAATTTAATGTCTGGGCCCAGTGATACTATAGTTATTTAATTGGGTATGGTGAATGGGCTCACTGAATTGCTTGGCCAATCTCCTCTTTGGTGCAGTGACAGTGACAGCTTGATATGATGTGACCGCTACCCATGGATGCAGCCATCAACATGCCCAGCAAGGTAACCACGAATTATGGATCCTAATATTATAAACTGATCGATCTATATGGGCATTATCATCTTTACTATATATTATAATGAACTTGTTAACATTGCACTTCCATGTTTTGTTTTACTTGGAACTGTGTTTTCCTTTACTGGGTACCATTCAAATTATGTATACACTGTCTCCTTTTGCAATCTCCTGTTATAAGAGGGGATCCCAGCTGATGTCACAAGTCTATCCCTACATTCAGGTCAAGCTGAGTTGCTGAGTGAGGGAAGTCAGAGCACAAGCGCTCAGGACCATTCACCTTCACTCGACCACCACCCCCAAAATTGGCAGTTGATACAGAATCCCTGTACTATAATAACTCTGCTTTTCATCCCCCAACATCTCTGTTCAAGACTGACCCATGCACAGCGTACAGTTGTTCCAAGAGGAACATGGTAGGCTGGAAGCAATGTGGTGTCAGCAAAGATGCCAGCAGAGTGCTTTGCACTTGCAGAATTCTTGTTATCTGTAGCACTTATCTCTGGCATGTTAGAAGATGAACTGTTAAAAGAACTCAAAGAAGAGGTCAAAGACCTACATGAATATTATTATAGACTCTTTGATGACTTGGGCCCCACCCTGTGAGGATAAGCCATGTAACCAGATCCATCCAATGATAATGGCAGGGATGTCTGCAAATATAGAGTGGCCCATGATGATGATGACGACGTTGTTTATGACTGTTAACTTACCAGATGTATGATATGAAGGGTCTGAAATATACTTTTACACGTCATATTGTCAACTAGATCATTATAATATGTCACATGAGTTGCTTGGCTCTGTTACTTGTATAAAATTAAGAAATTGTGTGAGTTGTGAGTCACTTGTTTCTGAAACAGCAAAGGTGAAACATGGTTCAATTAACAAATGTGGTGTGCATGACCTAACTCCATTGTGAGACTGATTTGAAGCATTTAGCTTCTGCATCTCCAGATATCCAGTACAATCCTCACAAAGACAACTGTCTCATCTAGAGACAAACAGATTACAGGTTGCTGTATGCTCTGTAAACATGGCAAAATGATATGTAATGCAGCTGCTTCCCCCATCATTGAAGCCAAGAAGAGGGTGTGGTATTATGCATGACTGATCCAGAAAGCTGGCTATCCTGTACACCTCTCAACCATACAAGTGGTGACCATGTCTGCAGTTCATACTTTGAGTACACACACAGACTTGGTGAAAGTGGCAAACACTTTACGTTCTCAATATGAGCCAGAACTATTCCCAGTTGTCACATTCAGGAGGGATGGTATTTACTTGTGTTGTTTAAGAACAGGCAAGATGATCATTATGGGTATCAACCAGGTAGCTCATATAAAACATAAAGTTCTACCATGTATCATTGAATTGCATCTACTATAAGTATTCATAAGTAGAGATGGTCCTATCTGCCTGCACTTTCAGCATGAAACAATGGATGACTATCTGTCTGAACTCTAAAATACACCAAACAGGCCAGCTAATTTTTTTTAACCCATACAAACTCTATCATGTTGTGAAAGCTGAAGGCCAATACCCAATAACTCAAAAATGTATCAAAAATTAGTTGAAAAGACAAGAGACCAATATTCTGAATATACGTTCAGTAAAACCCAAACCACAAAGTAGAGTGGTGGTGTAAGGCTTGAATTCACAATGGGATGCTGATTTGGGTGAAATGCAAAGTTTAGCCAAATACAATAGAGGTATCATATTCATGCTCTTTACCATTGGTATTTTCAGCTGATATGTATCGGTACGATTCTTAAACACCAAAACAAGACAGGAAGTGACCAAAGCTCTTGCAGAGATCTTCACACAAGGTAGACAACCAAAACACATTTTGCAAGTGGACAGAGGCACAGAGTTTTCCAACCAGCATGTCCAACCTTTACTCAAATGATACAATATTCACCTGATGCTAACCAATAAGGCCACCAAGGCCAATTCGACAGAGTCTGTCTAAACAGACTCACAAGGATGAAGATGTCTTGCAAGATCTGGTGAAGGCTTACAACACTAACCATAGTAGTTTGGGAAGACCCCCTGCAGAGGTGAATGAAAATAAAGGAGAAATGAGAGGTTAGATAAGTACCTCCTGCAAGGAAAAGACAAAGCTGAGAAACACACACACATGTTTAAGGTTGGAGAGACAGTGTGTATTTCCCATCTCTAAATGGTTTTCCAGCAAAAGTATCAACAGAAGTGGACTGGGGAGTTGTTTAAGATTGAACAAAATTACAAAAGAAATAGAATCCTAGTCTATAAACTACAAGACTGGAATGGTGAAGACATTAAGGTAAATTTCTACCAACAAGAACTCGAAGCTGTGGACGTAGGCCTAAACAGCCGGTTTAAAGTAAAGAAATCCTGAGAAGATGTCCAAAAATGTACAGAGAGAAGCTTTTGCAAAATTGCTATACTGGCCTAAGAAATACAATACTTGGTTTCCAGCCAGTAACTTACAAAACTTATAAGTAGAGTCATCCTTAGTCTATAAATAGACACCATGGTTCAAGTATTCTTATTCTTGTCTAGTGAAGATTGGAAGTGTCATTTCCAGGAAACAATCCAGCTGGATTCACAATAGAATTACCCGGAATCATTGACTTGAAAGGCAATTAGGTGGTGGATTCACATAGATTTATCTCAACCACAAGTTTATGACCACTCCTAAACAGATTGTGGTGTCTTCAGATCTGGTCGAGGAATGCTACATAAGTGATAGCTAGTGGCCAGTATTAAGAGGGATACCTGCAGAAGTCAACAAAGACATAGACTTCACCTTCGTGGATCCTTACTACTTTAAATCATACAGAATCAAGCACATAGGCTTCACTTGTATCTGAGGGATCAAGACTTACAACCCACACAGTTTCTCAGTGGAGCATTGTGTGTGTGTAAAATTTGAAATGTATTGCATGGAAGACAGATTGGTCAAACTATGTCACCTTTTTCGACAAGCGGTGGCGAAAGGAAAAGTATCATTCTTCAGCTGGATACTACATCATACCATCTAATCCAGAATCCAACAGAAGGAAAGAAGAAGAAGCAAAACCTGTCATAAAGCTGGTGGCTCAGACTTTGGAAAAAGCCAGAGATAATCTGAAGGAGAACAAGTTTTTTGTTGGTTTAGTGTCCTAAGCTGCCTACAATGGAACCTTTGCCACCAATCCCTTCAAGTTCCAGCATTACAAGTGCTACTTTGCAGCCTTGTATGTGGGTGGTCAAAGTGTGCCAGCCCATCCTCCCTAACCTGATTATCAGACAGAAAATTACATGGACGCCTGTATGTCATTGGTCACAGGTACAGGTACGTATCAGTCTGATAAGGCCAATAACATAAGTAGAAATGGCTGTGCTAATGAATACACTCTGTATGTCTTTGACCTGAGCCAGTCACAGGATCAAGAGTGCCGGTACCAGGCTTAAACTAAGAGAGGCAATACACGTCTGGAACTCGAGTTTGCTGAAAGTTTATCAGAATCTATGATGGCTATTGTGTATGCCAAATTTGCAGCCACAGTACAGATTAAAAAGTCCCAACGGATCACAGTACACGAGCACCTAACAGCTATGATCAGTCTTGCTGAGATATAAGACAATTGGGAGGAGTATGTCCTGCCAACTGTATACCTAGACTCATTGTAAAACATTGTCATGTTTTATGCTTATGGTTATGTTTTTAATTGTAAGTATGTATGAAATTATAAAATATTTTATAGTGAAGCATATTCAGAAATTTTACAGTGAATTGTATTAAAAAAGTTACAGTGGAAATTGTGTGGTAAGCTTCTGTAATTTTTCTACTGTACAGCAAACTTTATAAGGAAAGTTGATCCTTACGTCCACATACTTGCACGTCATTGTGTGTGTAAGCAAGCTTAATCCTACTATTGACAACCATCATATTGCCTTTGGTTGCATATTAGCTTTATTTTTTATGGCACTAGCCAATGTGTAATTACATCAAACAAAGCCTCCATACGAAGATCTAATAATATCACGGTATATTGGCCAACTCAAATACAAGAAATATAGTATTACTGAATTCACATAGATTCGCCTTTAATTGATTTTGCGTGGTTTAGTGGGTGCACACAGAAACCAATAAACAGGGGTGCAAGGTTTGTTGCGTGTTGTCTACAAGAATGTAATTAAATTTTAATTTAGCTTATTGAGAAATTCCTTTGGACTTGTACAATCTCCAGGTATCTAGGTGATCTTGTGTTAAGACTCTTGACTTTCATTTTGTGGTGTAAAGACTACATGGGACTGCGAACAATTTAATGTACTGTGGGTCAGAAGGCCACAGACTACAGTTAAAAATCTTTCTATTTTTCATACTAGCATTTTTCAGTCTAAAAACAAATCAGCATTTTGATATTTTAAAATTCCGTGAACGGCATTTAACAGATAAAAATGGCAGGAAAACATGGATGGATTTTTGTTATATAATTCCCAGCTTGCTAATTTGTGATAATTGAAATACGAAACAACACCTGGATGTCAGCTTCATACAGGTGTATGAACTGTGCTCTTGCCAGGGTCACATCATTGTCCTTCCCCACCATAAAGTTCCCATCTGGCCTAGAAGACAGTGCACCTATATGACCACCAATGAAGCAAGTCTGTGATGCAGCAAACCTGACTTAGCTAACTTTATTTAAACAGAAGTTACAACATTATGAAAACACAGTATTTACACTATTACGGACTATCTCCATTGGGATGGGCACCCAGCCAATCACAACTATGGTTTGTAACCTAACAGACTTGTCAAAATTTTTAAAACTTGTTTAACTGAAGCCACGACTTGTTTTCTGCAAAGGATTTGCATTAACTTTACCCAACTTCAATATTAAGGAAAACATCAACTTTGTTGCAAGCAATCTTTAAATCTGAAAAATCAGTTTTTATGACAAATAAAATAATTAATCAAAATTTTGAGGAATATTGTATAATTGCATCCAATCAATTCTTTTCTGTCCAATATGTATACGATACACAATGATGCAAACCCATAATCATTTTGCGTGCATGTCCTGCCCTTACAATGAGAGATCAAATTATAATGCCCCACCCCTTACTTTTAACCCGAATTTTGAATATATTGTTAAAATTTTTATTAATTTTGTGAAATTTGTGATTTTTATACTATTTATGGATAGGTTCGTCAAATTTGTCAACAAAAAATGACATCTATCACTGCTGAGGCATTAATGGGGGATGTGGGGAGTATCAGTTACACCAAGTCAGCATCTTATACCAGTCATTATGGCAGTATTTTCCTGATATAATCTGAATTATGGCTGACAATGGAATAGTTTCAGTGTTTAAACATTATTGACCCATTAAAGAGCACAGTTTAAGACCAGTAGGTCACAGATTGGGGTAGCAGTATTCAGCAAATTATGTTTTTTGGTACTAAAATTATGGAATTTTAATTCGCCCATTGTTTGAACATTAGGAGGGCAGTTGGGTGATCAAGCTTCCACGAACCAATAGTGCTATGCCTTTTCTCTGCTGTAGACTGCATAAGTGGTGTTTTATTGACATGGTTCCTGATGTATTTGCACATATTAGAAAGAAAATGACAAAAGTTTGTACAGTTACTCCAATATCATGAATACATATTTGTATTTACAAGTGCTCTGATTATAAAAATGATAAGCATCCAATTATCAGGGATAAGTGTTTTCAGGCAAGTGTTTAATGGAAGCTAACTTTTTTTTTTAAACCTTGTTTCACTTTCTGAAATTCTTGTAATTATATGTGGTTGTATGTCGAAGTTCATATATTTTGCCAGCTATGCACGCTAGTTTGGTAAAAGTTATAAAATCTGCAGTTCATCAGCACTGTCACCCATATTCATGGCTATAATTTGATTCATTTACGTGAAAATAATATGCTGATGAACTCAACAGCTCAAAAAAGTCAGCATGACTGATTTTAAATAATTTACCACAGTCGAATGACATACACACATGACAAGCTTTTGTCTCCCCCCCCCCCCCCCGAAAAAGGCGGGCCGGGGGGGGGGGAGAGAAGCAAAAGAAAAACGAAAAAAACAAAGAAATTTACATTTTACCTAAGATATGTACAGCACTACTGACAGAAAATCCGCATTTCTTTCTGGTATGCCCAAAATCACTTTGACATGATTTTGTATAAACAGCTGTGCATTTGAATGGAGGCTATAGGCCTACAATGACAATGCTTCAAAATTAAAAGTTTGAAAGAGAAGGTTACTAAGTTTCATATTAATGGGATAAGATAATTTATACATATCATATTAGCATTGTTAATTTCCCATACACACATATGATTGTACCCCTCTGTGGTACCTGTGAGGTATCGCTAAATACAGAGGACTATAGAAGCTATCCATCTGTCAAGCAGTCAGCAAAGGAGGCATGGCCTGTGCCCTTGTTAAATGTCTTGCAGTGAATCCTGTTATTATTTATGTTTTGTGGTTCCACCAATAGGTGCAACAATATTATGCACAATGATTTGTGACATAAAGGTGATTCTTCATGAATTTCTGGAATATTGAGACTGTTAAACTTGATATTCACAGCCAATCTGTGGGTGTAAAACTTTTTTCTCCTTTCATAAGCTTGCCTGAGGTACACAATACCATAGCCCAAACAATTGCCTTGTGATCTACAGTCCCAGGGCCATATCTTGCATGCCCCATCTGTGTAAAAGTTGTTAGAATCACTCAAAATTGTCCAGGCAGCTGTCAAAAAGTGCTGACTTCCCATTTTTAACTTGCTTGATGGACGATAATAAAGTAACATGACCATGTGAGTCCCAATACATACAGAGTTAGCTCTAATAGGCCACAGACCACAGTTAAAGATCCTTCTTTTTTTCATATTAGCATTTTCAGTCAAAAAATCAGCAATTTAATGTTTTAAAATTCCGTGAACGGCATTTAACAGATAAAAATGTGAGAAAAACATGGATGGACTATCTCCGCTGGGATGCGCAACCAGCAAATCACAAATCTGGTCTGTAATCAGAAATAAAGGCATTCAGGCATGTGGCCCGGTCAATCTTGACTCATGGTTTCCGTTATTCTTCATGATTCACGAACACATATCTTCTTGATAAGATGTGAGTCAGGGCATTGGTGTACCAAGCCTAATTAGCGGTAAAGGCCAGAGAAAGTGCATGGTCTTTTCAACGTGACATCCACACCCAGTCTTTACATAGTGAACACGCAACCAAGAGGATGTAAAGGACAACACTGGATAGTGTTTTTCTTTCCTCCGAAGGGACCATCTGAATACTTTGACTCTGTAGGAGAACCACCAAGACTACCGTGGTTCAAGAATGGTTTGAAAAACAATGGTCCAGACCCCATTTACAACACATGGATAATACAGGACTTTGGAACCTGGACGTGTGGGCCTTATTGTCTTTTTAATGCATAACTACGATGTCATGTTTGGAGTTTGAAGGACATTGTAAATGTGTTTTACTGGGATTTAAGATATAATGAACATTTCATAGACTGTTTTATGAGGGCACTCTACCATAAAAAACATGAAAACCAGCATAGACCAAAGTATATACAGAAAAGGACTCCCTCCAGTGTGCATACTATAAAACACTGGGAAAACACTTGTTCATACCCTCGAGAAACCAAACAGACAAAAGGGGTGGTCATTGCACCACATGGCCATGCTGCCTGTCATTGGGTAACCAAAGCAGAAGACTTTTATGATCATGTTTTATATGTTAGATACATTCTGAAATGGGTTGGAATGGATATGCTATGTGTGCCCATAGATTTGGGCAGAACATAATGTATTGTTATCAAGAATCATGATGAACCAGGGTGTGGTCAGAGAATGATCACTCATGATGATGGTGTACAACCTGAGACTAGTTAGATAAAATGATTGTAAAGGCAAGGCAGGGATGGCTGTCCGACCCTGATCTTTTGTAGTAGTGACTAGGAAAATAAAAGTTGAAAATGGCAGAATGTATAATTGGTATATACTAAATAAACAACAAAATTAAATATCTTTTGTCTGGTTGGGGAGTCAACGACTCCATCTTTTGAAAAAAAAACCATATAGCCATTTATTTTTTTTTCAATGCATCAAAATTCCACCCTATTGATTAGATTCTTCTTTCTGTCGGGGGGGGGGGGGGGGGGAGGTCTCTTATCCCAGGAGGTGTCATCTTTTTTGGCTGCGAGTTTTATCATCTTAGGAGCTGTCTTCTTGCTCGGGGAAACATCCAATCTCTCCCAATGGCCAATCAGTCCTTAATGTGGTACAAAGAAAGCTAGACACTTATAGGAGTGCTGTCTTCAACCCGCTCTCCTGTTTTGGTTTTTAATTTTTGGACGCATAAAACTACATAAACTCTTGTTGTTTGGGATCTTTATATTATACATACAACAAAAAAAATTACAAAACATTTTACAAAAGGGTTCGATTTGGAGATTTTCTCGGGATTCTCAAAAAATATAGCACTTAAAAACTCGAAAATAACTTTAGACTGTTTTCGTTTACTCTTCAGGACATTCTGGGTGCCACTTATGACTGAATAAGCTCAAAAACATACACTTTATCTTCATCATTTCCTCTTGACTGATTTATTGGGTCAATATAACCACTGGTTCCAGGCTGGGGGGGATATACTCAAGTTTGCTTGTTTTTTGCCAGGATATGAATAAGTAAGTAAATAAATAAATAAATAAATAAATAAATAAATAAATAAATAAATAAATAAATAAACAAGCAAACAAACAAATAAATAAACACATGAATAAAAAAAGACAAAAAATAAAACACCATGTACGAACACAACCCTTCTTATTTCTAATAATCTTGCTTGGCCATTTCATTCATGAATGATTTGAATGCCAGAGAAACTTAAGTTTCTATAGTTACGATGAAATCTATATAAAACATCTAAAATAGAGTTGTTTATTAATATATTTTTTAAATTTTATCTATATGATTAGTTAACTAGTTTCGCTATGTGTATTATATCTGTTCTTTCATACCTTGTATTCTGTACTTTATTTATTTGTTGTTTTGAAGACTATATACTCCAGCATACATTGTCATATACTTATTGGGTTTTTTGTAAACATGAATGCATTTATTTTCTGTAGTGTCTTACAGTGTTCAGCGACGGACATTAACCAGTATGATACCCCCTAATGGGCATTTGTTTAAATCAATATAGAGCTGTGGTAGGGTTATTTCACAACAAAGATGGGTTTATGTTCCTGTCCATGTCTGCCAACGTGTCTACTTTTTCATATCACGATCATAGTTTCATCCTCTCTTTTACCTTCCTCATAGTATTTGCCGCAATATTACCTACAGAATGTCTATGCCATCTGAGACATGTCACGGTTCTTATATTTAGGGTGCTCTCCACGAGTATTCATCCAAACCCTGGTCCAGTTCATAATATTGTTCTTAATAAGTTTTCTGTGTGCCATGCAAACGTACGTAGCTTAAAATCTGATGGTAAACTAGAAGAAATAAGTATTTTGGCGGAGTCTGAAAAATTGGAAGTCATTTCTTTATCTGAAACATGGCTCGATACTTCCTACCCTGATGCTTTATTGGCAATTGAAGGCTTTCAAACCCCGCTACGTAAGGATCTAGAAACTGGTTTAGGGGGAGGGGTTGCCCTGTATGTAAAAGACAATCTACCTGTCAGACGATGTGCGGAGCTGGAAACTCCCAGTAGTGAATGTATCTGGGCTGAAATTACTGTCCCTTCTGGTAAACTGATTCTAGGTGTTTATTATCGTCCACCAGGCCAATCTGCCGCAGAGAGAGACCTATTTCTGGACAATTTATCTCACTCCATTTCGTCTGCTATCGAACTTAACCCTAAAATACTCCTAATAACAGGTGATTTTAACGATCGCTGTGTAAGCTGGGATTCTCCCCACACCGACAGTGAACTCGGACAGCGTCTCTTTGATCTGTTGGCTCAAAACAACCTGCATCAGCTCATATCCGTACCTACTCGTGTGTCGGAGTACTCTGCAAACCTACTAGACATCATGATAACTGACTCCCCTGGTTATATGCTTAACTCCGGCATACTTCCTCCTATATCCTCTTCTGATCATTCTGTCGTCTTTTGCTCTTTTTCTGTGAATCATTACAAGGATCGCCCCTTTAAATGCTCTGTCTGGAACTTCAAGAGGGCTGATTTTGTCAACTTGAACAATGTACTCCCTGATGCTCCTTGGGAAACTGGTTTCACAGTTTTTGACTCCATAAGTGACACTGTGTCATACTGGTCAGACCTATTTATTGACACGTGTAAACAGTTTATTCCGTTCCGCGTGGTCACTATTCGACCCAGGGACAAGCCCTGGATCAACTGTAATATCAAGAGGCTAATAAGGCAGCGCAATCGCGCGTGGAACAGATATAAATGCCAGACACAAAAGCCTCGGCCTCACACGCTCCTCACTTCTCAAAATATTGAACGCCTCTTTCAGTTATACAAACGGAAACGTAACTTTACAGTCAACGCTATTAAAAACTCCATTCGTCTTTATTTTACCAAACTCAGATCTGAACTAGACTCAAGAGAGATAAGCTCTAAAAGGTGGTGGAACCTTAGCAAATCTATTCTCGGTCACAAACTTTATCAAAACATAGCAACTCTTATTTACGGTGGAAGGAATATTTCTTCTGATATTGAGAAGTCAGTGACCTTCAACAAGTATTTTGCTGATCAGTGTAAGACTCCGCATGATGACAATCCTTTGCCCTTGCCCGACCTTGCCTTCCGAACTGAGGCCCGCCTGTCCATATTTCAAGTGCGAGTAAATGATGTGGAAAAGATTTTAAAATCTCTGAAAACCAGTTCTGCTTGTGGTCCTGACGGTATAGGCAACACCCTTCTTAAATACTGTGCCCCCTCAATCGCACGTTCTCTCACTGATCTGTTCAATCTCTGCTTATCCAACTCATATTTTCCAGATCCCTGGAAGAGGTCCAACGTGTGCCCCGTTTTTAAGAAAAGTAACAAACAGTCAAAGGAAAATTATAGGCCTATTTCACTCCTCTGTAATGTCTCTAAAGTACTTGAGCGTCTAGTTTATAACGTTTTCTATGAGTATCTAACCTCTAACAATTTACTTTCTGCTAAAAACTCTGGCTTTAAGAAAAACGATTCCACCATAAATCAACTTGTTAGCATACTTCATACTATTTACAGTGGCCTTGAGTTGGGCCATGAGGCCCGTATGGTTTTCCTGGACATATCCAAGGCCTTTGACAGAGTCTGGCACCCTGGTCTACTTTTTAAACTGAAACAATTGGGGTTTGAAGATCCTGTGTTACTATTTATAGAATGCTATCTCTCAAACCGACTTCAACGTGTTACTATTGGAGGACAGACCTCACCTTGGCTCCCTATAGAGGCTGGAGTGCCCCAAGGTTCGATCCTTGGTTCCTTACTATTCCTCGTTTACATTAACGACATCACTATCAACATCACCTGTGACATCCGTTTATTCGCAGATGATACCAGTATTCTTGAAATTGTCCACGAACCAATGGCCACAGCTGAAAACCTTAATTATAATCTTACACAAATTCATCGTTGGGGCAAGCTCTGGCGTATGACATTTAATGCCATAAAATCCATCTCAATGACCTTCTCAGCTAAACGACATAAGCCAGATCATCCTCCCCTACTTCTTGGAAACACACCGATACCTGAGGCCACTCTACATACTCACCTTGGAGTTGCACTCTCAAGTAACTTGTCATGGCACCAGCATATAACACGTATTGTTAATAAAGCCAGCCAACGGCTTGCTCTTTTACGCAGACTCAAATACAAACTCTCCCGCCAAACACTCATACGGCTGTACAGTACAATGATTCGTCCTATCCTCGAATATGGGTGTGTCCTGTTTGACAATTGCACTGAAAACCTGTCACAATCTATAGAAGCTGTTCAGTATGAGGCAGCCAGGATCTGCCTTGGCGTACCTAGATACACTCCACGTGTCTCACTTCTCGAAGAGCTTGAATGGCAAACTCTGGCAAATCGGAGGAAATACTTTAAACTCATTCTTTTCTTTAAAATGTACAATAGGTTAACTCCACAATACCTACATGATCTCGTTCCTCGTGACGTTGCATTCACTACTGGGCGCCTTTTGAGAAATCGTACTGAATTACGCCAAATTAGGTTCACCACCAATCGCTTCGGCGATTCATTTCTCCCGTCTGCTATCAAATTATGGAATAACCTCCCGGATGATGCTCGTCTCACCAATTCCCTGCCGCAGTTTAAATCTAAATTAAATCTATTACTCTTAAGTGTTGACAAAAAGCCTACATACTTTAAACATGGAAGTCGTTTCCTAAACATATGCCACAGGCAGCTACGTCTTAACTTCTCTGTTTTAAATGCCCATCTACATCATGTCAATATCCTTCCAGCCTCAACGTGTGCATGCTCTCATACCACTTAAGATACGAAACATTACCTTTTGTTCTGCCCCAAGTTCACTGTGCAAAGGGTCCGTCTACTGAACACTGTGTGTCACTTACTGGCTCCAGGTGTAAATCTGACTTTAATAGTTCAGTGCTCTAGTGATATTTTACTAAAGATTCTCTTGAAAGGTAGTGAGGACTTGCCAGACACCGATAATGTATTCATCTTTGAGGCTGTTCAGACATTCTTATCAGAATCTAGACGTTTCATCTATTAATTTAGTATATGGTCTAATCATAAGTCTCCATTATCTGGCATCAATTGTATTATTCGTGTATAAGCCGTGAATTTAGTCTTCTGTTCTCGTCCAGTGTGTATTGTATATATTCCTGTGCGTCCTTTTATGTAATGGAGAGCTTCCAGATTAGTCTTTGTGTACTATTAGGCAATCCAGAGAAAATAAATATGTTTATAAATTTTATACTAACTAAATGAACATTTACAAAGAGAGTTTATTATAACTTTTTAAAAATCATATCTATATTATAGATTAATTAAGTGAAACATTCAAAATAAAATTAATTACAAACAAACTGTAAAAAGATTAATACAATAAATTACCTGTACATTGTTCCCAGTCATCATCATTAAGAAAGGCTTAGCCTAACTCAGTTGCTTCATCTTGCTGTGAGAATGCCATGAGTATATCTATCTTATCATTTGCGAAATACTCCTGTGAACTTGGAATGTTCAATTAAAGTCCAAGCTCTGTCAATTTCAGGCGTTTTACTGGGTCAATGTATCCATTGGTTCCAGGCTGGGGAGACATATCCATTCTTGCTTGCTCTTTGACGGGTTCTTCATCTGCTGTCAATCAATCAATCAATCAATCAATCAATCAATCAATCAATCAATCAATCAATCAATCAATCAATCAGTCGATCAATCAATCAACCAACCAACCAATCAATCAGCCAGTGAGTGAGTGAGTGAGTGAGTCTGTCAGTCAGTCAGTCAGTCAGTCAATCAATCAATCAATCAATTAATCAGCAAAAGTACCAACTATAAACACAGTCCTTTTTATTTCTAATAATCTTGTCTGGTCATTTCATTCATGAATAATTAATTTTGAAAGTCAGAGGAACTTAAGTTATGATAGCTTCATTAAATGAAACATTGAAGAATAGAGCTTTTTTCTTTTCTTCTCTATTTTTGTAAATTATATATATATATATATATATATATATATATATATATATATATATATATATATATATATATATATATATATACATATATATAATAGTTTAAGTGAACGAAACATTGAAAATAAAGTTGATTACACATAATGTTTTAACAAATTAATAAAAAAAAATACATGTACATTGTTCCCACTCATCCTCATTAAGACCAATTGAACTTGGAACGTTCAATTCAGGTCCAAACTCTGTCCATTTCAGATGTAGTAGACAATTTTGAATATAAGAATCTTCAGAGAAACCAAAATATTGAACTGCTCAGCCATTTTTGTGATCGCTTTAGTGTAATTCATCTGAAAATATACATTGTTTTAAACTAAATAAGTGACACTAGGAATATACGTACATTAAATAAAATTAAATATATATCCAAATAAAATACATACAAATTGTCATGTATGGGTGACATGTGTCCATGTTGGTACCATACAGGTTTTTTAATGTAAAGTACAATGTATTATTACCCTAATCACATCGAAAATACCCTAAAATAGACAAAAGTTATAATTCTAGGTGATTTAAATTAATCCGGGTAGTTTTCGTTTTGATATAAGGTTTATTAGGAATGTATTCTCGCCGTATATATAAATTTTGACTTTATACCAGGTATTTGCCTGCGTAGTAACTGGTTACGAGGCTCCACTTACTCACTGCCCCTCTCACCAGCAAGAAAAGTCGTTTAGCAGGCAACTAGGTTATAACAATTTAATTTAAACATATTTATTTATTCTGGATCACCTAATAGTATACATCGAGATACTGAAAAACAGGCTCTCCAGACATAGAGAGACACACAGAATATATACAATACACACAGGACAATACAATTCACGAAATGCTTTGTATGTACCACTCATTGTTACAATAATATTGAAAAATACACTTTCCTGAATGCTATGAAGTAAATACTCACAAGCAGAGACATGTCAATTAAAGAATGAGTACAAGTTATTGATCCAGAAAAATCCACTGTGTCACTAGTTCGGTAACAAAAAAAAAAAAAAAAAAAATGACGACAGTCTTAGCCATAAACCGTATATTGACAGGATCAATATGGTAATCAAAATATGAATCGTCTGGAGTCAGAAATGAATTTTTGGACAGCATCAAATAATTCAATGTTAAGGTTTGCAGAAAGGTCATTGTTACCATGTGTAAGATACCGGATAAGTATATCACTTGCTAGATAGACTACAAGACTAGGATTCACACCTGGAGCTAAAATGTAACAAACCGTTTTTAAAAGGGATTTCCTGGGAACTGAATAATAGGGACATTCTAGGAAAAAATGAAGAATACTTTCGTCAGGATTTAGACATTTACAAGCTGGGGACGGTATTATATTAAATCTGTGTAGGTGGGAATTTAGTCCGGATAAGCCCAAGCGCAAACGAGTGTGTATGATATTAGAAAATCGACTGCCGTGTGAGTAATAAACAGGAACAGGATCTACAGACAATAAAGTATTTTTCAAAGTAGATTTAAATTTGGATAAAGTTGCAGAACGTCTTATGTCGTCGGGGAGATCGTTCCATAGTTCAATAGAGGAAGGAATGAACGAATTTCTGAACCGTAAGGAGTTAAACCTGATTTGTCTTTGGCTGCGTCGGTTTCTTAACTGAACAGTGGGCTGACCATTGTTATTCGGAACGAGATCCGAAAGATAAGCGGGAGTTTGACCATTAACAATTTTGTACAACATGATTAATTTGAAATATTGGCGTCTTTTAGCTAGAGTAGGCCAGCCTAATTCCTTAAGCATAAGATGACGGGGAGTGCGTTTCAGGGCTCCTAAACAAATGCGAGCTGCTTCATACTGAACACACTCGAGGGAATCAGAGAGAGTCTGTGAGCAATTGTCAAAAATTATACATCCATACTCTAAGATGGGTCGTACCATGGATTTGTAAAGCCGAATCAGAGTATTGCGGGATAACCTAAATTTAAGTCTGTGGAGGAGAGACAGACGTTTCCTCGCTTTTTCCACGATTCTGGTAATATGGGCATCCCACTTTAGATTACTAGAAAGTGTAACGCCCAAATGTGTATGGCTAATACCTTCTGGTATAACAGCATTGCCAAGGAGTAAAGGTGGGTGATCTGGCTTGTTATGTTTAGTGGAAAACAAAACAGCTAGGGACTTAATAGCATTGAAAGACATTTTCCACTGTTTGCCCCGTGTAGAGATGTGAACAAGATCTGCGTTCATCCGACCTGCAGAGGTAACGGGATCATGGATTATCTCCAGAATGCTAGTGTCATCAGCAAAAAGCTTAATATCACACACAATATTATCAGTTATGTCATTAATATAAACTAGGAAAAGAAGAGGCCCCAGAATAGAGCCCTGGGGTACCCATCTTCACATCATATGTGTAAACGGTAATACCCTTGATAGTGAACTGGCACAATCGCTTATCTGTGTCTCCTATTTCATTCTCAAACAACCAAAATGCAATAAACAATATTTAAATAATGCTGTTTACTGTTGGACTAGATTTCTTTTTTTTTTTTAACATTTAACTTGCTGATATAATCAATGAAATGACTGAGTGTACATTGCCCTTAAGCTATGTCTTTAAATTTGGGTGGGTCATCTAAAAAGATATTTTTTGTAAACTCCTTTTTGCATTATCATATATCAGTATAAGATGATACAATAACACTTTACTTGGCCGAGCTTGTTTATCGAAAATTAGATGCCTGTGTCATCTTTGAGAAATTTACGTAATTGTACATCATTTGTTCACCTGAACAATGACAACGTATTTATCCCAGTTATTCTTCTCAAGCGATGTGTATGAGTTCGATTTAAGGTATCATATCCAAGCATGTCAATGCGAGCGAGTTCCAAATGTGTGCAGAGAGTATTGTAAACTGACTTTACATACTTGTGCATCATTAGTTCACCTGAACAATTATAACTTATTTGCCCCAGTAATTTTACATAAGCGATGCACGAGTTTGATCTGGGAAATTTATCCCCAAACAGAATGCATGCATAACCTGAGAGGCTTTAGTTCACGCCATGATATAAGATTGGCTTTGCTTTACATCAGCTTTACTTGTGTCTGTGTCTTTCAACCAAGAACAATGGCAGAATCCAAAATCTAAGTTCAAGTTCAAGATTTTACATAGCTGTTTTAAAATAAAGTTTGTCTGTGTCTGTTGACTGAGACGGATGATGGAAACGAGTATGTAAGTCTAAGTTCATTATTTTTCAAATATACTTTTAAATGAACGCTAATATCATGCATTGATGAAGGTACGTTTTAACGTATGGAAGTTGATTGACAAAATCTTACAGGGTAAAGTTTGTGTTTGTTAACAAATCAGATAGCGACTGTTTAATAGATGGTTTAAAATGAAGATTGGGAAGAGAAATCAAATGTTCAAGAATCCTGTATATCCAATTAATACTCTGGACTTTCCACTCCTGCGGAGACTCAAGATTTTCCTCTGCAGGAGGAACATACTGATGAGGAGTGAGTAACTTTCTATTTCTATGTTTTATTCATCATAGTTCAATGTCGGATTTGAATTAATTTTATGGTTTTGTTTTTAATAGGTGCTTATTATTGCCGTCAAAAATATGGTAAAACCACCTCCCATGATTTATCAATGATTGTTATCACGATACACCTGTGTAAATCATCCCACATCAATTATAAAATTTTCCAGTTTTAACCCGTTTTTTGAGCTCTCTATCTTAGACACCCTTGGAACTGGGCTCCGACATAACCTGATTCTACTTTTATTAATTTATCTATTTTTAGATCCCATGGAATTTCTTATTATTGCAACGTATTCACATTCGAGCGTTGTCGGCATTAGGATATTAAAGGTCATAAGAGATTGCCTTGACCCCTCCTAAAAATAATAATTTAGCACAACGTATAATTATGGAGAAGGTTTTCTGTTGTTATCATATTGGAGTCTCACCTTTATTTACTAAAATAGCACATCTGCGTGAAATCTCTTTTGTTGCATCATCTTACTTCGTAATTTGAGTTCATATATAGCCCGGAAAAGAATATGAACATCGGTGACATTTGTATTTTTTTCGTACACAGGGAATGTTTATACCTGTTGAAATGAAAATATGCGTGACATATTCAGCATTAAACGTCCATGAAAAGTGTATCTAATTTTGGCAAGACTAAGACTTTTTTGAAGTTTACAATCTCAGGTGATCCCATTCTACCACTTGAAGAGAACTGCCAGAAAAAAAACATAACCTCTCCCCACAAAAATAAGAAGAAAAAAACCGAACGGAACAATCATAGAAGTGGTTTCTGTGCGTTAAATGTCACAGGCGAAACATAACAAAGCCAGTCCACGTATCAAGACTTAAAAGAACGGACGACTCTACGACACTTAATGAATCGATACTGGATTCAAAAGGATCGGTATCATAAGGTATAGTGGCTGTAGTAGAATCGATGACCTACTCTTGTAAAAAAAATGAAATATAATAAAAAAAATAAAAATTCAGTTTTCGATAGCTGGCTAAGATGTGTTTACTATCATATGTTACATGCAGGCTTAAAGTTGATGTTTCCGTAAAGAATATGAGTTTGTCAGATATGAATAATGCAGTGTCCAGTGTTTTTGGCTGTGTGGATAGTGAGACTTTTTGGAGTGGGTAAACACGTAATATGATTTATTTACTCTAATAATGTTAGAAGTTGCAAACAAAATTGTAAGGAAACGGAGAAATAGCAGTGTGGTCATTTGGCTATGTTTTAGGCTGAGTAAGTCTCTTTGGTAATGAAGTATTTTGGTAGAGGGTTGGCCTTGCTCGTCAGAAGCTGTGTCTGTGTCCATATTTGGGCGGCTCAGCAAGGCAGTGCTGTATTATTGGTACAAAAGTTTTGTGCTGCCTTAGAATCTTCAGACAGCACAGGGCCTGGGGGTGGGTAGTTGTTGTATTACTTTGGAACAATAGAGTAATTATCTTGAGAATCAGCATGTTGTGTTGTTTCATCTTTAACACTTCTGTGGTTTTGCCCGGTGAGTAGAAGTCGATTTTGTGAATGTATGTGTGGATTGTCTATTTCCCACAGCTTCTATCTGTCTGTTTACTGAGAGTAAGTGTTCTGTGTGTTGGTCTCGGGTGTAACCTTGTGAAGTAGTTCAGTGTTCAATAGTAAACCCACCATACACATATTGTACTGATGGGGTTGCCAGGTAAATAAATCTTGTTCCAGATTAACCATGTCGCCATTTTTCCGACCTCCACTGATTAAGCAAGCGAGTAAGCTGAGCTAAAAGTTACCCCGGTAACGGGTAGGTGCGACACATGTTAAAATGATGGTACCAGAGTGGAATGGTTACCAGATAGAAAATGTTTGACTTTAACCAACCAACATTTTTTCACGACCATGCAGAGTTATTAAAATCTTCGGTGTGTTTATCATTATGTTCTTGCACAGCAATTTTAAGTTGCTTAAACTCGCTTTTGAGAATGGTCCCGAAGTTGGCAAACCGATGTCCCTGCACCAACCTCAAAAACTACTTCTTTTAGCTTTATCATATTGCCTTATGACCGGACATTTCAGTAACTGATGAAGTCTGGAGTTATGCCAGGGCAAATCTGCAGATTTAACCTCGATAGTTTTATCAGGAATGCAACGCTGAGCTGCTTCCATAAATAAACAAGAATTAGTACATGCATTAATATCAAGTCCCAATCACTCGCTCTTAGATGTGATCTAAAATTATCAAAATCCGCTTTGCCATAGTCCCATACATGACGTTTGTATACTGGTTCCTTCCTGCGACGAAACATTAACTTTTCCCCTACAACACAAGGGTGGAGGAGGGGGTGGGTACGTGGGTCCGAACTGGCGTATAGGGCATTTCATTTGTCGTGCTTACGTGCTGGAAGAACTTTTTAATTTCCGTATTCGTACCAACCAATATTGGTGCATTTTCTTATTTTCCTGATATTGTGCTGGGGAAACATTAGTACTCGTAACAGCGTACCGCGGTCCCCCTAACCCCCCACCCACACACACAGACAAGGGTCGCAATTGGCTATTGGAGGAAGCACACACACACACACACACACACCATGGAAATATAGTTGGTGATATTTGAAAGTACCAGTGTCTGGTGGAGACGTATTGCAACGTGTGAAGTAATACTAGTAAGTTCATTTACATGGAGTGCCCCCCTCCCCCCCAAAATAAAAATGTTTGAGCCATGTGTATAAACTTGTAACCCGCATATACATTAAAATCTGCATTAATGTCACCCATCAGAACATTATTTTGCACGTCCTTAATTCGCGCCAGGTGAATATTATCTTTAAATTTATTCCAGAAAGAAACTGGAGAATTTGCTGGTCTAAACAAAACCCTGGAAAGAAATTTGTTGTCATGAAGTCTAATTTCACACCATAGCATTTCGAAGTCGGCAACCTCCAAATCTACACGACGAGATATATGTGGTACAGAAGTGACGTGAAGTGCTACCACACCGCCCATAGGACCAGGACGATCACGACGGATTATGTCATGATAGCCTCTCAAATCAAGATTAACAGCAGTAGAATTTGGACAGGAGAGTGGCAGATAAGGCAATCACATCAAAATCGGGCATGACATCAGAACGAATAGATCTCAATTTGTCTTCTGAAAGGGTACGGAGATTGGAGTTACAAAATGAAATGTCACATGAGGGGCCCGGATTTATATGAATGTCGCCTGCTATTAATAATCCTTTTTAACTTTTCATTATGTCAGGATTTAGGAGTGCTGCAGATGCACCATACACTAATTTAGAGAATATTAAGTAATTTTACTGCCATTTCTCCAATTATAGTAAGGTATTTCGTGTTGCAAATATTCAAAACCTCATACATGAGTTGGAATTTATGATCATCACTTCTGTAAAATGATATCTTAGTCATCCCTGAGGAATTGTTGCCCTAACATTGAAAAATACCAAGATCTCAATTTGGTGTGTTTATCATCAGGCTGTCTCCCAGCATTGCTACCAATTCATGTGCATTGCATCTTATTTAAACCAACATTTTACGTTTTTTCCTGTGGCTTCTGAACTCTTGTTTTAAGCACGCTGTGCCTCTCATTATTCTGCAAGAATTAAAGAACAGAATTGTGTGATTTCTCATCTGAAACAAAACGTGTCTTCAACAAGCTAGCTCAGTTTTATCTTTTATGACCTTGAAGCGATGCCTTTTACATGTGGATTAGCCTTAATATGAATAGCTGTGCATTCGGCTGCTTAAACTGGAAAAGACGATTTGCTTCAAAAGATTGTGTGCGTGCAAAGGAAAGTTGTTCAAAACATCATGTGCTTAAAACAAGAGTTAAAAATCTACAGGATGAAACATAAAATGAAGGAAAAACTGTAGCAAAATAAAGCTCTTGGCATGAAAACAAATCAGCAAGTGAAAAGGAAATGCCAGAGAGAAAGAAAAATTCTTGATAAAACACAATGTCGAGTGTCAGGAAACAAACAAGATTCGGTCATGCTAGCTAATTCTAGTACTCATTTATTTGCATCTTTTATTCATTTATGGACTACTGTTGACATTACAGCATGGGCTGGTGACAAAATGGTCCCCATATGGTGGCATAAAAGTATTGGCTGACATGATTGTAAACAACAAATCCTTGTGATGTACATAAGCATGTAATTGACTGCTGATGAGAGATCATGGCCTCTTGCATGTCTGGTCTATCACAAATACAAGTCTGCTATCGTTCCTCCTAATTTGCATTATTTCAACCTCACAGACACGGCCACACACTGTTCAGAGATTCTAGCATTAGTGGCGTCTGAGAACTTAGCTCTGGACAAAATGAATGATGAAAAGACATAGGATGTAAAGTTGGAATGGCACATCCACGCATAATGATCTTGAAGATACTTATTCAACATTGAATATTTTAAAGTCCCCTAATAAGTATAAATCAAAATTCTACAACTTTTGTTCGTAGTTCACTTGATGCGCCTACAGCATAGACCTATGAACTGAAGTTGGAATGATACCTCTACCTTTAATAGTTTGAAGATATTCAACATTTTAACTTTTCAAGTGCCCTTAATAAGCATAAATTAAATTCTACAACTTTGATTTGTGGTTCATTGGATCTGCTTACAGCACAAACTCATGAATTAACGTTGGAGTGGCACCTCTACCTGTAATATTTTTGAGTATATTCAAGGTTTAAATTTTCAAATGGCCCTAGTTTGCATAATGTTCAAATCTGTCACCCCTCTTAATAAAGAAGCAAGACGATATGTATGGAAATATAATCATGCCAAGTTTGGAGTTTCTGCGTATAAGAGTCGGACAAATATGCTGGTAAGGAACAAAGGGAGAAAGAAAGAACTAGAAAAGAAGATTTGCTACAAAGCAGATCTGTCTGTATGCCTCCAAAAATGCATGAATTTAAATGCTACACCTTTTTTGTTTGTCGTTTCTTTGATGCCTCTTCAGCACAAACCCATTGAAATAAATTGGGGACTGGCACCTCTACCTATGATAGCGCTGGCAATAAACAACATTTACACTTTTCAACTGGCCCTAATTTTCATTAAAATATTTTATAATATAGTTTATTTCTTTAACGAGGATCGAAAAAGTAGCCATAGGTTAATATTAATTCTCTCCTCAGGTAAATACAAATAACAACACAAATACAATATAATTCAATATAATCAATGCACATATATACAAAAATATTAACAAGATTAGCATGATAGAAATTCAGAATATTTTACAGCCTTTGTTCATGTGCCTACAGCACAAACCAATAAATTGAAGTTGGAATGGCATCTGTACATTTCATAGTTTTGAAGATATTCAACAATTGAACTTTCAAAGTGCTCCTAATTAGCATGAATTAAAATTCTACAACTTTTGTTTGTGTTGTTTCACTGGGTTCTCCTAAAGCACAAACCTGCAGCCAGAATGGCATCTCCACATATTATACTTTTGAAGATATTCAACATTTAATCATTTCAACTGACCCTCCTTTTCATAAATTGCAATTTTATTGATGGGGGTTCATTGGATGCGCCTGCAGCACAAACCTAGAAATTGAAATGGAATGGCATGTACTTTTGTAAATAGCACTGAGTAAATGAAGTATAGATCTGAATTTATTCCAGGCTTTTAAGACTTGACAGTAAAATAATATTCTCATGCTCAACCGATAACATCAAGATTTCCAAAAATCTTAAACCTTGATACCTGTAAAAGTTCTCAAAAACAATTATCTTTCACGGTTGAAAAAGTGGGGGTGACTTCATCCATCTCCAAGGAATTTAGATCATGTATTAGGTGCAAAAGTTACGACATTAAGACGACAAACATATTTGCCAAAACTGCTAAAACATTGATCAAAATGGTTGTGTTATTGGTTGATGTATTGCGTAAAACATGCGACAAATGTCAAATATTACAGATTGAGCAAATCCTCAATATCCCTGGCTTGATCTTGGAAAGGTAATTGACACACATTGGCATGACATTTTTTGAGAAAGGTTAGTATGCGTTTAATATTGGAAAATCCTTTCGAAAATGAATTAGAATAGTGAAAGCCATCGTAGTTGTGCACTTAATGAAGGATATATAGGTTAGAATACCGTATGCAGACATCGTAGATGTGCACTCAATAATGGAAATAGGCCTATAGGTTAGAATAGCGGATGCAGACATCGTAGCTGTGCACTCAATAATGGATATTTAGGTTAGAATAGCGTGTGCAGACATCGCAGTTGCGCACAGAGTAATGGATATACATCACCACTATTTTCTGTGTGCATAGGAATTTGCTCGCAAAGGCTGTCCACGTGCCACCGTTTGTTCATTATGTCTGTGTGCCAACACAGAAATTCTATTTTTCTGTGAATTATGGCTGTGTGCCAGCACAGACATTCTTTCTTTCTTTCTTTCTTTCTTTCTTTCTTTATTTCTTTCTTTCTTTCTTTCTTTCTTTCTTTCTTTCGTTCCTTCTTTCTTCCTTTCCTTCTTTTTCTTTCTTTCTTTCTTTCTTTCTTTCTTTCTTTCTTTCTTTCTTTCTTTCTTCTTCCTATCGTTCCTTCTTTCTTCCTTTCCTTCTTTTTCTGACTTTCTGTCATTTCCTTTTTATTAGATTTTTTCTTATTTTGCAAAAGTTGTTTTTTAGCTCTGCTGATCATAGATCGCAGAGCTTATGGGGTCACTCATGGTTGTCCGTCCGTCTGTTTGTAACCTTTTCTTTGTGAAAACAATTAAGTGAACAATTTTCATGTTGGCCCCATATAACTTTCGAGACTTATCAAGCGTATGAAAATCTAGGTCGAATTCGATATCAGTGGCGCTATCTGTAGTATTAGATAATATTTGAGCCAAAATAGGAAAATTTTGCCAATGATGTTTTCTGAAAACGTTTTTCATGAATCATCTCGAAACTTGGTGCAAATGTGGATAAAGACGAACACGCGCCGACATTTGGCGATGCCATCTATAGTATTACGGAAGATATGGACCAAAAGGTATTGAAAACACATTTAAGCAATTGAATGTCTGTAAATAAACATTGTTTGTCTTATTGGCAAAAGGTAGGATGGTGAAGTTGTTGCTGTCTAGTTACAAACAGTTCTGTCTGTAAGTAAGTATTGATTGTCTTTTTGTTAAAATGTGGGTTGGTGAACTTATTGCTCCCAATTTACAAACTGTTGTTTGCCCGGTACGACCCCAGGGTTACTTGCTCTGAACAGGCAGAACGCAAGCGACTGAGTACACTGGTGCACTTACTTTAAAATGATCACCTGGCGCTGTTCAGATCCACATTTTTATTCTCACTGAAGATACATTGAAGTATAAAGCAACATATTGAATTCGTTTGACTATGATCATGGGGCCGTAATTTCATCCTTCGCAAGACTAATTTCTGAATACAAATGTAATATTCAAACTCTAATTAGTTCAATCTAAGAAAAAAACCCCCACAGGTTTAAATATGGACCCCATTTGCATCTGGAAGCATTCTATGGTAGGCGAAAAAATAAAAGGCGGAAGTACAACAGACACAATTCATTTCATGTCGTCACAATCTTACATGCGGGCCGTTGGCAAATGTGTGAAAGAAATGCATGGTTGCTTATTTCTTCTCGTTAAACTTATCGAAAAACACGCAAACCCACAAAACAGACGTAACTATTGATTGCAGGTGCAACACATTCATACAGCAACGTTAAAGGGTGGGTTTTTCTGAGTTATTTTTTGGGATCGTCATGAGCTTATGGCCCTTAAAAGTGTGTTTTACACTAAAATGTAAACCACGTGCATTATTGAAGACCATAGTTGCATATTCACCAATTTAATCATGCGTAAGCTCTTCACTAGTAATTGCTACCTACTTGAGGAGGTCAAGTCGATCGTGAAATGTCTTTCTTTCACTTTCAATTGTCATTGACTGTGATGAAGATCTAACAACCTTGCCTGCTTTGTGCTGGACTCGTATGTGTTTATGAAGGTAAAAGAGGTAATTGTAAAGTTCCCATGCAATTATTTTCATGACATGAAGTACCAGGTTTTTTTTTGGGGGGGGGGGGGTTGTTGCTGTTGTTTTTTGTTTTTTTGTTTTTTTGTTTTTTTGTTTTTTTGTTTTTGTTTTTCGGGGGTGGGAGGGGGGTCAAATAAAAGTCGCTTTTGCCCACTGTTACAGTGAGAAATGTTGCCTTTACTGTTCTGAATTAACTGCAATAAAAGTTGGATAGCTCATGTGACTGTTTATTTTATGTGACCGGAACTAACCTTTGGTGCAGCCTTGTGTTAACTCTTGCCAAAGGTCTGCTGCAGTTTTTGTCGGTGTCAGATGCGTAAGATGATATAAGAAAATGACCGGGGTTGAGCGGCACCAAAGCATAAAATTCTGGTGAGGGAGTATGGATGTGGACGAAGCCTACCGCAGCGTAGGAAAATGTGGAAAATGGCAACTTTTCTTCTCAAATGTTATGACTATGTCCTGTGCCGTCGTGGGGGCGTGGCATATGCTTCTTATTGTCTTTATAGGTAAGTTCACCTTTATTTGACACACATACCTACCATAAAAAAATAATGGTAACCTACGATGTTACATACCCGCATGTAGCAACCAAGGATGAGAAACCTTTGATGAAAAGTTTTATCAATTTCATTGTGCCAACATAAATTTACAACGAATATTCAAGTTGCCAGGGTTTCACCCCTTAAACAATGGCCGCATTTAGAGCTGTTTACGACTTCGTGCAGGATAAACTTCTCACAGGATGTTAAACGCAACAATGACAGTTTATACGGATGGGTCAGGGGCATTCTTGGATCAAACGCTTTATACACTCGATGCGCTCTCCTCGTGTTCTCACCATTTTTTTTACAAATAACGTAATAACATATGCCACAGATACAAAGGAGGACACCATTATCTGCCGGAGGGGGGAGGGGTAGGAGAATTTGTTTTGGGCAGGGGACTGGAAAACTTTGGAAACGGATCAAAGAAAATTAAAAAAATATTGTAAGTTCACCACACACACACACACACACACACACACACACACACACACACACACACACACACACACACACACACACACACACACACACACACACACACACACGCACACAAAACAACTTGGTCTGGGTGAACGCCCGTGCTCAGCTGACCTGAGCTTCTTCACAAAATCCAAGTTGCAAATCAGTAGACCTGTGTTGATCTTTGGCCATGTGCATCTGGCGTTTAGAAGTATTTCAAAGACTTGCCTGAAGGAAAATTCATGAAGATATTAATTTCACTGGGGCAAGAGAAATTGAAGAATATCTAAAGAGGAATTTAAAAAGAACGTTGCTACTTGGACGAGAAAATACATGATATTGTGCATTAGAATGCCAATTGCTTTACATAGTAAGCAATAGGAAAAGTGCATTTCTCGGTAAGTACCTGAAATGAAAACATCATTAAAAGTCAGGAATCCACAGCAGTGCCACGTAGTAAAAAACTTTGTTTGACCCTTTAACATGTAATATATCCATTAGGTCTTAGCGTAATTTGATTCACAGTTCTTGAGAAGATGTCGAAAATAGCTAAATCACACAGAACATGATAAAAACTAAGACAAAAATTGCAGCGCCACTTGGTGAACAAACGAAGAACCAGGAATCCCTAGAAGTATTCTTGTGTGATGTTAAAGCAATTGGATGAGTGGTTCCAGGGAAGATTTTTTAAGCTTTGCCATATAAAAGAAGAAAAAAACAAACAAACAAACATACAAACAAAAAAAACCAAAAAAAAAAAAAAAAAAAAAATCACTTGAATGTGACCATTTGAACAAGCTTGGTAGAGACCCACCCAAGGTGCATTGCCACCAAGTTTGAAGTGAATCTGGTGGACGGTTTCAGAGAAGAAGTTGAAGATGTGAATTAGCATTGGAATCCCTATTGGCTTACATGGTAATCAATAGGACAGGTGCATTTCCAAATAAGTACCCAAATTGAAGAAAATCGTTAAAAATCAGGAATCCAAAGCAGTTCCACCTAGAGAACTTTGTTTGATCCTATCACAAGTAATATATATACAAAGTGTCAGCTTAATCTGGGTCACGGTTCTGGAGACAAAGTCCAAAATAGCGAACCATACACAAAAAAATTATAAGAAATTTGAAAAAAAAAAAGTGCAGCGCCACCTGATGAACAAAGTAGGAACTAGGGATCGCTATGAGTGTTCCTGCGTGATATCAAAGGGATTGAGTAAGCGGTTTTGAAGAATATTTTTCAAGATTATCCCAGTGAAAGAACAAAAATAAATAAATAAATAAATAAATAGATAAATAAATAAACAAATAAATAAATATATAAATAAATAAATAAATAAATAAACAAACAAATAAATAAATAAATAAATAAATAAATAAATAAATAAATAGATAAATAAATAAAAAACAAAGATAATAAGTAAAAAATCCAAAAATTACGGGAGCGTGACCATTAGTTGTGCAACATTAGTTGAGAGCTACCCAAGGCACATTTTTTCCAAGTTTGAAGTGGATCTGCCTGATGGTATTGGAGAAGTCGAAAATGTGAATTGTGAACGGACGACGGATCACGGATGACGGATGACTGAAGAGAGACAACGGACGATCAGCGATGGCATAAGCTCTGCTGTCTGACAAGCCAGCTGAGCTAAAAACCCACAAGCGGATAAAGCTGGGTTGACGTTTTCTGTATAGGAATCCATTTAAATATTTTTTATCAACATAGTGGTCAAAATGTAAATGTGAGTGATAGAACTTTTATGACTATGATAAATCGAATATGTGATGTTCCATAAAAATCCCAAATTCAATTGAGAATACATTGGTTAGCTGACTCATAAGATGCCAGAATAGGGGTGGGGCATGATATCAAAAAGATACAACGACTTTTTAATTTTTAATTTGGTGTATTTGCAATTTTCCAAAACTGCCTTCCATAACGATCAGTTGTTGCCTTATATATATATATATATATATATATATATATATATATATATATATATATATATATATATATATATATATATACACATACATATATATATATATATATATATATATATATATATATATATATATATATATATATATATATATATATATATATACTCATCTCGTTTCTATAAAATATTCCTTTAGAATTGAGAATACCGCGTTCTAATTCAGTACAATTTCACGTTTTCACTGGATTGAAGGCTAAAAATATTTGTTTGGTGTTCCGTATTGAATTTTAGAATGCCGGTGTTAAAGGAACAGAATCTTACAGTTGGATGTAAAAACTGTTTGATTAAATTAAAACATTGGTTTTGCGTGGGAAGGATTTTTAAGCATCATATGTGACCATTGTTGCATGCAGCCAAATTTGCATGCAACATGCATACATACACACCCGCCCGGGAAATAGTTAAACGAATCGGAAAACGTAGATTGTAATATCTTTGCAAAAATAGATCTGTGTTTGAAAGCAATGAAATTTTACAATAAAAGTTCTATTTTCAAAATATATTGTGATATTTTAGCAAATGATTAATACTAACGACCGTCAATGATTGTTTTAAGTGTCGGTAAATACTGAAAAATGACCAAAAGTTATAAAATTTTCAAAAAACAGATCACTGTTATGGATTGTTAAAAATCCAAGATAACCACCACCATTGTTGCAATCGGATTTCACCTTAAGTATCAATTCTTTTAATAAGATTAAAATGTAAAAATACTTTGTTAAATAAAAAACAAAAACAAAACTAGAGGACTGCTGAACAGCCCGTGCTCAGCTGACCTAAGCTTTTCCAACAAAATCAAGGTTGCAACTGGAAGATGCGTTGAGCTTTAGCTGAGTGCAGATGACATTTAGAAGCATTTCTAAGATGGACAACTGAGCCTCCTAAAAGCTGAGCCTGAGCAGCAAGTCAGCGAACCTAAAATTAATGCGCCACCTGGTGAACAAACTTATAACTAGGAGTCCCTAGGAGTGTTCCTCTGTGATATCACAGCAATTGGGTGAGCAGTTTAAGAGATTTTGTAAGATTGATCCAAAAAAGAACAAAAAAACAAGCAAACAAAAAAAACAAAAACAAAAAAGACAAAAAACCACAAAAACAAAAAAAAAACAAAAAAAAAAAAAAACAAAAACAAAAAAAACAAAAAACAAAAAACAAAAACAAAAACAAAAACAAAAACAAAAACAAAAACAAAACCCACTAAAACCTTAAAAAATAAAAAAATCACCTAAGCGTTACCATTTGAACAAACTGGATAGAGACCCACCCAAAGTACATTGCTAGCAAGTTTGAAGTAAATCTGGTTGACGGTTTTGGAAAAGAAGTAAAAAATGCGAATTTGAATTGAAATGCCCATTGACTTGCATAATAATCAGTAGGACAGGTGCATTAACCGATAAGTACCTGGATTTGAAAAAGATATCATTAAAAATTAGGAATCCACAGCATTGCCTCCTTGTGAACAACTTTGTTGCTCCCTTTGTTCAAATTTAGTAGAGACCCACCCAAGGTACATTTCCACCAAGTTTGAAGTTAATCTGGCGGTCAGTTTCATAGAAGTCGAAAATGTGAATTAGCATTAGAATGCCCATTCTATCCCGTATTAATAAAAAAGGTGCATTTACCGATAAATGACCGCATTGAAAAAACCGTTAAAAGTCAGGGATCTACAGCAGTGCCTTCTATTGAGCAGCTTTGTTTGACCTGTTCACAAGGGACATATAGCTAAGTCTGAGTGACGTTCTGAAGAAGAGCTCGTAAATAGTAAAAACACAAAAAATCATAATTTTGTAATTGCAGCGCCACCTGGTGAACAAATTAATAAATAGGAGTCCCTAGGAGTGTAACTGTGTGATATAAAATCAATTGGATTAGCCGTTTCGGAGAAGATTTTAAAAAATTTTCCCCCCAAAAGAACACAATCATTTATAAAAAAATCCAAAAATCTCTGGAGCATGACTATTTGAGCAAACTTGGTAGAAACCCACCCAAGGTACATCCCCATTAAGTTTTGAAGTAAACCTGGCTAACGGTTTTGGAAAAGAAGTCGAAAATGTGAATTGTCGACGGAAAGACGACGGACAAAGGACCATCCTATAAGCTCAGCTGACTGAGAAGTCAGCTGAGCTAAAAAAAAACAACTAAAACAAAAAAGTCAAAATCCCAGCAGAAAAAACGAAACAAAACACCAAAACAACAAAAAAAAACAAAACAAAACACAAAACCCACAAAAACCAAAACAAAACAAAACAAAAAACAAAACAAAAAAAAAAAAACAAAAACAAAAAACAAAAAACAAAAAACAAAAAAACTTCAAAAACAAAACAAAAAACAAAAAAAAAAAAACAAAAAACAAACAAAACAAAAAACAAAAAAAAAAAACAAAAAAAAAAAAAACAAAAAACAAAAAAAAAAACAAACAAAGAAACAAAACAAAAAAAAATTCCGCAATGACATTAGTGTAGGCCTATTTCTACCAAATGAACGCACACTTGTGATTTGATCACTCTTAATTTTCATGCACTGCCTATTTGTAAATTTGAAAGTATATTGCAAAAATTTTGGTATAATTTTCTGATTTAATGTTAACATCATTTTATTACCATATTACAAGAAATTTCTGATAAATTGACACTCGCAGTTTTTTTTTTTTTCAGTCCAACCATTACAGGAGTCAATTATACATACAATGTCCCCAGAGAGGCAGGTCATCGTTGATTAATATCGTTCAGTCTATGAGTTGTAAATGAAATAATCACCACAAGGGTTCTAAAATTGAACCCCAGTGTTTAGGAGGTGTGTAAGACCGCCAAGTAACGTAAATTCTGTTTGGTAGTTCAGTCAAAGTTACTTTAAGGTCATCCGGCAGTGAGAATTAGTTGCAATTTCTGTTGGCCCCAACAGGTCATAATCTTGCCACCTTCTTTCAACTAAGTGCAGTGTAACTATTTGAACATGTACAAGGTTCCCTCATGAAGGTGGTTTGACGCCATTGTGTGTGAGTGACACCGTGACATTTACACCAGAGGCGTGCTATTCTTTGTAGCACGTCCTTGCCTACATTCATCACATAAACATCAAACCAGCATGCACTCAATGCGGTGACCACATAAGATGACATTAAACAAGCGTGCACTCATTTAACGAAAAGTGATTTTAATTGCAATAAGAATGAGAGTGTTCAAGCAGTCCATAATCCTGCCGCGACTTTTCTGAGTGTAACTATTCGAAAATGCATGAGGCGCCAGTGGCCTTTGACCCCAGTATGTGGCTGACAGATACAATGACATCAAACAAATATTCACTTATTTGACAAAAAGTGTTGTCAATTGCAATCACTTTGTGAGAGAACACATAGCATGACATAAAACAAGTATAGATTACACTCATTTGACAAAATGTGCTTTTTATAGCAGACAACGAGTAAGTGGCGCATATTAAAAGACATCAAACAAGCGTGCACTCATTTGACAAAAAGTGCTTGTAATTGCAGTCGATGTGTAAGTGACACATAGAATGACATCAAACAAACACGCACTCACTTGGTTAAAAAAAAAAAAACATGTGTTTTTAAAACCGTCGACCTATTGAGATCCAGTTGGCGTTTCGGCCCACCAGCATCACACAACCATACTTCACATTACTTTGCAAGAAGTAGGACGACATGCAAGTGGGTCGCCAGGCAGACAAACAGGAGGGTATATGTTCGAAAATTGCCGTATATTAACAAAAAACAGATGGCACATATGCTTGTGTACAAATTGTAATGTGCCGGGTTGTTCCAAAAACACACAAATCCACCCGTGTATTCTGAGAAACATCCATGGATGGGGTGGGGGTGGGGGTGGGGTGAGGGTATTTTACATACCATCCTACATATGTTGAACTACGCAATGCGAGTCGAGCTTTGTAGCTGAAAACGACATTTTGGACTGCGTCAACAGCAATCTTCGGCGCGCTTTGGGCGCTGTTGACATAGACTATTATATAATGTGTAACTGCAGATATGCTGGTACTTGAATGCAAGGTCTTGTTACAAGGAACATGAATCTGAGAACCTTAATATAATTCAGACCAGTGCGTTTTAAGTAGAGCCACTTTGGCCCTCAGTTGGCACTGAAACAGTTAAAACCGTCGCTGCCTCGAAATCCAGTTGCCGATTCAGGCCACCAGGATTATATAAAGATACATCACGGTACTTTGCAATAAGTAGGACGACATGCGAACGTTGAAAGTTTGCATGGAGACGTTTTAATTTTTACGACACTAAAGCGCGTCCGTTTAATCCTTATTAGCTCGTTCTTATTATCGCTTAATACGGATTTCAAACGTAACGCCACCTTCTGCATCGAGTGTGCAAGTTACAAACGTCGTGATGCAGTCAAAACGGTGGCCTACCGTTGTTGTGGAATAGATCGAATGGCACAACCCTGGTTCTCTGACGCCGTCTTGTTATCGAACTGAAAACGGAACTGTATCCAACTGGTCAATTTGAACACTGACGTTGGATTTGCACGTCATCATGTCAATTGTCATATGCATGTAAATCCACAAGTAAATTTTAAATGTTAACACACAGAACCATATTGCAGTAAACCACCTAGACGACCAGGCTTGACCATTTGACTATTCCTTTTTCTCTTTGTTATTCATCAAATGACTTCCTTTCGTCGGGAAGTTATGCTGTATCTCCAAAGAAAACGAGTCTACTTTAAAAAAGAAGCGGTCGTGAAAGTAGCACAAGAGGCTCTTGTTGGGTGAGGAAATGATAAAATACATACCTGCTATGGAGACTACCTGTTTTGACAGGAAATATTTGTGTTTTTAAAGACCAATCTTCCCAAACACTGGCCTTTTTCATGATATACCTAAAATAGGTAAGGTCAACATCAAATGGTTCATGGATTTCCTCAGTACAGGGCTCTGTAGGCTGGTGAGCTATCTATGTGTATTTCCATTAGTTTCCATTGTAATTTGCACCTTTGTAGCTTTAAAACTGCACTGGCCTTTTTCATGATATACCTAAAATAGGTAAGGTCAACATCAAATGGTTCATGGATTCCCTCAGTGCAGGGCTCTGTAGGCTGGTGAGCTATCTATGTGTATTTCCATTAGTTTCCATTGTAATTTGCACCTTTGTAGCTTTAAAACTGCACTGGCCTTTTTCATGATATACCTAAAATAGGTAAGGTCAACATCAAATGGTTCATGGATTCCCTCAGTGCAGGGCTCTGTAGGCTGGTGAGCTATCTATGTGTATTTCCATTAGTTTCCATTGTAATTTGCACCTTTGTAGCTTTAAAACTGTTCTACCTAAAAACACAAAATTTCTTGTGGTAAATGGTTGTATGCTGTTACAATACTCCTGGAAATTTGATAACTTTTGGTACTAAACTATTCAACGTATTGGATGTTACTTAAACATAGAATCTTATGGGAAAACACACCTCTGGCCCGCAGGAATTTTGTGTATTGGGTTGTGTATTCAGCCAAATACAGATAAAGTTGCTAGTTGCAACCGCTCCTTTTCAGGCCAGCTGCCATATATGACCATTTTACAGTAGCAGTAAGGCTGGTCTTTAACGACAGACGTGTAATGTTTGGAGTAGATACTGTATGTGCACAAATGATTGAAGAATGATATGTAATACTAGTAAATAAACGTAGCATCTAAATTGTGTTTAGACAGTATAGGCAGTAAAAGGATAAGAACAAGACTGTAGTACGTAAATAGAATTGCACTAATATTTATTGGTATCTACGACTAAGTACAAATGTAATGTCAGTGACAGAAACACTTCACCACTCAAGAGAAACTTCCTCGAGGAAGATAATCCTGTGCCTTTGCCAGAATTTTCTGAATTGATGCTTACCAAAATTCTTTTCAATATGACGAAATCAATGTGCGAGGGTGTAACAGTCTAGTTCTGCAACAGGATCCTGGAGAGACAACGAGTCGTACTCCAGCAAACTTTCCACATGATATACGCAGTTTCATTTCTTTATTTTGAAAAACACCGCATCGGGCAGCTGTCCCTTGTACTAACCAAGCTTTTTAGTGTTTGTCGAAGTGCTTCACGATTTTCAGATTCCTGAAAAAAGTCAAATGTATGTCCTGTATTCAAAAGGAAAGGCAAGCAGACAAAGAGCAACTGCAGATGTGTTTCATTGCTCTGCTATGTTTCTAAAGTATTTAAAGGCTTAATGTCTTATATGAGTATTTTGTGCTACACGAGCTTTTCACGTCTAAAAGTCTTGTGTTTAGACCAAACGATTCCACAATTATTCAACCCATGAAAATTTTCATGACATATGCAATGATATTGTTAGTCATCTTCTAAAAATCTTCCTGACACAAACAGTGGTTTTGAACTACAAACAGAAATGAGAGTGATCTCCTTTCATGTCAGCGAATCGTTCGACCGCATCTGGTATGAAGGTCTTTTTATTCAACTTGACACAAATTGGAATCAAATGTCCTCTTCTTAATTATACAGGTGGTTATAAATCTAATGGTTGCAAATGTGTAATGGTCAGGGTCAAACGTCTTCTAAGCGTCTCATCGAGGCGGGGTAGTATCTTTGGGACCCTGATGTCCTTAGTTTACATAAAAAGGTAGAACAGATGATATTTAAGAAAAACCAACCTGTTTGCTGACGATACCAGTACACTGAAGATGATATATGACCTTATTTCTGCTGGACGTCTTAATACTAATCTTCGGAGAATCTTTGGTTAGGATATGCAGTGGAAAGTTGCTCTCAACCATACATTTAATTCTTTGGTTTTGCACAAAGCAAAGCAAACCTGGAGCACCCACCTTCTGTAATCCCAGAAGGTATCAGTCATACTTTATTGGGAATAACCCTCTTCTACAACCTGCATGTATATTGGAATATCCATAATACCATTATCATAGACAAAGCCAGGAAACATTTGACTTTACTTCTTAAACTGAAATACAAGTTATCTGGTAATTTTCTAATCAGATTGTATGAAACCATGATGCGTCCAATCTTAAAATACAGATGTTGTATATTTGGTAACTGTTCCCTGGATTTTTCCAATTCAATGGAATCAATCGGTTCAGTATATGTTAGAGTGTTCTATAACATGTGCCATATCCTACACAACAAATTAGACTGGCCAACAGTAGCCAAAAGACACTAATATTTGAAACTGATTTTGCTTCACAAAATGACCAACCCATGTTTGAAACCATCACAGCTTGAGACAAATCAAATTGAATCACATCCAAACGTCATAGAGACATTTTCCATTTCCCCTACTTTTAAACTTGAAAAGCAATCTATTATTCTTTCCCAATTTAAACATAATCTAAAAAGAAACCCCTTTTCATTTGTTAATTTGGTTCCTGGGCGCTTTTCCTATGACATGAGATCCCCTAACATCAAATATTTGGGTTTTTCTCATAAATTCTCTTCTTCCCATATAAAATACCCTTTCATCTGCAACATGTGAATATTTACATCCTAATGAGAGCGCAAGACATATCTTTTTTGGACTATCGTCTCCTATCTAAATAATAACTCCACTTTTCTGCCAAATCTAATTACATAGATGTTCACTATGTATAACAAAATTACATTTACTTTGAAGTGGTATGAGTAAAGCTTTTTACCAATTAATGTGACAAATATTCGGAAAGCGGTGGCTACAGGAAAAGTAATAAAAGACAGTGTCAACAGAGCCTCTGATGCCATTGGGGAGATTATGCCAAAGTGTGCTTGAGATTGGGGAGAAAAGAGTTATCAAAACATTGAGTCATGCATTTTGAGATGAGCAGGGCCCTATTTGGGGGCCATAGGTATGAAGATTGTACTGCTCTAACTTACAACCTTCCAAATAGGCCCAGGCGAGATCCTCTCCCGCCGTACAGATTACATGATGAAAGCACCAAGTGAGGACATGGCTTCCAGACAGCAGATAATGACTAGATTTTGTCATATCTGGTGCCTAAAATTCGGCCCGTGTCCGACAAGAGGCAGTAAAATAATGACGGTGAAAGAGAAATCCAGGGCTCATAATGTGGGGTGGTAATTCAGTGGGGGTAAAGTATGATGATGATGATGATGATGATGATGATGATGATGATGATGATGATGATGATGATGATGATGATGATGATGATGATGATCTGCTTTACTTTATAGGTGGCAAAAGTTTGATATTCGTGTGGCCTCTTAGCATCATGCCTTTGGGGCGCTGAGGACATTGCCCTACATGTGTCGCTCATTTCTGTTCACTGCGAAGTTAAAAATATATTTGAACAGTTCATAAATAGTGCGTATGGCTTCCTGTTATTTTACATTTGCCGTCCGTTTTTGACCAGGTGGGACATATTTGGCCTTCAATCCAGAGAAAACAGAGGCGTAAAATGCCATTTCTGAAAACACTCGATCCCAGAAGTGACTCCGGCGTTTCACTGACATCATCTCCTAACTTGCCTACCTGTGAAAATTTCTGTAAAATTCTGATAATCAAATGTGTCCTGCAGTCATAATAAGGACTTCTAGGGCACGACTTAACGTGTACACCAATGTACGCATCAGGTTTAGTAGTACCAAGGAGCAATAAAACTAGTATACTTGCTCCATGGTAGTACTTTGATGGACGATTGTGCACTGTTCCATTTGAAACTTCAGCATCTGTACGCTGAACATGAAACACACAAAAGGAAGGGAAGTTGACACCTGCGCCATCTGAGCTCACGATCATAGTAAAGCAGGGGGTAAAGAGCAAACCCTGCCTTTCCTGGAGATCGACTGTATAGGCCTCCTTGTGTCAAAAATATCAAACCACAATAAGTCAGGTCTACTCCTACGATTGAAAAAACCGTAACACTCTCCATCGAATCCAATGAATTCGGTGCCGCGCCTCTGTCATCGCATCCGACGTCGCTCATGGGATCCTCCCTGCCAAAAATAGGCCCAACTCGATGGTAAAATTACCCCTATTGCTGTGCCCATGCCATGAGGCACACACGCGCGCGCACACACACACACACACACACACACACACACACACACACACACACACACACACTTGTACCCTGCTTAGAGCCTTTTGGCTCGGTGGGTTTTCATCCCCATTTCTCCTGGCAAGCCTTGCTTGCAGGTGGTCTGAACTTATTTGGACTTCAAACAACACCCAGTAAATCAACCTAAACATTATTACGTCATTAATGAGATAGCCCTTTACTCTATAGACTAGGGACTATAATTAACATAGTAAATTAAGTTTTTGGTTTTTAAATTTTTTTTATAAGTTCAAAGAAAAAATATGGTAAATGAGTTAATTTTAAGAAAATGCAATTTTAAATTTACACGTTAATCATAAGAATCGACTGTCCTTCGTGCATCTATTTTGTACCAAGAAGCTAAGGAAAGTGGTCACGGACAGCTGTTTATTCGGTGAAGTGAGAAACAAGCTGGCTGACAGTGTGTAGACCTGCACAGTGATAAGGCTTCAAAGAATATTGGGCTTGGGTTGGAAAAAAGAAAGGGAGTAATAAATCTGTTTTTCTGGATAGCTGAGGTGTACACATCATGAATAAATTTCAGGGACTCCTTTTTTTCATCCGTATTGTAAAGTCTTTAAAACTGTTATTTGTTTTTTGTTTCCAACAGCCGACCGTAAACTAGGACCTACTATGAGTGGATGGCATGCTGGTGTTCATGAACCTTGTCAACAGTCAATGGAGTACTTGCCCTCCTCTCTGTCTGTGTCTGACTGTTTGTCTGTGTGTGTTCCCGTTTCGTACAACACAGCGTTCAGGGCTTGACAGATCAGGATGTTCAAAAGTATCATCATTTGTCCCAAGCGGTGATCAATTAGGTTTAGATCTGCTGCCTGATATTTTCAATAAGAGCTGTTTTGGTTGTAGGATATTCTGAATTAGTTTGCCTTTGTACACAAAAAATATCTCGGTCGACAGCGCCCATGTATTACACAGTTAAAATATCAACTTTTAAGTGCGCCAACTGTCAAACAATTTGTTTGAAACTAGGCTAGCATTCTCACGGTAATACAGTGACACAGTAAAAACCTCAATCGCTAAATCGAAGCTGTTGATTTTAATTTAGGTCTGTGTCGATTTGAAAGTGTCGTAAAAGCGGCTTCACAAAAGTATGGTCTTTACATACATTAAAGTAACGGTGATTTTCAACTTGAAACAGAGTAGATGCATCTTACTCTGACAGAACCACGCTGGAATGTTTCCGAAATGTCTGGCGATGTCAAGACTTCGGGACGCGTATTTTTTTCCAGAGGACTCTTTCAATCATTGTATTTAAGTAAAATATTCTAATTTGCAATCGGGTCTCCCGGCAATTTTTTTTTTTGTTGTCAAGCGAATAAATGTAAGCAAATGCCGTTGACTGCCATTAGTGTGCGCTTTAACACGAAGTATGGTTCGGAGCTGAACATGTTCAACAAGTCATGAAGTGCCAGCTTTCGCAGATTTTTTGGGTCAATTTCTTCTTTTTTTCTTTTCTTTTTCTGTTCTTGCAATTCATGATCAATGATACAACTATTTAGGTATGGAGGCCCATAACAATATAAAAAACATACAATTGTGAATAAAATACAATATGAGATTAGAAATAAACTATGATCAAAATGTATCACAGATACAAGAAAGGGGACAGACGTACACCCCACCTCTATCACATCCGAAAGCCTCAGCATGGAGCAAGATAGTAGAAGTGAAAATAGTAAGATGTTAAAAGGGCTGAACAGAGTCGGAAATATGGAGTGTGCTTCTTTTCTTGAAACATACTGAAGGAGGTCATTCCAAATTTTTGTTGCAATTGATATTTGTTTTTTTTTTTTTGGGGGGGGGGGGGATTGTTCGGAAAAAATAATTTATTACCCGAAGCTTTAGTGTTATTGTTATGGATTTCTCTAATTGGGGGTGGGTGATGGGGGTGAGGTTGGTAGGTAAATAATTTGGAACCTGGGCGTTTGCTAATTTCCAGGTGAATATGGCACGACACTGATTGTTGTATTATTATCTGTGTTGGATGCTCATCTATTTCCGGGTGGTCGGCATATCGGGGCCTGTGCGTTCTAGGATGGAATAGGGCAATGAACAATGATTCTCATTTTGAATTTTTTGTAACTGTGTGGGATCTGATTTCCTAACACTACTGCTCCATACTGCACCACAGCACTCTGATGGGGGAGACGTAGGGTGTTGTACAACATGGGCCTAGTAGGCTACAGGTAATAGAGTGGACACATGGAGCAGCTGAGCTGAAAATACATTAACAGGGCTCGCCTCAATTTGTTGATTACGTTGTGCACATGAGTATCAAAGTTAGATAGATATCTAGGTTTCCTCCCAGGTGTTTACAATTAGTTGCTGAGCAATAGTATCTCCTTCTAAATTTAAGCCCAAATTTGAATTATTTATGAACTTTTTTCCTGCTGCTACAAAATAATGATATAATGATATAGTTAGTTTTCTCTATGTGTAGAATAAGCTAATTGGCTCGTAGCCATTCCGTCTCTGTTAGTTCTTCCTGTAAGACTTTGATGACACTTTCTACGGAGTGACTGGAGTAAGAAAACGGTGTCATCGGCATACATGTTGACAAATGATTGCTCGAAGAAGACACTCGAAACATTCACATAGAGAATGAAAAAGAGAGGTCTAAGAGTCGACCCGGGGGGACACTGGCACTTCTATAGGAGAACTCAGAAAAAAATTCCATTTATAATCGCAACATGTTTCCTATTGGTAAGGTAATTTCTGAACCTGGAAAGGCTGCTATGAGTATATAATAACCTGGAATTATTGCAGGCGTTTAATGTTTCCAAATAAGGCCCACATTATCACAGAAAATCACACACTTGTGCTTTGCTATTCTATACCGGCCTATCAGTATCATTGCCAGGGTGAACAGGCATACAATAGGCCTACATGTACTGCACAAAAGTTGCTGCTGTTCACAAACCTGTTCAGCTGCATTATAATTTTAAAATTTTTGTTAATTTCCTGTATGAAAAAAATCTTTGAAGTTAAAGATCCGATAAATCATTATATCGGGACTGTCGAGAGCCCCGACAATTGCACGTGAGCCTAATCGAATGATTGACAGGAGCCAAGGCAAAGTGGGGTGTGGCCTGAGCCTGTATACATGCTTATAAGAACACGCGCCACCCGGGGCCTGTCCGTATTAATATGTATCAGGCCACGGTCAGCCCCTTAACCCTTTACTTAGCGTGTAACGTTTGAAAGGTTTTTATTTGCAATCCATGATCAGACTAAAATCTGTTTACATATGGAGGCACATAACATTGATAAAAAGAGAGAAGTCTTTCTATCAGTTAAGAATACCAACAAATGATATATAGTAATGAATCAAGATAAATAAAATGCAAAATAAGTAGGATGTTATGGTGATGGGTACAATAACCTATAGAAAAATACTTATGATGTCACATGAAGGTGACAATGTTGATGACGAATCAAGAGAGATCAACTGAATTGAACACATGTTGAATAAAATTCTTAAAACTGCTTCCACATTTTCAACCACAGGTTGTACTAATATAGACATTCACCTTAAAATGAGGATTGTAGATAATCAATGGCAATGTGTTTTTATATGCTTTCTTGACAATGGGCAGTCATTACGCATTCATTTACTAATATGTGGTTGGCATAGCCTAAAATGCAAACGTCAGCATTACAAAGAGAGGCTTGTAAATTACAAGATCAAAGTGCAGGCCGACTATAAGCCTGGTTCCCCGCCCAAACCTCCGCTCACCAGTCGGCGCTTTAATCAATCCATCCCGTGAAGCCGTTTTTCACAACTGGTGTTGCGCTGTTCGGGCAACCGACCACAAGTTGATTTTCGCTACAATGTCCAGTATTACTACGATGTCAATGAGATACCCTAAAGCAATAAAATTGGAAAGTGAGTCAAAGGCTGCCTGAAAAAAAAAATGTTCACAACTGTATTCAGTGCGAATTTATTTTATTATTACCCAAAAGGCAATGCTCTTGACGGAAGCGCTCATTTCAAGATGGCGCTGACTACTGAACGGTGACTTTTTATTGGCATGCCACAGGAAAAGGTATATCTGTGAAATACAACTCCCTTCTTTTTTACACGCCCACGCCTAACCATGAGAGCTCGCTGATGCTCGCTAATATCTAAACGGCTGGCACCGTAAAAAGCGAGCAAAGCTTTAATCCTTATGGATGTGTAGCCTATTCCATTGTGCGACACCGATTAGCTGCTCTTGTGCATCTTTATTCTGTTGTGCACCACCTGACAGCTGGTCAAAATGTGGCAACTGCTTTGCTTTCGGAACTGTAAATTTTAGTCCATCCGCCACGCGGCAGTGCTCAATGGTCGACATTTTGTCAAAATGAAACATAGATAGATAAAAATACCTATTATATAGAAGTTTTGATTTAAAGAATGCAGGCACGTACATTATTGTTATTTTTTTGAGCAATTGACTATTATTCGTCGTTTACCCGGGGAGCCAGTGTAGTTTCGATATTATCGCCCCATATGCCCTTATCTTATCTTTGACACGCAGGAGTCGAAATCATCACTATTTTGATCTTGTTAACAGTCTCACACGCACGTAACCATAAGAGCTTGCTTTCACACTCACGTAACCATAAGAGCTTGCTTGCGCTCACTATGATGTTGTGTGCTTAAAAGGAATGTAGCTACCCTTACAAATTACATACATGTGACGGGGAAAGATATGATATTGTGGCCCGGTAGGATAATCACAAAAGCTATTTCCACTTTTGTTTGCCTTTTTAGTTAAGTCAGTGTGTGAACACAGGCTTTTTTTTCCTCAACTACTTTCTTTCTTTCTTTCTTTTATTTACTTGAAAATATTTTTGGTATAAGTATTTAATACGATTCGGGACAATTGTTTAATGAATCAAAGAAATTAGAAGATAGTGAGACAACAAAGACAGTAGAAAGATATGTGTTCTGTTGCATTGCAAAAAGAGGAAACTCATTGTTTTGTTGTTGTTGTTGTTGTTGTTGTTGTTGTTGTTGTTGCACAAGGAGGAGAGATTTGGCGGTTTTCCTCTGCTACCTCAATGAGGTCTTGTGGCACCGTGGCGTACCGCGGATTGATTATTCTGCGCACTATCACTTCATGTTTATCATAGACGCTCATCCTGTGAAACCATGATTTGACAACGTCGTAGAAACTGGCCAATAACACAGTCCACCTTCCAGACACTTACTTGTTATGTCAAGGAATGGGTCGAGCGCCATTCTGTTTTGTGAGCAGTTTACATTTTTAGGTAATGCTCACACTGGAAAAGTCCCATTTTATATTTTACATAACGTTCATTCGGCAAATTAATCTTCCGTTAACACTAATCATACGCATACTTTGGATAATACCTCTTCAAAATATCGAATCGGGACTAACCCACGGACTTGGCTGCCATTTTAAGTAACTTGGACATTTGTTGAAACATGTTTAAAATGGATGTTTTTTCCCCTTTTACACATTACCTCCTTTGGCGTCAGTTTAATTTGTTACCTGGCACAGATGAAGGCACTTGTTTTAATTTAAATATCTTGTAAATTTTTTTACGAAACCCTTATACAAAATATGAATACGGTTTTGGAGTTTCTGGTAAAGAAAACAAATGAAACAAAGAATTCACAAGGAAAAGAATGTTTGTGTTGGCACACCGACACATCGATGGAGTGGATGGAAGAATGCTGGGAGCCCAATGGTCCATGTAAAGATATGTAGTTTATATAGAGTTTATGAATGAGTCTAGGAGTGAACCTGGGCGTGCTAAGCACACTAATGACGGGAATTTTTTTTCATATTGAAATTGGTTTCTCTGTTGGATATCAATAAAAAAACCCCCATTCTGGAGGATAGTTAACGCTTGCGGAAATTCAAAGCGAGCACATTCAGTGTCGTTGAGACATGAACCCAAAATTATACACGTACATAAAGGTGGCTAAATTTGTAAGATGTGGGCAACACATTTTGAACAGGAATAAACGGTAAAAAGAATTTGATGTTGAAAATCAAAACAGAGTTGAGCATGAAAGTAAACCAATTGAAGATAATTTGAACATTCGGGGAAAATGTATAAATTTCAAAGATCTCATCTTTATTCTGTTTTTACATTCGACGAAGTTCAAGACGAATGCAAACAGCCGAGTCTGCGTAAAGTATGCGACTGTGATTAATTAACCGGGGGTGCACTTTCGGTACGGTGGTATGAGTTTGGTAGTATTAATGTTTTTAAATATTTAGGGCAGTTGGTCGGCATAAACTATCTCTTTCAGCACCAACTGCGTAAGTCAAACAAGTTAAAACAAACTGCTCTGAATTACAAAAAGGGTGCTCGAATCACGTTCCTTGTAACTAGACCTCTGATTCAAGTACCAACATGCCTGTAGTTCCATAAAATATTATAATCAATCCTGGTCAACACCTTTCTTCGGCGCGCTCTGGGCGAAATGCCCAAAGCTCGCGAAGGAAACCAGTCAAATATGTAGCATTGAAAGACCATTGAATTTTCAGATTTCCGTTATATTACTGCTTTTAGGACGGGGGGGGGGGGGGTGAAAACTCAATAGTGATGGACAATAACAGGGACATTTTAAGTAGCAAACTAATGTCCTCTCTAAGATATAAAGCACTGTTGTGTTCAACAGGCTTACATGCAATATACTCTGCGACTAAAAGTGGTGTATCCTGATTAAATTCATCCTTTCTAATGCAAGAAAGTACTGGATGCTTCAGAAGTAGCCTTGCTATAGATACCAGAAAAGCACTAGGTTTAAAAGGAAAGAATTCGTCTCTGATGTAGGCGGCTTTGAAGGCCTCAGAGCATGTGTAAAGTTTAATAATAACATATATTTCATTGATTTCTACTTATTAAGAGGGTATTCGTAAAGGAGGTGTACTGTCGATGTGTCAATGAACTGTGCTCCATCATGATTTACTTCGTACCGTGGCAGACAATTAGTTTTGTATGTGTATATACATGACATTGATGTAACGTTGCTAATATTGCAGCTGATGATCTAACAATTGTAGCATTGTCTGAGCGTGCCATGGAAAGGGTTTTTTGTACTGTGTATAATCACAGCTATATGTGGCATTGCTAACATAACTCTAGCAGATCAACTATCATCATTTTTAATGAAAGTAAAATAGAAAGATAACATAATGAATAAGACTCAAATTTAAACTAGGACATGAAAGTACACAATAATAATAATGTGAAATTGCAAAAGGGATTTATATAGGGCTGCGGCCTCTTTTACAATCGCTTTTTTTTCTTAGATAAATATGTTTAAACCAATAATGTTAAACGTACACATCTGTTGGAGTTCTATGCTGATGGGCCGGCAAATGAATTTATACAAGGTAAGATTAGTAAAGCCAGCAGTGCCCTTCATGCGATGACCTGGTATCAGGGAAATGGCTATTAACCCTCTACGTGCTAACTGCTGCAAAACTATGCATTACTTATCAATTATGTTGTATGGTTGTGAAGTTTTGCTACTAAGTACTTCAGGACTGCAGCACTAGTAATAGCACAGCAAACACCAAGGCAGGTACTTAGTCTTCCGACAAGGCAACAAAACATGGGGGTACTTTCAATCCTTGGTTGGATGTCTGCCGAGAGTGAAATTCCATTTAACTCTTTCAGTGGCAACTGCGACTTAAAACGAACTGCTCTGACTTATGATAAGGGGGCTAGATTCATGGTACTTGCAAAAAGACCTTTCAGTTACATTCAAGTACGAGCATGTCTGTAGTAATTATATAATATATAATTGTTCAGGTCAACAGCTTTCTTCGGCGCGCTTTGTGCGCAGACTTCCAAAGGTACCAGTTACCATGAAATACTTTTTGTGTATTTTCTGTCATTGAATGTTTTCCTATTTTGGCGAAGTATTAGATTTAAATTAATTTGCAGAAAATTTGGAATACTATGCCCGAGAGACCAATGCCAACAGACCGATTGGCATCTCTCTGTTCAGTATCGCCGAAAGCGCAACGATGTGAGCTGTTGACCTGGAATGCTGTTGACTCAGTCAAAAACGTGGCACCGAAAAAGTTAAAACGTTGCTTTAACGTGACAATGTGCTCCGCCTTCCTGGCTTATCTTAAGTTGGTGATGAGGAATTTTATTATGGGCCAAATGTAGTTTAATTTCCCATAAACCCACAAAAACGTTTGGTTCAATTTGCGACGTAATTTGGTTTGTTATTGGTAGACGTTGAGGTTATCATGAGACGTGTGTGTCTGGGATATGATTAATTTTATCTCAGCAAGCACTCTTTTTTTATTATATCAGTGCTGACCTCAGCTATGACAGGCACTTGTTACAGCTGAGCATGCTCACTGAGGTGTGTTCCTCTAATAAGGTCACAAATGATTTAATACAAACTTCATCCTCTTCACATGGAAATATACATGTAAAAAGGTAAAACATAAAGCATTGCAAAGAATTTATATGTATTAAAGACAGCTTGATTCATTTGGAACGTTTCTAGTGCTATCATCTACAAGCTGTACAGTTTTAATATGCCGATGACATTAATAAAAGATGGTGATTAAAAAAGACAAGTTTTATTTTGGTTACCCTGGTAACTTCAGTTGGATGGGGAAAGACCACTTCTTCTGTTAAACGATGTATGAGGTGAGTCAGCCTGTGGCTAGGCTGTGCTGACATGGCGACTTGGCTTTTTTATATTTCGACACAAGAGCTCTGTCATGTAACTTCTCTCCTTGAAGCCACAATTGAACTTAAAAAACAACTTGAGAATTTTATCTTGTACCAGCAGTATTCTGGGCCAGTTTCCGTTGAAATGAATTATGAAGCTTGTATATGTTGACTTAAAAAGTATGCTACGAAAGAAACGTGTCAAGGAATATCTGAACGGAGGGACGAGAGAGAGAAGAAAGACATGCGTCGATTCTGGTATCTGTTATTTGCATTTCACACACAGTAGTTAAATTTGTGAAATAAATGAAAGGCTAGGTTGCGTGAATTTTCAAAGAAGAAAAAAAGGAAATGTCTCATACGATCCCCATGATGCTTTTACACCCTATCAGTCATGCTAGTTGCCTGGAAAGTGTTCATTGCCATTACGAGCCTCTGTTAACAACCAAAATGTGAATCTGGCCCCAAATCGTGAAATATTCGCGAACTGTAAATAAAAGTTACGTAAACCGTGAAATATCGGCGAAACGTCAATATTAAATCTGCAAAACGTGAATGTTTTATCCCATGAAACGTGAAACTGTGTCTCGCGAAACGATATATGCAAAACATGAAACATGCAGATATTCTTGACACTGACATTTAAATGTGTCCTGGGCTACTGTGATTGTTAGACTATGTCTTAAAAGTTATTGAATACACGTCCATATAAATTGGTAACGTTTCAATGTGTGATAAAAGCATAAACTTTAGGCCAAATAAAAATTATATCATTTACATCTGAGGACAGATTGAAGTGATGAGGGAGGGAATTTTTATTTATTTATTTCAAATTTATTTATTTATTTGTTTATCTATTTATTCATTCATTCATTCATTTATTTATTTATTTATTTATTTATTTATTTATTTATTTATTTATTTATTTATTTATTTATTTATTTATTTATTTATTTATTTATTTATTCATTTATTTATTTATTTATTATTTTTAGTGCCGGAATACAACGGCAAACATAGGTAATATAACTCTTCAAAGGCTCAATCCAGATGACAAATATACACACATGCATCTTTTTAACATCTAGCTTCAGATGGCTTCTATTGAGGTATGTGGAATGTGACCATTTTCCCTGTGTGCCTACTACACCAGGAAGCCCGACAGATGGTAGAAATGTACTGACACTAGAAAGTGAAGATCATCCCTCTAGCCAAATGTCCCAGAATGAAATTGAAGAGAAAAAAGTGATGTGGCAAAACGTTTGATGCCCGCGGGAATGGGAAACAAGTACTTTTTAATTTGGCCGTACGTCGGGAAGTGACTTCGTAACACCTGGAAGTTATAAAGACATAAGTGAAATAATTTGATCCTTAGGCTCAACCGAAACAGATACTTTCATTTCTATTTATATGCTTTTGCAGCCACTTGAGATATATTCATTTTGCAGTTAAATTGTTCATTAACTTGAAATATACGAGAATAAAAGTTTAATTTTTTCATAGAAGACCATAGTGAACCCAGTTTTGTAAAACCACATGCTCTAAATGAAGGTGTATATATATGAGCCTATGCATTAATGATGTGAAGTTTCAATTGAAGTCAAGTAAAAGTAGGCTGGACATGACTCTACATGGGTAAATCTTTCTGTCCCGGATGCTTTGATCCAGGCATTTTGGCTTAATGGTCTGCTTTTGTTACACATTTATGGATCCAGATACAATGTAATTTGAGTGTAGCCATATATGTGTGTTTGAAAAGAGTAAAGTTTTAGCCTCCACGCATGTGTGTGTCTTGGTTCAAACATATTTTATTTGCAAAAATAATTGGCCAAGAGGCACGATGCCTACATGAAGCCAGGCCTCTTGTACATGAATTGACAACACAACAAAAAAAGTAGATAACATCTAAATAACAAACAGAGAACGCAAAGGCCATAACAGATATGATGGGAAAGGGGGAGGGAATAAGGAAGTGGGTGGACGTTATTCCCGTAAATACATGAACATACAGGCCTAATTGGAGGTAACAATTAGTACAAATATGGATGACTTGTCTCTCTACAATTTTTCTACTTTGTATCTAATTATGTAGCTAATTATGATGGCACAGCTGCAACCCGGTGCTAGGACAGCTGAACATTGAAGCTTCCGGTGGTTTTAATACATTTGTGAACTGCTTGGACTATATCCCGATTCCCAGAATTATTTTTTGCTGACAATCGAAAAAGTATGGATTTTAAATCAAAGGCTGTAAGAGGCATTATTTTAGTTTGGAGTTCATCTCTCGCCGTAACGTATTTTTGCACTGGAAAAAAATGAAAACCGTTCTTAGCCGAGGTACCACAGGAACAAAGTGGTGATCCAATTAGATTTATCCTGTACAAATCTTTGTTCAGCAAATTAAATTACATGAATATTAAAGAGCCAGTCCATTAACAATTTTGCACATAAGTATGGGTTTGTGTTTCCGTCGTCGGTCCCGTTATAGCATTTATCTTACCATGGCTAGTATGACACAAAGCCCCCGTGACAACTCTGTCTGCATCCAGCTGAACACTTTCAAGAAGGCCCCTGTCTGACTCTGTGCATCCATCCCAAACTACATTAGCAGATTTTAAGCAGGGTCTAACAAAAGGAATATTAAAAGATTCAAGTGCACGTCTATTACGTTTGTACTGTAGACGTTTCAAAATACCTATCAATTTCTTTGATTTAGCTACAATATAATTTATGTGCGCCGGCCAGTTGAGATCCGAAGAAAATATAACACTAATGTGTTTCTGCTGTTAAACACTGTCAATAATTTTCTGTTCAAATACTAGATTGGGTGATCAGCGGGCTTTTTCTTTTTACTAAATAAAAGTACATTGGTTTAGGTAGGATTAAAGGGTACAGGCCATTGGCTTATCCAGTCTGAAACTGACGTAAGGTCTTGGTTTAGAGTGACCGCACTTTCAATTGGCTCGTCAATTTGAATATAAAGGGTGGTGTCATCAGCGTCAAGTCGTATCTCAGACTACTCAATGTCTGATATATCGTTCACGTAAATAAGGAATAATAGTGGGCCTAATGCTGACCCCTGTGGGACACTTGCTTTAGTATTACCTCATTTAGAGGCTTTTCCTTAAATATAACTAAAGTTAAGAGCGACCTTGAAGATAACTCTCGACCCACTGAGGTAAAGGACCTCGAATTCCGACCTTCTGCATTTTATAGATAAAACCTCGATGATAGACTTTAGTTATATGGCAAAACATTACGTGAACTTCTTTTTGTAAATCAAGGGCTTTACAAAACTCGTGATACAGATAGATACACTGACTGATTTACGGTTCCATGTTCTGGGTTGAAACAATTGCTTCGCAGACAAGGAATAATTGTCTCTTAGAAAATTGAATATGTGCTTCAAGACAGCGCGTTCAAAGATTTTGCCAACACAACTTAGAACTGAGTTAGGCGTGTGGCTACTGCAAAATTCAGGTGGTTCATCGGTTGGAATGGGAGAGATATTAAACCTTTTCCTTTCTACTGGAAAAAGGAATGGGACAGTGACAGATGAAAAAGTTGTGCCATAGAACATGAAATACAATGTGCAGCCTCCTTTAGCAACAAGTGTGTCTCTTTGTCCCTAGGGTCTATAATGGACCCAGATATGGGACAAAATGACCTGTTCATTTTTATTAATTGTCATATCCTTTGGTTCAGATACTTCACACAGACATGTATCTTGAACCAAGAATGTGTCAGGTAACTAGGTCAAGTATCTAGGTCAACAGTGATATATCCATGTAAAACTACCACATGTCCTTGTCCCAGACTATAGTTATTTTATTCATTGACCTAATTTCATGAAACATTAGCCACTAAAGTATCTTGATCCAAGGGCATGTCATATAATAAAACTATGTCACGAGGTTAAGCATCTGGGTCACAGTGGTATATATATCCTTGTAAATCGTGTCCTGGTTATAATTGTTTAGATCTTTTAGTTTCATAAAACTTGACATACACATGTGTCTTGACCCAAGGCTGTGTCATGTAACCAAAGTAGGACAGTAAGTCAAGTATTTGTGTCAGGAGCAAAACATCTTTGTAAACAGTTATATTTTTGGGTAATGTTTGTTTTTATTATTGATTTGGTTTTCGTGTAGCTTTACACGTGCATGTATCTTGACTCACCAGGTCACCAGGTAAGATATTTTGGGCACAGTGATATTTGATTTCAAATCTCGTGCATGTAACAACCTTCTTTCCTTTCTGATTAAATCATTTTTCAAAGTTCGTACATCAATGACTGTGTCCAAAAGTTTTTGATGTAGAAAATATGCGTCACTGTCACGCATCTGGGTCCAAGTGATATACCAAAATTCAGATGTGTCTGGGCTGTAATTGTTTCGTTCCTGAGTTCTGTTTCATGAAGCAACTTGCAGAAGGAGGAGACATACATCCAGCAATATGTGATTACAATTTAATTTTATGTACCATGAAAGGCACCACCCCACTGCTTTGCCGTTTCACCATATATCCCATAGTAAAGAAAAAATGGAGGATATGGAAAATAAGCCCGAGATCTGGGCACCTATCCGGAAACAACATTATCAGTGTCACCTATGGTCAAATGTATGCACCTTATAAAACAATTTCCGTCCCTAGTAGCTGTAATATCTGATGTAGATGATCGAATGTTTCCGGCCGATGACAAACGTTTACATGGCTGCCAGGAATGGCAAATTCCCGAAATTCGCCCATCCTATCCGCACCCCTTCCGACCCGCCTGCTTGCAGTTTCTAGAGTGCCGTGAATATACATGTGAGGATGTCTACAGTACGGCAGCAGGCTATATGGCAGACACTGTTGACTTTTTGGTTAAGACCACCGAGCAATACTGTTAAAGTGGGCACCAGCGAAGTGAGGTCAGCTAACTCGTAGATTGCTTTGTGAGTGAAATGTGACAGCAGTTATAATATGAACATGTGATGAAATATTTCCTAAGATGAACAAAGGTGGCAATTAAAAGTTGAAACAAAATAGTGTCCGGTCCCTGGCCAATCTTAGTTTAGATTGGCCAGGGACCAGACATATACATATATATATATATATATATATATATATATATATATATATATATATATATATATATATATATATATATATATATATATATATATATATATATATATATGAAATAAATGCTCTTCAAATCCTTGGCTTTCCTGAAGTTATTTGTGCTATGTTCGCTGAGCTGATGTGGATTTCTCTTTTAATTAAATATCACAGAGCAGGTCTTTCGGTGTCGCAATCATTGTATTAAAAGCCGATTTTTCCTCCAAGTCTTTGTAATGAAACACCTGTGGAAACACTAAATTGTGAATTAATTCCAAAATTTATTACTAAATGAGCAGAGCTTTCAAGCATTAAAGTTTGAGAATTTTTGTAAGGACTGCTACTCTTTATATAGTGAAAGTTTGAATGATTTTTATGTGCATCAAAACACACACAATAAAACTTAAATAAAAATTTTTTGAACATTTGAACATCCGTTAGTATACGAGCGGTTTGAGCGGGAAAATGTTAAATGCCGTCATGCTTCACTACGAAATTGTTGAATCCTTCTCATCCCTATCTATGATTTATGTTATACAGACTAGCTGTAGGCAACCTGGCTGTGTAGAATGGACAAAATTTGATTCAATGTGTCATTTTGAAAACTGTCGTCTACAGAACTAACTTTGGACGTAGAGGAACTTAAAATAAAGCTACAAAAATACCAATACAATGAAGAATTGAACATACAGAGTGATTATTTAGACAATTAAAGTTTATCTGTTTGCGAATTCAAATTGAAAGACATAATAAAAAGAAGTTTGATAAAAACCTGTTTACGAAACCAAACTTAAACAGAGAAACATTCTACTTTATGTCCCTGCACGCAAACAGAGAGGAAAGAAATATGCTAAAATAATGTATATAGACCTGTGTAAAAATTAATGGGTCTCTTTTTCTCTTTTTGGCGAAAACGTAGCAATTACAATTGGAAGATATATAAAAAAAGGAAAATACAGATACCAGTCCAAGACCTTTTGAATTCTAAATAAACTACGTACAAATCGTTTTTCTGTTATCTATTTGCACCTACCTTTCACTCTGCTGTGAATCGTCTACGTGTTAATGGGTATAAATACTGTTAAACCTAAAACGCCACACATACCTGGACGTAAAATTTGCGCAGCGGAAACTCCATCTTTCCTGTTTGATCCTAAATAATTTTGAGCGATCTTAATCTAAGTTCATCTATTAGCCCCCTAGATATACAAAATTGATGAAGATATGCAATAATATGGGCATTGATGAGGTAAAGTATGATACTTTTGATATACACCACCAGAAACATTTGGCGCTGCAAGGTAACTTGCCTATAGTCAACAACTTTCCTTGGCCATCGTCAGTTCAAGATCCAAAAATACAAATACTTGACGAGCTGTTGCTTAATATATAAAACTTTGTTAGCCCTGATTGGGCTTCAAGGCTTTTGTTAGACTATTTAGTTCAATACTGTGCAGCTTGTATGGCTCACTGGATTATAATAGCTGTGTGCCAACACAGACATATTGTTTATCTGGGAATTCTTTCTTTCTTTTTTTCTTTGTTCTTTCTTTCTCTTCTTTCTTTCCCTCTTTCTTTCTTCACAGGTAAATTTGTCTGACATTTCGTTTGAAAACTTTTTTATTATACGTAGAAACTCAAAACTTGGCATATACTTCCGTACACGAAGTCTTGAATTTTTGTTAAAATGTTGAACGGTTTTGAAAATTATGCAAACAATGGCCATTTGAAAATTTTAATCATGAATATCTCCAAATCTATAATAGGTGCAGGTAACCAATCCAACTTCAATTAATATGTGTGTAAGACTGTCCAGTTTTGTAATTTACATGTGACTTCTAAAGGTCAAAGGGCAATGTCATTTTGCCATTTGAAATTTTCATCTAGCTATAACTCGGTCAATGTTTAGCCAATTTTAACCATGTTGGACCTAAATTGGAGGTCCTGCAATGCTGTATATTTTTGTTATTTACATGTAACCACTTAGGGTCAAAGCTCAAAATCATTTGGACCTTTCAAATTTTCATCTAGCCATCACTTGGTCAATTTTCATCCAATGTTAATCATGTTGGACTCCAATTGTAGCTACTGCAACACTGCACATTTTTGTAATTTACATATAAACTCTTAAGGTCAAAGGTCAATGTCATTTTGCTATTTGAAATTTTCTTCTAGCCATAACTTGGTCAATTTTTATCCGATTTTGATCATGTTGGGTGTCAAATTGTAGATATTGTAACACTGCACTTTTTTGTGATTTACATGTGACCTCTAAAGGTCACTGGTCAAGGTTATTTGGCCCCTTGAAATGTTCATCCAGCCATAACTTGGTTAATTTCCGTCTGGATTGGTTAATGGTGGGTTTAAGAAAAGGATATTGTAACACAGCATATTTTTGTAATTTACATGTGACCTCTAAAGGTCATCGTTTAAGGTCATTTGGACCTTTGAAATCTTTTATTCATCTGTAACTCAGCCAATTTCCGTCCAATTCAAATCATGTTGGACTCAAATTGTAGGTATGGCAACACTGCACAGTATTTTGATTAGCGTGTAACGTTTAAAGGTCAAAGGCCAAGGTCTTTTGGCCATTTGAAAGATTTATCTTGCCATAACTTGGTCAGTCTTCATCTAATTTGGTTCATGTTGGGCTTAAGTTGTAGATATTGTAACACTTTATATTTATGTAATTAGCATGTAACCTCTATCGGTCAAAGGTCAAGGTCATATGGACCTTCAAAAGCTTCATACAGCCATAAACTTGTCAATTTTCGTCCAATTTTAGCCATGTTGGACTCAACTTGTAGGTATTGCAACACTGCATATTTTTGTAATTACTATGTAACCTCTAAAGGTCAAAAGTCAAGGTCATTGGGATCTTTGAAAGTTCCATCTAGCCTTAACTTGGTGAATTTTCATCCAATTTTAATCATGTTGGACTCAACTTACAGTTATTACAACACTGCACATTTTTGTAATTACATGGGACTTCTGAAAGTCAAAGTTCAGGATTATCTAACCATAACTTGGTCAATTTTCATCTGATTTGGCTAATATTGGGCTTAAATTGCAGATATTGTGCACTGTACATTTTTTAATTTACATGGGACCTTTAAAGGTCAAAGATCAAGGTCATTTAGACCTTTAAAATTTTTCTTTGCCATCATTTGGTCAATTTTCATCCATTTTCAGTCATGACGGGCTCAAATTGTGGGTATTGCAACACTGCACATCTTTGTAATTCACATGTAACCGTTAGTGGTCGAAGGTCAAGGTGAATTTGGATCTTTGAAATTTTCATCCAGCTATGTTTAAAACTTTGGAAGGCACACAGTCAGATTTGCTTTGAAGCAAATCTGCTTTTCCAGTGTTATATTCAATTTTACTCAAAAACTGTTGTATCAAGCTCCTTCAAAGATTATAGACCACCAAGCTAGACTGCTGAATCTCGCTTTTCTACTTGCACATAAACATTAGAACCATTTCCATCTTTGTGTTCATACTTCTCAATGTACAGGACCTGACTGTTATTCTCTCTCAGTATTAGACACACTTCAACTTCTTAGGAAGCCACACAAGGCACAGCCTTCGGCTACCTTCTCACAGTATTTTTTCTTTTGTATGTTAAACAGTGAAAAATACGAATTTATGTCGACCTGTATGGGTTTCGAACCCACTACCTTCGGCACACTCGCCTAGCCAAATGTAAAGTCCAACACGCTGACCTCTAGACCATCGGGACAACCCCCAAAAAAGGTTGACCAAGGACCCAGGGTGATGTAATAGCAGGTGTGGCTTGTACATTGACACCGCAGGGCACTTCCACAGACCGACAATTTATGAAATACACCTCTAATATAATTTCAAAGTCGGAGCAATGGCCCACAGCACTTCGAAACCAATAGAGTATTATCAAGTGGAAAATACGATTAATTTATGTCGACCTGTATGGGTTTCGAACCCACTACCTTCGGCACACTCGCCTAGCCAAATGTAAAGTCCAACACGCTGACCTCTAGACCATCGGGACAACCCCCAAAAAAGGTTGACCAAGGACCCAGGGTGATGTTATAGCAGGTGTGGCTTGTACATTGACACGGTAGGGCACACAGTGAATTTCATGTAAATTAACATACTGTCCCCTAAGTAAGAGATAGTGTATTAGGCGTATATGCATTTAATTAAATCAATGAAAAATGATTGAACATAAAAGATTCGGCTTACATAGCCTTTTTTATGTAAAAGCATTTGTAAAAATTTTTGCTTTTGATTAAAAAAAATCCGCGTTTTGTCGGACACTGTTTTACAATTCGGAGGTAAAAAATAAATTTCACTATTGGAATTTCACATTTGGGTTGGCAGATATTTTACGATTTGCGCCCGATTCATGTTATCACCCAAAGCGTGAACCTGGTGTCCCCAAAATTAACTTTTTGTGGGATACTGTTTCACTATTCGGGAGATAATTTTTAACTTTCACAATCGGAATTTGTTCACGACTCGCGGATATTTCACGATTCGGCGCCGGATTCACGCTCTGTGTGCTAACAGCCTCTCTCTCAGGTGAAAAGTGCAATGTCGACGCCATCGAATCTACCGCAGGCTGCATGGGCGCCATCCAGAATTTGCGCGCCCGTGAAATCAACACAGGATTACGCTTTTGATCCGAAGTGCGAGTGCTGTCTTATTAAAACGTAAATAAACGCGTTCTGTCTTGGGCGTTTCAAGTTAGACACGTTAAGCATCTGTCCCCAGTCACGAGATCTCTGTTCTGTAGGCTTCATGTACAGCAATATGTGGTGCGCTGCAAAACTCTACAATGAAGCATACTTGCTCCCATGGAGATCAAATCCCGCAGTGCAGGTTGCTACAAGGATTTTTATTGTTTTAAAATACTGCTTTCAGTTTCTCAAAGAAGAAATTTACAATGAAAGTGAGATAATTTTGATTGTGTGAGAACCAGGGATATGATCCTCAATCTCTTAGATCCAGCAGCAGAGCATGTGCGAAACAATTTCAGGGAGAAGGGAACTTAATTGCACCCTCCGGGCCAAACCGCTTACGAAAGTTATCGTCCTTTGGGTCCTAAATCATTTCCCTTCTGTGTCCGTATAATCTCGTGTGCTAGGACAGTGGCAGGGTATCAGTTTACAGCATGAGACAAAGTCAGACATCAAGCACACACACACACACACACACACACACACACACACACACACACACACACACACACACACACACATATATATATATATATATATATATATATATATATATATATATATATATATATATATATATATATATATGAGCCGGAGATGTCAACATTAGGGTATGTGAATGAGGAGTCACTACTTGAGGATACTGCGCCAAAGGCTGATACGTGGGCTGAAGGTGCGAAGTCCTACGGGGATGGGGGGGGGGGAGGGTGTTGTCCCGGGGCATGATCGCACGGAAAATATTTGTGAAATATGATAGGGAATCCTATATTGTAGTTCACTTCAAGGACCGAATAATATACTGTAGGCAGTGTCTGCAGGTAGGTCTGTGCGTGGCACTCACGCGAGATACTTGAGAGTTGAAAAGTCTGTTTATGTCTTCATATTTTCTCACGCCATGTTTTTATGTATTGCCTGTTGTAAAGATGCTGTCGCATGTGTTCTCTTTGACAAAATTGACAAAACTCAGGGCATGGTGCTGTCGGACGCGTCTGGGGAGTTTGCATGTAGCAAGTTCTTAATAGGTTCGGTAACGCTCAGTGGCAACTTTCGTGCGACCCTGTGTCAAATTTTGTGACAGTTCTGCCGTTCATTTGGAGTGTGTAATATTATATAGGGAAATGAGCCAAGCTATCTGACTGACACCAAAATACACGGTACATTATCTAGTAGTGGGCATACAGTATGGATGTGGACGGGGCACTCAGTAACCTTGGTCGCTGCGGCAAATGGCAAATTGTCTTTTACAATATCATTTGTGTCTCCAGTACCTTTGCAGGGGCGTGGCACATGCTTTCTATTGTCTTCCTAGGTAAGTTTCAGACTTTATTCGCTGCAACTGAAATGCGCATGAGATTCGTTGACAGCATTCACCTCTCATGATAAACTTTTTTTGTTGCCCTTACAGGTAATCATAATACTACATGGTTCGAGGGATAAACGGCGAATTATGCATGTTGAGGCAAACTGACTGACAATTGCCGAATGCCATATTGGGTATTGACCATAGTGTAGAGGCACTTTAGGCATATACATACATACATATATATATATATATATATATATATATATATATATATATATATATATATATATATTCTGTGAGGTACTAGGTCTGTAATGAAACGCATGTACACACAGGCCACCTGGATATATTTGAAATTACTGTTTGATGGTTTTTACCCTGAAAATCAGAAGATACTGTTCAAGGCGGGCTTGCTCATATCTCAGTAAAAAGAACTGCCGTCTAAAGGAGTCTGTCACGGCGGATGTCACTGCTCTCACTACCAAGACGGCAATCACTGAATCCCCGGCTTCATTTCTATTATACTCGGGGGAGGGGGGGGGGGGCAGATTTTAAGAGGCCCAATTTCTTTTTGTTTTGAAAAAAAAGTCGAATGTCTATTTTATGACTATTAAACTGAGCCTGTAGAAATGTTCGAGGATAACACTGTCGATTTTTGACGTGTCATATGTATAGGGTCCTTTTCACGCAATTGTTCGCACCTCTGGAACCAATGTTGTTAACCGCACACTTGCAGTAAACCCTTAATATTTCATTTTGGTCGACCACAAATTTTAACACCGGAATGTACTACTCATGCATAACAATAATTGGGGTGGGGGTGGTGTGGGGGTCAGGTTAGGTAAGGTGAGGAGAATCGGCTGCAGCATTTACACATTCGCTGTATGCAGGTTGGACATCTCTTGCCTGAGTCATGGGAAACTCTGGCTTAATCGCTTTATGGTACGCTGGCTAAAAACTGCTGGGAGTATAAAGGTCTGTTGACTGGGCTCAATCACTTTCTCAACCTGAACTGCATATTCCTCATGGATTTGTGAAAACATTCCGGAGAAACATATAGGATGCTGAATCCACTATTAGCCGAACTCCCAATCACGAAGATCAGACAGTGGCGTCTTCCCCACGAACATCCGTAAGGCCGCGCGATTTTATCAGCCGCAAAAGTCTATTTAATTTTATAATTACAGGTCGCTCGACTGGTTTGTGCCGAGTAAGTGTTAATTCGGAGTCTGCGTTCGAGACTCCACTCGAGTCGGAGACACCGCCTGTGCTGTCTGCAGTGTCAGTGCATGGACAGCCCGACCATGTGTCATGCCATATGTTTCTCTTTAGGGCCATCCTCAGCTGATTGTAAACAATTTTAACAGCCCACAATTAAAAAGCTTTGACTGATGGATATGAAATTGAACTGGGGAATCGGAATGTCAAGGCCTGGATATACGAGACAAGTAATTGGCATCAACATATCAAATTTCAACAGTTTTAGTCAATCAAGGTTTATTTAAGTGTGAGCTTGTATCTTATTTCAGTGCCCAATTTGCACATGTCTATATGGTTACATCAGAAATTTCTGCATAAATTACTCGCAATCGTACGACTGCATTTCTTGATAGTTCTGTGATTCTAATTTGGGATTTTAGACAAATGCAAGATGTTCCTTCGCAACTGTGCATATTATTTTGACCCACATATTTATATATGTCATACGGTTTTATTACCTCCTCTCCCATGGAAAGCCATTTTTCTGAGGTAAAACTCTTTATACGTAGATCTCATTGTATCCATAATCATTTTAATTATGCAATGTAATATAAATAAATTAATGCATTAAACATTGCACAAAATGGGGACAATTTATTCTCAACACTTTTCCATAAATTTTATGAGAAAGCGTCTTTGAACAAATCTATCTCATTCATCGAACCTCATAGAATGACTGATTATGTTCCAAGTGATTCAAACTTGGATACTAGTTTAGTCCTCAAAAAAGAAAATACCACATATCACAAACGACAATCTTCAGAGCCAATTGTATTTTCATATGACAATACATATAGATGAATCAGCTTTCTGTATTAAAAAAAAAACAACAAAAACAAAAAACCAAAACAAAAAAAAAAACAAAAACAAACAAAAAAAAAAACCAAACAAACAAACAAACAAACAAACAAAAAAAAACAACAAAAAACAACGTGCGTTGCTGATATACTGCGACATCTCGTGAAACCTGTCAACAGCCTAATATGTTTTATGCTACTGTATTTAGAGTACTTTGTACTCCAGAAAGGCCTGATGATTGCTCTCAAAGTCTTTCCCCCACTGCACAGTCGAGGTATTTCCTTACCACCTCAACATGCTGACAATGTTGTTATCGACAGAGTATACAAACATGGCTGTACCAGATTGGCTTTGGAGACCACCACCAAGCTATTACCACTTCCACCGCTTAAATATACATTGTAGCCCGCCATGATTGAGCGATTTGGACCTGACAAGTACCAGATTTCGACCTAATTGTGCCAGAGACCTATCAAAACACAGTGGCATGGCTCCAGTGAAACCCGAATTATTGTCCTTTCCCACTACACAGTTTCCTTATACAATAACCACATAAAACCTTTTTGATATAAAAACATGGCAAGACCTTCCCAGAACAGCAGTAAAGACTGAATGGAACACAGAAGTCTGGTTCGAACCAGAGTTTGCTTTTTCGCTTGAAACGTTTTCTTGTGTATGCGCGCGCGGTTTTTATTATTTTTTCTCCAGTTTTTTATTTTGCTCTTTCTCTTCTCCTTTGCACAGATTTGACGGAAGTGCATATGGAGAGTGCATCAATTTTGGTTGCCAAGATATCCAGTCTACGTATGTGGAGAGAACAATTTTTGTTGTTTGCTTTTTAACCATTTGTGGCCGAAACTTACGAGAATGTCAATGGGCGAAAAGAAATTTGGCAGTGGAATAAATGTTACTGCATGACATGTAATTATCTGAAACTAACAAAAAAATATAAGCGAGGGCGTGCAAACACTGCCCTTCAATGACAAATGCTGGAATTCGTCAACATTGTGACATAAAATTACACAGGAGTGGATTCAAAATGGTTGGTGGCGACCTGGGCAGGAACCTGTAGATAAGCAAAACGAGATTAGGTGTAGCAGGCAGAGGTTATTGCCTTGGCATCGGATATACGCGAAGAAAAAGGGTGCAAAAAATGCTCATTACGTCTGTGTGCTAATTAACATAGACATTCTGTTTTTCCTAGAGTTCTTTAATTCTTTCTTTCTTTCTTTCTCTCTTTCTTTCTTTCTTTCTTTCTTTCTTTCTTTCTTTCTTTCTCTCTCTCTCTTTCTTTCTCTCTTTCTTTCATCCATCCATCATCCATCCATTCATCCACCCACCCATTCACCTACCCACCCATCCATCCATCATCCATCCATCCATCCATCCATCCATCCATCCATCCATCCATCCATCCATCCATCCATCCATCCATCCATCCATCCATCCATCCACCTAGCTAGCTAGCTATCTATCCATGCACCCACCCATGCATACATGCATGCATCTATCTATCTATCTATCTATCTATCTATCTATCTATCTATCTATCTATCTATCTATCTATCTATCTGTCTGTCTGTCTGTCTGTCTGTCTATCTATCTATCTATCTATCTATGTATGTATCTAT